>OY987185.1:17885990-18318490 GCA_963920625.1 Dinocampus coccinellae
ATTTCATTGAGAGAAAATGAATGACTATAAAATAAATAATGTAGCGGATAAATTTTTGAATAGAAATCTAAGCCGTATCAATGCAAATTTTTTCAGTGTGCAGTAATTAATATTAACGAGGGTACAGAACGCTCATAATAAATTAATAATTGATAATTAATAATTAATAATAATAATATAAATATTAATTATTATTATTATTAACATTTATGAACATGGGCTCACAGTAAAATTGTAGAATAAATTTAAAAAATCAGTCAAAAATTATAGACACAAGAAATTTTATCTCTGATAAATCAATTTAGTTTTTATTTTTTTCTCTTTTTAAATTGGTAAGGGGAAAAAGACGAGAAAAAAAAAAAAAAAATCAGAAAAAATAAATAGATTATAAATAAGTTAATAAAAATAAAGATTATATCCGTCTTTCCGTCGATAACTCAATTAAGATCAAGTTTAACATTTATTAAACAAAAAAAAAAAAACAGAAAAAATTTGAATAAACATTATATATAATAGTAATGTGAGTGATCAAATATTTGACAGTTACGTGATTAATAATTAATACAGTATATCATCACGCGTAACGCGATAATTAATTATTCTACAGGGCGTTTGGTCTACGGCAAATTTTGTGTGTGTATGTGTGTGTTTGTATGGATGTGTGTAATATAGTAAGTCAATTTACGGGTCGAATTTTGACATTAAATTACCAAGTACTGAATTATATAAATTAATGATGGAAGAAAAATAAAAGAAAAATAATTAATAAACAGAAAAAAAAAAACAATAAAAAAAAAAAGTTAAATAAATTATAATTTGAGAAAGATAACGTAAAATGAATAAAAAAACAAAGAAAAAAAAAAAGATTAATTACTAAAAGGCAAGCAGACAGACTACATAATAAATATGATAAAAAATTATTCATTGTAAATATATACAAACTATATATATATATATATATATATATATACATTTCATTGTAAATGTACTTAGTAGAGAAAAATAAAAATGAAGAAATGAAAAATAACAAAACAAAAAAATAAAAATTAATGATAAAATAGGAGGAGAAAAAAAATCAACGAAATTAAAAAAAAAAAAGAAATAATAGATAAATAATTGGACAATTAAAAAAATTAAATGAAATTGAAATAATAATGATGATATAAAGGCGGAAAATTTGGATAAAATAATTTAATATAATTAAACAATACAGTTATTACTATGTATGTATATATATATACAGTGATAACTTATAGATGCGTTTAAAAAATACCATTTTTTTTTCTTTCGGATGTGATACAATTGATATGTAATAATTATAGTAATAACAACAATAATATTCGTAATAATTATAATTAAGAAAGCGATGGGATAAAGTGATATATAAGTAGTGTAAAATGTTTTTTTTTTTTTTTTCCTGCAAAATATATCGCACTCATCGATGAGAAAAATAAAACAAAAACGAAAAAACAAAAAAACAACAAAAATTATGAAAAATTAACAAAAAAATATATATATATATATTATACATAAGGATATAAATAACTTTGAAATTTTGTTCTTCTGTTTTTCGACCGATACGCTTGTAAACAATGTACTCTCGTACGTACATTGTGCTATTGTAAATATAAAAAAAAAAAAAATGACGTTATATATATCATTCTAATTTCTTTTATCCTCATACATATAAATGTGTCTTAAAATTTCATTATAAATTACATGAAATTTACGAGAGAATACAGTTAAAAAAACAAATTTCCATAATCACAGATTAATTAAATATCTCAAATTACACCGCAACACAATCGGACAATTCAAACTATCCCGCAAAACAAAATTGTATGTATTACACGCATGCGCCATTTGAATATATATATTTTAACCAATCACTTTTTACCGCGGATTACTCAGTCACTTCAACCAATCATAAAATGCCAAATACGCGATATTCTCTTCAGTTGCTTACATACATATATATATACATAACAAAGCTAAAATATATTTTCAACACGCGTAAATGCCTCCTTGTAATACATATGCTTATATAAACCGATAGATATGCACACACACACACAACACCAATAAATTATCTTCTATTCATATAGTAATACATATATGTGATATTCAAAAGTAAATGATCAGTTTCAATCTGTCCATTGTAAAGTGAGGTTGTAAATTAACGTGTATCCGTCACTACCCACAATTGAATATAGAAGAAACAAAAAAAAAAAACATAATAAATTTCTACATAGTCGAATTTTCATTTTGCCACTATTATTCTTTTTTTTTTTTTCTTCATGTAATTGCTTGACTAACGAAGAGGGAAAAAAAATATAAAACAGAGAAATATTATAGACAAATGTCCGCAATATACATACAACTGTAATCCTATATTTATTATTTATTCATTATTATTTTTTTTTTTTTTCCCCAATACTAGTGTCGATGATAAATTAGCCTCGGTGAACTAATGTGTCGTTGTGTGCCATTATATTTTGTGTGTTGATTCATCTGTGAAATTGATAACGTGTCATATTCATTGATTGCTTTATATATTTACAATCAAAAACTCATATTTTAATATATGTATATGTATATATATATTTATATTTATATATATGTGTATATATATAATTGTACATAAATTAATATTATCAACTAATTGTGTTGAGGAAGAAAAACATTTTGAAAATCCAATCAACAATACATTAATATAATATAGACAAACTTTTGTTTTACAATGGAAGGGCTTCATCATGATGTTAGTGATAATGGATTGGTCAGATTACTTGTACGAGCTTCTAATCAGCAAATAGATGATCATGTGGTCAATTGTCAACTTGATTGGACAGTTGGAAAGCTCAAAGATTATCTTGAAGAAGTTTATCCCAGTAAACCTGTAAGTATTTTTCATTGATTATATATTTATTTTCAATCTGTTTGTAGCAAATAAATTTTTTTGTTTATATATTTAATTTATTATTATTATTATTATTATTATTGTTGTTTTTTAAATTGTTGCACTGCACAGGTTTGGAGAAAGCCGCGTCTAGTTCTCTTTCAATCTGGAGAAAGTATATAAACATTTATTTTTTTTTTTTTTGCAACTTCATTGTTTATTTGCGAATGTGAATGGTTTTGAATAATTTAAAAAAAAAAAAAAAAAAAAAAAAATGAAGTTATAAAAATTATTTACGTGAGTTTTTTTTAAAATTTTTTTCCATCGTAATTTCATCTGATCATTTTGATCAAAAGCTTATCAGTAAAAATATTCTAGTTGTTGTCATTATTTGTTATTATCAATTATATTTCAAATATAAATAACCTAGCGTGACACGATAACACACAATGTATTTTTTTTTTTTTTTTTTTTTTATTCGTATATTTTTTACGATAAGAAATTCTATTTGAGATTCAAATTGAATATTTAAATATTTTCATTATGTATATGGTTATTTTTATTTTTTATTTTTTTAATTTCAGAAACGAATTGAACAAAAAGTCATATTTTCTGGTCAATTACTCAATGATTCAATGGTGTTGAAAGATGTTCTTCAGCAATATTATAATGAAAAAGAAGAAACATTTATTGTTCATCTTGTATGCCCATCATTGAAACCATCATTAAAATCATCATTACCAACATCATCAACAGCAACGGTTAATACAAACGTAAATAAACTTGTCACGAGTGAGCAATCAACACGTAGTGGTACAACAGTTGATGTACCACCGCCACCATCTGTAACGTCATCAACCCAACCATCACCACTTCAACAATATTATGGTCAACTGAATAATCAACAAATGGCATGGATGCAACAGGCATATGCACATTATTTAACACAATATATGCAACTGTAAGTGACAAAAATCCATTTTGTTTATCATTAATGAAACAAAAAAAAAAAAAAAACGAAATTTTATTCTATTATTTTTAATTATTTTTATGTTAGGATGGCAGCCCAAGGTATCCAGTTGCAAAACACATTGCCTTACACACAACCATCGAATTCAAATACAGATACTGCTACTGTTAACACTAATAACTCATTACATAATGATGGTAACAGTAACGATGAGCAGACACGTCCAGCTGTCCAAGAAGGCGCTGATGCAAATATACCAAATAATAATAATAATAATAATATTATAAATAATAACAATAATGGTGGTGGTGATGATAATGATGCAGGATTGAATCGGGATTGGCTTGATGTATTTGAGGTTCTTGTTCGCATCGTTGTTCTCTTCAGTATCGTTTATTTTTATTCTTCACCATTGAGATTTATCATCGTTACTTTCCTTGGATTCGCCGTATATCTGTGAGTATTTCATTTGTTTATTTATTTATTTATTTATTTATTTTTAATTTAGTCCTTTTAAATTTACGGTAAAATTAAATGTAGATCTAAATTCTATTATTTAATTATATGCCATCAATATTATTTAGTTTCATGTAATGTTGATATATTTAATTTAATCGATTTGTATTGTGTTATACGTACGCCTATGCAGTTTATCTAAATTTTTTTTTTCCTTCATTTCCTTTTTTGTATTCATGTTATCTATGCAATAACGAGATTGGAGTGGTTAAAGGCAAACTTTTTTTTGGTTTATCTAATCATGACACATTATTCACGTAGATATAAATAGATTTTTTTTTTTTTTTTTTTTTGCTTCATTATAATGATTTATTCTTTATTTTTTCAGGATTCAAGGTGGATTTTTCAGGGGGCAGCCGAATTATCTTGCAGACAATAATAATGCACGGGAAAATAATAATCAAGCAAATGATCCAGCACCGGGACAACCACCATCACCAACACCAGCAATAGCAGCTGCAGCTGTACCAGCAGCAGAACAGCCCGGTACAACAAATCCGGAAGCTAGAACAATGGATATTAATGAGGATAATGAAAGACCTGGTGCTTTGGCTTTTACATGGACATTTTTCAGCTCATTCTTCGCTTCTCTCATTCCTGAACAACCTCATGTTATTTAACTTAAAATTCGAAATTTATTACTGCGACTGTTATAAATTTACTTTTTCAAAATAATATCGAGAGGAAAAAGTAAGAAATAAAAAAAAAAAAAAACTTTTTCAAAGAAGAGGAACTATATATTTTTTCTCTATATTTATTAAAATTGTTTCTTCGAAACACACTGAAGCATTAATTCAAATATATATCTGTAATAAAAAATTTCCAGTTTGTATGGTGATAATTTTTTGATTTTACAGAATTTTCAAAAAAAAAAAAAAAATAATAATAATATTATTATTATTATTTTACATCCAAAGATTTCTTTGTTTTTCAAAAGAAATTAATTTCAGACTAGTAGAAATAATTTATTATTTTTTATTATTAATAAAAATTATGTATAATGTACATTCATAAAATTGCAAGAAGAAAAAAATTGGATTGAAAGATTTGGAAAGAATGTCTCTTAAATTAAATGAAAACTTATATAAAAAAAAATTTTTTAAAAAGTAAAAAGTAAATGAAAATTGTTCCAAAGTTAACAAAATTACTATTGTACCATATACGAGAATATATATTTAATATTCGTAGAAAATTAATCAATAATATCGATAATCTCGTGAATAAATACTGTGTATATACTAACGTATATTCAACACGATTAGCGAGCCTGTGAATTTTCGTGAAGACTATTCTGTATATAATAAATGTCATATAATTAATTGGTCAGTTAACATTAATTAATCAATCAATAAAACTTTCGTTAAATAGTACAATAAAAATTGTATGTATGACGTAAAATATATATAAGTACTGAATAAACAGACAGAAAACAATTATTTGAATTTAGCGCGCTTTGCCTTGAATACTCTATTATCATTATTATTATTGTGCTTGAATATAACCACACTTATAATATACGAGTTAGTATTATATAATTTGGAGGCCCAAAGAGACAAGGTGATTCAGTTTGACTGTGCTATTTTTATTCTTATTGTCATTCAAAAAAATTGATGGTCAAGTGCAACATTTACAATAATGGCACGACCGTGGACTTCTGACATTATTGGAGTTTTAAAAGGTGCACAAACTGTTCTCAATGAACTTATTAAATATCATGAACAAACAGTAGTGAGAATCCTTGACAATTCCAGCATTAAAATATCAGCTGAATCGTGTTTGAAAGAGGTATCTGGAAAATTGCGTGATATTGATCCAAGTAAGGTTCCCGTAAGTTTCAAAAATATCAAAATATTATTTATATTATACATCGTTATATTATATTGTATATTTTTTAGGGAAAATTATCAACGGAGGTGGAAGATTTAATAGGTAGAGTGTGTGTTGTGGAAAAAGGAATTTCATTATACGCAAAGCATCGAACAGCAGAAGTTCTTGGCATTCCAATAGCACCAGAAATCAGTAAAAGTAGGGACGAATTAGAGGTTTATCATCCTGCAAAAGATCCAAGAATACGTCGAGCATCAACGAAACATGTGTCTACTGAGAATAAAATTAATAATGATAAAATTTCAACGTCGACATCTGAAATTACGTCAATTAAAGAAAAGACGAGTGAAACCACACGAAAATATGCAAGTGTAAATGAAAAAATAGCTATAATTGTTAAGTCAGATATAACGATACCGAAAATTGAATTAACTGATAAAGATAAAGAACTACTGAAGAAGTTAGAGCTAGAATTTGAGAAAAAACCGAAAAACAACGTAGAAAAAATAGCAACGCATGAAAATGAAGATAATAAAATTAATGCAGATATGAATGCAAAGCCAAAAATAAAACCGGTGATTAAGCCACGCGTGACACTTTCATCTATTGCCAAAGAGAGAAAAGTACCTAGCACAAGAATTCAACGCATGATAAGCTTTGGTACATTGGGAATTGGTTTGGGAGTCGGGACAATTGCAGAATATGGAAGAAGAACATTTGGTCTTAAAGATGAAAGTGTAGGCAAGACACTGGACAGTTTATTTTTGACAAAAGCAAATGCAGAGAGAATAGTTGCGACTTTGTGTAAGGTTCGCGGTGCTGCATTGAAAATTGGTCAAATATTGAGTATTCAGGACAGCAGTGTTATAAGTCCTGAATTGCAAAAAGCTTTTGAGAGAGTGAGACAGAGCGCAGATTTTATGCCAACTTGGCAAGTTGAAAAGGTACTTACAAGCGAATTGGGAGAAAATTGGCGTGATAAAGTAGAAAGTTTTGATGAAAAACCTTTTGCAGCCGCGTCCATTGGTCAGGTACATTTAGTAACACTTAAAGATGGTCAACAAGCTGCAATGAAAATTCAATATCCAGGTGTTGCACAGGGAATTCAGAGTGATATTGATAATCTCGTGGGTATCCTCAAAGTTTGGAATATATTTCCCGATGGAATGTTTATTGATAATTTAGTAGAAGTCGCAAAACGTGAATTAGCATGGGAAGTTGATTATATCCGTGAAGCAGAATGTGCGAAAAAATTCAAAGAATTCGTTGCGCCTTATCCAGAATATTATGTGCCAGGGGTCATTGATGAGCTCAGTTCAAAGCAAGTTTTAACAACTGAATTGATTGATGGTGTGCCAGTTGATAAATGTTCAGAAATGGATCAAGAAACAAGAGAATATATTTGCAAATTGGTTATGCATCTTTGTTTGAAGGAATTATTTATTTTTCGCTATATGCAAACCGATCCCAATTGGGCGAATTTTTTTTACAATCCCGAAACGAAAAAACTAATTTTGTTGGATTTTGGCGCTTGTCGATCATATGAAAAAAAATTTATGGATCAATATATTGAAGTTATAAATGGTGCTAGTAATGGAGATCGCGATAAAGTTTTAAAATTATCACGTGAAATGAAATTTTTAACTGGATATGAATCAAAAGTATGTGTAAAAATGATGTAATGATTTTTTAATTCTAATATTATTTATACTTGAAAATTAATTTGAATTGTCAATTACAGATTATGGAAAATGCTCACGTGGATGCAGTAATGATTTTAGGCGAAATATTTGATAAAAATCACGAAAAATATGATTTTGCTGGTCAACATGTTACAATGGGGTAATTAAAATTTTTCAGATATAAATATCAATTATTCTTTCCTTTCATATAATAATATTTTTCCAATAATTTTTTTTTTTTTTTTTTAGTCTTCAAGCTCTAGTACCAACAATTTTGAATCATCGACTTTGTCCTCCTCCCGAGGAAATATACAGTCTCCATCGGAAATTATCTGGAGTATTTTTACTATGTGCAAAACTCAAAGTTAAAATTAATTGTCGTGATATGTTTCAAGAAATTTATAAAAATTATCGTTTTGGATAAATAATTTATTATTATTTTAATTTTCCCTTTGGAATTTTTACTTCTGTATGATTTTTGAGTCTTATTTTTGGTAGCGACTTTATTTCAGGATATTTTCTAAAATTGTAAAGATCATACGGAATTGGTACTCGTCCTATTTCATCCAATGGTACTCCAGCTCTTATAGATCTTTTGCCAATTGTTGGAATTTTTTCTTGCACATATTGAAGACGCATTTTCCATCGTAAGTTCCTAATAAATACTCGAGAAAAAAAAAGAAAAATAATAACAAATGAATGATAAAAATACAATAAAAATTATTATATATTCTTTATGATCAACGACACACATTAAAAAAAATAAAATTAAAAGATAAAAGAAAAACATACTCTTCTTTATACAATTCTTGCTTCCTTCGTAATTCTTTCATATATTCGTCACGGTTGTATAAAAAAAATTTCCACTTTTTATTCATATCATCATTAGTAAATGAAAGTGATCGTTGTTCATCATATTTTAATTTCTCAATGAAAGGAAGTGGTAAAACATTTCGATTACGTCTCATCATCAAATTTCTATATTGAATAAATAATATCAGAATAAATTAAATATTTTATGAATATTAAAAAAAAAATTTAGTAATAAATTTTATTTTATATACATAATTGAAATTTAATTGATATTAAATATTCAAATATTTAAATAACATTTGAAGTTGTAAAAAAAAAAATTCCCGCTATTGAGGTTATATTTTTATATATCCTGTGACACAAATCCGTATGACCAATCAAAAATTCCGTATAAAATACTGACGTTCATATGTGAACTCGTCAATAAATTGTAATACACATATATGTTTATATTCATATCTACGTTTAGATGTTAAATTTCAATAGATATAGAACATTAGGATTGCATATACACATATAAGCATAGCCAGCTGTCACGCACACGAGCATTCAAAAATCATTGTTCGAGATTTGCAATTACATACATACACCGGAGTGTGGTCATCTAATTGTTGCAATTGCTGAATCTGAAAAAACGCGGACATATGAAACGAAAAAATCACAATAAACAGTGTTGATAATTATTATTACCAGTGATTGTTGAATTATAATGAGTAAAATTTTACTACATAGATGGAAAATAGTGAAAAAATTGTCATAAAAAGTTTCTGGATGTTCATACTAATGATAGATTGCAATACATAGATTATTTGATTAATAAATCGTATGAATAAAATTATTCTTATTTTTTATAATAAATTAATTTGAACTAGTTCATTACGTTTCACAAAATTATAATAATTATTTTAATTTTTGTGAATGTTGACGTGGGTTAGTGAGAATTATATCTGACGACAGAATGGTAAGTATTTGCCACGTATTATTTTTTATTTAGAAGTTAATTGTGTGTGATATATAATATGATTAATTAATGTCTAGATGAGGTGACATTTTATTCGGCAATGCGGAACAGGTCAATTGGTTTAGTGTTTTTATCTGTATTTATATGGGGTGTTATTACATATTTTTTATTTCTCGATCGACCAAGTGGAAATCAAAATAAGGTATGAAAAGTAAATTTGAATATTATTTTGATTGATTTCTATTTTTTTCTTCTTATCTTTCTATTATAATTGTTTTATTTGAATTATTGTTTGTCTCCCGACCTATTGAATTTTATAGAATGTCCTCTCGAATCAGATTGACGAATTGAAGACTCGGGTTGAACACAGAATATTGAGCAATGAAATTCTTTTGAAGCGATTAATTGATCAACAACGAGAAAGTTAGTTGATAAATTATATATTTGTATTATTTAGATTTGATTTAAAAGTAATAATATTTATTTGTAATATTATTTAAGGATATGAAGAAGAATTGCGTGCAGCAATTCAGACAACATTGAAACAAGAAGTGGAATACATTGAATCAGAAAAAAATGAAATTAAAAAAAATGGAGTTAATGATATTTCATCGGTCTCGCTGCTCAAAACAGAAGTAATTTATTTTATCAAGTGATTATAATTATATGATTATTTATATGTTAATTAATTGGACATTTTTTGTTTCTTGTTTTTATTTTTTCATGAGCAGACTGAGTTGCAGCGTGAAAAACTCACAGCTCTGGCATCAAAAAAAACATTAGAAGACGGCTCGCCAATAATTGCAATACTTGTATTTTCTTGTAATCGTATAACCGTTCAGAAATGTCTGGATCAACTAATTAAATTACGTCCTAATGCTGAACAATTTCCGATTATTGTGTCACAGGATTGTGACCATCAAGCCACAGCAGATATTATTAAATCATACGGCGAACAAGTCGTTCATATACGAGTAAAAAAAAAAAAAAATTTCAATAATAAATTTTTGTAAAATATGAAAAACATAATATGTAATTTATTATTTTTTATTTATAGCAACCAGATCAATCGGACATTGATATACCACCGCGTGAAAAAAAATTCAAGGGATATTTTAAAATTGCACGACATTACGGTTGGGCATTGAATCAGGTGTTTCTTGAATTTGCTTTTGATACGGCGATTATTGTCGAAGGTGAGCGGAAAACATTTCATTTTAGATTATGTTTGGACATTTAGTGAGATTAATCAATAACCTAAATATTTTAAACTTATTGTAATATATATATATATATTTTTTTTTTTTTAAGATGATTTGGACATCGCGCCGGATTTCTTTGAATATTTTCTTGGCACTTATCCTCTTTTAGTGATGGATAAATCTTTATGGTGTGTGTCAGCATGGAATGATAATGGGAAATCAGGTCTTGTTGATGAGCATGGATCACATTTACTTTATCGTACTGATTTTTTTCCTGGTCTTGGT
The DNA here is from genome assembly GCA_963920625.1 of Dinocampus coccinellae. Taxonomy (NCBI): domain Eukaryota; kingdom Metazoa; phylum Arthropoda; class Insecta; order Hymenoptera; family Braconidae; genus Dinocampus; species Dinocampus coccinellae. Next base: position 17,897,146 of record OY987185.1, read on the forward strand.
TGGATGCTCACTCGAGATTTGTGGATGGAATTGTCACCAAAATGGCCCAAATCGTGAGTCGAATTTAATTATTTTCAATTAATCAATATAATAATTATAATCACAAATGATAATATTTTGTTTCTAGATATTGGGATGATTGGATTCGTCAACCAGAACAACGAAAGAAAAGAGCCTGCATCAGGCCAGAGCTTTCGCGGACGAGAACTTTTGGGAAAGTGGGCGTCAGCAAGTACGTAACACTTATTTCACTATAATTCATTTTTGAATCATTATTTTTTATTTGTTTAATTATTTTTCAGCGGACAGTTTTATGAGAAGCATTTAAAATTTATAAAACTTAACGATCAATTTGTGCCTTTCACGAAAATGAATTTAACGTATTTGCTAAAAGTATGTATTTAATAATTCATACAATGAGAATTGTTTTTATCAATATATACTTATATTTATTACTTAATTTTTTTTTTTCTCCAGGATAATTATGATAGAACTTTTGTGAATGAAGTCTACAAATCGACCGTTGTGAGTTATACCGAGTTAAAGTCAGGAAAAATTGTTGCTTCTGGGCCTATTCGAATTCCTTATCATACACGACAAACTTATAAAAATACTGCCAAAATGCTTGGACTGATGGATGACTTTCGAGTGGGTTGAAAATTCCAAAAAATAATGATAAAAATATTTGTGTAATAATTTTCAGACCACCTGTTAATTTTTTTTCGTTTAATTTCAGAGTGGCGTTCCGCGAACTGGTTATCGAGGCGTTGTGACATTCTTCTATAACAATAAACGCGTTCATCTTGCCCCAAACATTAACTGGAATGGTTATGACATTACGTGGAGCTAACACATAATTCGTCGATATAATTGGGATTTATAGAGAAATATTCTTCAAGAAAAAATGATATCAGTGAAAATGATGTTGGTAAAGTGAAACGTTAAGAACGAAAATAAAAAATGAACATAAGAAATTAAACAGAAAAAAATATTTCAAAATATTCTTATGCTTATTTTGATAAGAATATTTGCAAAATATGTCAAAATACAAAAGACTGGCGCTTTCTAGAGGTATAGTTTATTAGTTTAAATTAGTCGTCCAAAAAGAATGCAACAATTGTGTGGGAGATGATTTAATATTATGGAAATATTTAGAAAAAAGTTGAACTATATTTGCAATCAATTAATTTGTACCTGGTGAAACTTTTCAAATTTCCAAAAATTCTATTGGAAAAGCCAAAGGGGAAGATTTCACCGTGATGAAAACTACCTCCCAATGAATAGATAAAAAATTGCCACAGTGACAGTTGAAAAGAATAATAAAAACAGAATAAATTGAAAGTTATAATGTAAATGTCAAGAAATAGTCATAGAAGTTAATTCATTAAAAAAAAATTTTTTTTTTCTATTATCGTATATAAAAAGAAGATGTTTGATAGTTAAAGTTTTACTTCATATAATGTTTAAAATGAAAATTACCCACCGCTTTAAAATGTAAATATATATATGGTAAATGAATGTCGTATAGTCGTGATTATGAATGAAATATATAAGAGATTTTGGAATTGTAGGGTGATAGAACTATGCAAATTTACTAAGAGCAACATAAAATTAAATAACATGGGCGAGTATATAATATTTCCATTAACTTTCATGATGTTTTTCCAATGCCCATTTATATTAAAATACATTTTATGGTCTTCCTTGTGATTTATTGAGAGAACGAAAATAAATCACATCGGTCTTTAATCCAAAACTATTTATACTATAATGTATCATGTCTTCGTTTGCTTTGGAAATCTTGCAATTTTTACTTATTGAGAGAACAAAAAAAAATTATAATTATGGTCAATTAATTATAAGTATTACATGAATCATAACAGATGGAATTGGTAGAAACTATGAGAGTTTTAATGATGTAAGTAGGTATCATTATTCTGAAATATTTATTCTGCAGAGTTTAAAAATTAATGCATTTTCTCCGAAAGGAAGAAAAAATAAAATTGTTGATATCCAATTACTGTTGCAATGTACAATCGTATTGAATGAAGTGATCAAATAAAATAAAAATAATTATGACTTACTACTCACTTAATTTATGTGGTAAATATTTACATAAATGAATAAATTAATTAATCAACGTATTTATTTTTGTCTACACAGCTCTTACATGATCTTACATTCATATATATATTTTGATACAATAATTACTTGTATAATCCCAAGTTTACAATAACATTGATTCATTATTATTTTTTTTTATACATATATCTTACTATATACGAACCATAGACATATAGTGCGAGAGTTGATGTACAGAATGTATTAATGTTATATAGACTAATGAGAATAAATCTTCAAAAAAATGTAAGGGAGTTCAATAGATAAATTGTATTTAAGACTGCCACATGAAACGAGAGCCGAAACGTGCCTTTGGCAGTGGTGCATCTGGTGGGAGTGAATCGACCGGTTTATAATCTGGCATGTCTTCAACGGGTTTTGGTCTCTTTGTATCATGAACTTTCACTTCAGCAAAATAACCAAAAGATGGACGTTCAACTCCAATTTTATCTAGAACGCATTTATCCAAAACAGCTTGAGTTTTGCGACAACTGAAATTAAAATATTCATATAATAATTCATTTATATATACTTTTTATTACAAATGCAACATAGATGAGTGTAATTAATCAATGAATTATTTACGGTGAAAACGCCACGTTAGCGCTGGACTGATAAACACAATTGTAATATTGATCAAATTCTTGACGACAGTTTTTTTTTAATTGCTTGAAAAAGTTCATAGTACATGCTGTCACGGCTTTGCCTTCATCCAAACATTTTACACAATTTTTTTCTTCTTGACGACATAGCATGAATTCCTAAAATTTTCATACATTGATATATTTATAAAGTAACCTTTTTTTTTTCTTCAACTAAAAATTGACAGTGCTGTGTATTTTGAAGTTTGTCATTGAGGTTATGTAGCTCAGAAACTTTTCATTATTACGTAATATTAAAGAGGAAAAAAAAAACAGAAAGTATTTTTTATTCCTTTCAAGTATAAATTAATTGATCGTATTCCTTAAATGTATTGATTTAAAAAATCATTAATGGCATATACAATTAATTTATTAACTTACATTATTATGATTTTCACAATATTTTCCTAGATAAAATGAAGCCGCATGAAGAACAGGCCATGATAAATTAATTTCAGGCACTGTCAATTCTTCATCTGATGGTATATATGTTTCATTAGTTACCACCATTATTTCCCTTCAAACTATTTTATTTTATTGTTCTTATTAATCAAACAATATTTATCTATTTATTTCATGAAAAATTGGATTCCGATTAAATTCTGATTATCCGATCTCACTATAGACAGAAAAATCAATGAAGAGTGAGCCACTGTCCAGTTCTAATAGTGACGTCTACTCTCATCAATTTTTTTTTAAATTTTTATTAATAATATTTTCTTTAATCCACGAAAATTCATGTATTTATTCATTTGTAAATATACTTTTTATTCGAAATTAAAATTTGAATAAATTTATAAATCACCAGTTGACCTGTCATTATGAAAATTTTAATTTTTTTCGTATTCTTTAAATGACTCAATGTTGCCAATTGCATGTGAAGATTGTCAATCAGCTGATCCGACTGTATTACGTAGAATTAAACTACAAACATTACGATATCATCGATATTGAGGTTATATTTATGTAATAAATAGGGAATAAAGTGAAAATAATAAATTAATAATGTCTACCTCTGATAAAAATGATTCTGGAAATGAGACAAATATGTCGGATTTGTTTGATAATGCTTTTGGAATATTTAATAATATTATGAAGTCATCGGATGAACCAACAAATAGTCTCAAAGTTCAATTGAATGTAAAAAAGTGTATGGGTATGTTTGAAGAGACAACAAAATTAGTATCAATTGCTGATCTGTTTAGTACTAATGAGGATTTCAATGAAATACCAACAGAAAATATTAAATATTTTTTGTTGCCAGCATTATTGGGAACACTTGCAACTAAATTGTGTGATCGTGAAAATCGTATGCATTATGTAAATGTATCAGAAGTTTATTTCTATGACTTTCTTGAACGTATTAAATCTTACAGTATTATGAATATTGAAATTCCAAAAAAGAAAGAAGATAATAAAGAAGAGGATGCAAGTACATCATTATCACCTACAAAACATACTGTACAATCAAACACTCAAATGATTGAGCAAATGATGCATACACGTCAGAATAAATTGAAACGTTATAAAGAGCAAAAGGAACTCCAGGATAAATTAGAATTACTCCAAAGATGTATGGACAGTGAAAATATTGATGATGAATCAAAGCGAGAATATTTTGTCACATTAATTAAATCATATGCATTACAAGCAGTGGATGAAATTAATTCATTGGCACAGGAGAAAGAAATATTGGTTCATATATCACAATTGGGTGATGGTGAAATTGAGGAGCGTAAGAAAAATAAACATCCCAAACAGCCAAAATTAAAACCGATTATTATCACAAAAAATGCTGTGCAAAAGGCAGTATTTGGTGCTGGATACCCAAGTTTACCAGTGATGACTGTTGACGAATTTTATGAGAAAAAAGTGGCAGATGGTGAATGGGCACCAGGTGGTCCAGGACAAACCCAAGCTGGTGGTAAAAGTTTGATGGACATGACAAGTAATGAAGACACTCCAATGCAGGAAGATCCAGAAGCTTTGAAAAAAGAACAAAAAATTGAAGAGGATGACGAGGAGTATTTAGCACAAGCTCGTGCTATGGATGAATATAAAGATACACACAAGAGAGGATGGGGCAACAGACACAATCGCAGTTAAATGCATTTATTTTGTTACATTTTCATTGTACTTTGTCATAACTCTTTTTTAATTTTAATCGTAAATGTGTAATATTTTCCTTGTAAAAAAAAAAAGAAAAAATAAATAAAATGAGCAAATGAGTAATTGATTTATGTTGGAGAAATATTAAATATCATTTTTTTTTAAATTTTTCCTTCATACTGTAAATATTTAAATCGATTTATTTGAATATTTTTTTTTCGCGCCGATTTTATTGACGAAAATATAGTGCAAATGCACATGTACTTACGTACAATGAGAACTGGCCAATATGTCGCGCTGGAACCTCTCACGGAGATTGGATTTACTCTGTTTGCGTGTGTCAAAACACGAAACGATGAAGTGACATTTTCGCAAATTATACAAATAGTGTATAATTGTTTCATTTACAATACAAGTTACTAATTAATGTTGATGATTGAGAAAATTTTTACAATTCTATTGGATTACTAGTGTTGATACGAATATATATAATGTCATAATGAGTGCTTGAGGTGAGTAAATAATATGATTGGCCAAATAATAATAGTAAGACGAGAGATCAACGACAAAACGTATCACAACTGTGGGAAGTTTTTTTTTGAAAGTATATCTCTTGAAAAAATTTAGAAAAAAAAACATACTCTTCACAGTGGGACTTGTAATATGTAATATAAATTAAATTTTGAGGAAAATGCCAAACTCAATAAATATCACAATCATTCATTATAATTAATTCTCTTTATTCATGATTTTATTACGTAATAATTCTGTATATATATATATATATATAATATATTTTTTTGATTCGGATTAAAGATATATTTATTTTCGATTTCGATTATGAGTAACAATTGCACATTTTTATGATATATATTTAGTTGATTTTTGATTGAGCAATCGACGTAGCTTCATATTTCTCTGAAATCAACAAAGGTGTTTATATAGTTGCTTGTATTGAGATTTGAGGTTAGATTACATATAATTGCCTATTATATTAGTTTTTTGGTTTGCTTATCAAATAATAGATGTTTTTTTTATATTTTTTTTATTTCATATGAATCAATAAAAAGAATGAGAAAAAAAAGAAAATTATTAACGCATTGTGGTATATTTTATATTTATATAATATTATTATTCGTGATTCAAAAAATATTATAAATATATTTGCATTGATTAATTTATAATTTAGTGACTTATAGCGTGAAAAAAAAAAAAAATCTGAATATTTCAATTGAATTATTTTGAAATAGACTATAATGAATACATTAAATATTAATTCAATCATGAATCACACGAAACATGAATAAATATCAATCTATAAATAAAAAAAAAAAAAATATGTATATTTTAGTTCAATCTTAATAAGTTCATTTATAAATTTTTTTATTTTTATTTATTATTATTATTTTTTTTCATTATGTATTTTATTTTTCACAGCACAACTCTGGAAATTTGAGGATAAAGAGGAAATGTCGAGCTATTATATGCTTGTTTGGCATATATATAGTGTTATTAAAATTGTCAATATTCATACTTGATAAATACAAGTGGAAAAAAAAATTTACCAAATAATTATAAATATCCATTGGCGTATTGGAGACGGCATAAGATCAAGCAAACAATCAAATAAAAAGATAAGAAAAAAAACGAAAAAAAAAAAAAAAATAAATAAATTTGAATAAAAAAATAATATTGAAAATGTCAACAGCAGATACAACTGTTGCCGCTCCACCATTAAACAACAACAATAACAATAATAATGTCAACAACAACAACAACAACAACAGCAACAACAATAATAATAACAATAACAACAATATAAATAATAATAATAACAATAATAATGTAAACAACAATAACAATAACAACAATAATAATAATAACAATCAGAATGGAACAGTGAGTGAAGCCAATCACATTTTGGCTAATGCAATGGGACCAGGTTTAATGAATAGAGCAAGAAATAATAATAATCAAAATGCATTGTATCATATGAGAGACAGACTCTTTCATGCATTGTTTATTAAAGCTGCACTGGCGTATGCCAGGACATTTCCAAAATCAGTAAGGAGGCTAATAGAATTTATAGTTTTGTTGAAGGTAAATTTGGATACGAATAAAAAAAAATATATATTTATATATATGTATATTTATATATATTTTTATGTTTAGAATTATTGTACGGAATATAGTTTATGATTATTTATTTATTTGTTTTGTTTGTTTGTTTGTTTACAGGCAGTAATGGCATTTTTTGTGATGGCATACATTCATATAGTATTTTCACGTGCACCAACCAATTGTTTGGAGCATATAAGAGATGAATGGCCACGTGATGGTATTTTAAGGGTAGAAATCCTGAGAAATGGTGGTGAAGATTACAGTATAGAGAAAAGTTATGCGAAGGAGGAAAAATTACGTCAAGAAAAAGTCGATGATTTAAGTAGTGTACTCGGTATATTATCTAGAGATGGGTAAATATTTTTATTATAAAATTAATTTTGAATGAAACATAAAAAAATAGATAAAATGAAATTACAATTAATTTAGTTGATTTACCATATTACGATTATTATTATTAAATTATAATTTTTATTATTGTTTATAGATTTATAAATATTGAACCATCGGCAGTAGATGAAACGAGAATTATTGTGGATAACGAGAGCGGTCGACAAAATGTAACACTGAACGATAAAGTAGTTCAAGCTGCGACAATATCAGACACATCGACTACGAATTTTGAGATAACCAATACAAGTACGAGTACACCTTTATCGACAAATTTATGGGACGGGATTGGGGTGGATCCACCGCCGGATGTAAGTTATTGATACTTTGAACTTTAAAATTATTATAAAATGAAAAAGAGTCTTTTTTAATTTATTTTATAATTAATTTTTTATATTATAGGATCCGGATATTGTCGCGACATCAACGAGTATACCTATCAATAGTTCTGATGTAAATTCTGGTTTAGAGTCAAATATAAATGATGATATGATACATCCGCTGAAGGATCAACCACCTGAAATGCTGGAGAAATTAGTTAAAGCAGGTAAATGTAATCCCAATGTTTTAATTAATAGTTATTTATGTAATTATTTTGGATAATGAATAGAGACATTTTGAATATTTGTTAATGGAATTGTTTGAGTTGAGTTTACTTAAGCATTCATTAGTATTTCCAGAAGATGAATACATTGTGGAATATTCACTTGAATATGGTTTTCTACGATTATTACCGGCTGTGCGTCAAAGACTCAATATCCCAGTGAAAATTGTAACGTTAGATCCATTAAATGACAAATGTTTTGGAGATACATTTTCAAGATTTATACTTGACGAAATTCTCGGATACGATGATCTTCTCATGGCAAGCATTAAAACATTGGCTGAGCACGAGGACAATAAAGGATTTTTACGGTGAGAAATTTTAAAATTAAACAATACATTAATTACAACAATGACATTAAATTTAATATTTATTTGTTGTTGTTGTTGTTGTTTTTGTTGTTGATTTTCCAGTAATGTTGTGACAGGGGAGCACTATCGTTTTGTCAGTTTGTGGATGGCACGTACTTCATATCTCGCTGCATTCCTCATTATGCTCATATTTGTAAGTTTCAATATATTTTTTATTTAATATAGAGACAGAAAAAAAAAAAAATAGTATTAATAACAGTTGAAAAAATTCTTAGATAGATGAATTGATACACCGCGGGATTTTTAATCAAACGACACGATATTTTATTTTTATCTTTTTTATCTATTTTTTGTTTGTTTTTTGTTTATTTATTATTTTTTTTTTTTTTTTGTGTTCGTACACTCGATGAATTCATGCGTTCAACGAGCATCGTTGGTAGAGGCGTAGTGTAACAGGATATGGCAATCAATTCAAACTAACCGCCGTTGCTGTTGCTTTTGGTGCTTCTGTTATATGTATCCTGGCATTCACCCCCAGGAGGATGGTCATATGGTAGGATCGAGAAGGGGTGGAAGATGGGTAGACGATATAGGTAGATGATACAGGAGGTAAAGCTTCACACCGCTCTTTCGACCTCGTACGCGCGACCCTCTACTATGGGCTGAACCGCTCGTATATAAATCAACGTTATTAGGGGGCATCATATTCGTCGTTGAGGGCCCCAAGCTGGTCATTTTGTATCAAATTATCGTGAAATATGCGTGAGCCCGACGCCATCGAGGTTTCCCGAGATGGTTAGAAAAAAATAGAAGTAAAAGAAAAAAAAAATATCTATATATATATATATATATATATATAGTGATGCTTGACACTACACAATTTATTACTTGTACGTATATGAAAATTTTTTAATTGGGAAAATTCATTTGGACATTTGTCATTGTCAATTGAAAAATTTTTGTTTATTCTAAATGAAAATTATTATTCACAATGTGACTGGATATTTGTATAATGAAAATTTATATTATTACAACTATTGTACATACATTTGTATTATATATTACATTATAATATATATATATATATATATATATATAGATTGAATATGATGGTAGGATACACATCGTTGTGTATGTGTCTCGTGTCAGGACACGTGAGCAAGTAAACTAGTAGGCGCCTGTTGTAAGACCGCATGGTTGGGTTTTATTGTCATTGGCCACGTGGCATTGACTGATGTCGAAGTTTCGTCATGTTCTTTGCTATTTTTCTTTACTTTTTCCCTTTCTCAAAGAAACATTTCTTGTTTTATTTTTTTATTTTTTTATTTTTTTATTTATTATTTTTATACTTTCATTTAACAATATTCTGACTATATTTTTATCAATATTTCTCAATTTTTCTTCAATATATTCGTTCACATTCCACTTCCACATTATTCTCATTTTTATTTTTATTTTCCAATATATATTCATGTATATACTTTTTTTTTTTTTTTTTTTTTTTTGAATTTATTTTTAACCGTCATGTATACATGATACCGGTCTCTTTTTTTCCGTAACAATATTATGGTTGTATACCCTACAATGCAAAGAGGTTTTGTTTCATTTTGTCAAAAAAAAAAAAATATATATATGAATAAATCGTTATTATTATTATTATTATTATTATTATATTTTTTTTTTCAATTGAATAGTGGTGTCGTGCTTCCTCACTTGTCCTCACTTTATTTTCTTCATTTTTTATGTTTTGTCTCTGTCTTTTTCCTCTTTGTTCTCACTCGTTCTCTCATTTTGCGTATTGTCGTATCGATGTCAAAAAGCTTTTTCATGTTTTTAATGTACTTCAATTTGTCCGATAAAATGTTTTTTTTTTTTTGAAGCTTTTTTTGTTTTTGTTTAGTTGTGGATTACAGTGGGTAAGGGTTGGGAGATCAGTCGACTGCTACACGATATCACCCATCAATTGACCGGTGTACAGTGATAAATTTTATACAGTCAAAAAAATTTTTATCTTTTTCATTCGTTTATTTATTTATTTTTCTTATTATTTAAATGACGCATTCCAAGCTTGTAAACACGTGGGAAATTTTATTTATTTATTCATTTATTTATTAGAATTTTTTTTGTTTTTTTGTTTTTTTTTTTTGTTAGAAATTTCAAGAGAAGTTTAATATGTAAGAGATGCTTGGTGTATTATGGGTTAGTTAAGAATATATAACGGATTATCTAACGGGTAGGGTGACAGGTGCCTGTTCAAGTGACAATAGCATTCTCGGGCAATTCAATTGTATCATTCGTTTCAACCGGAAACCGATAGTACACGCGCGAATGAATGCCAACTGCCACAAAACCTATATAGAACATCAGCTTACAATTTGTCACTTTGGCGCGAGTGTGCAAATACCCGTGGGCGAAGTTAACAAAATGAAATTGTTTTTCATTTAGATATCTTGAGTATTGAGATTGCAGTGCAATTGTCTTTTCATACCCGATTCAAATATATTTTATCATTTATTCTCAAAAGAATAGTATTGAAAAATAGTAAAAAAAAAAAAAAAAAAATTTAAAAAAAAAAAAAAAAAGGAAAAGTAAAATAATGATAAATAAATAAATAAATGAATAAAATCCCAGACAAATTTAACTATAGACTGCATTTTAAATTGAAATTTAATTCGAAACAATATTGTAAATATATATACAATAAATAATTGATTCATTTATTTTTTTATTTTTTGTTATTTCTTTATTTCTTTATTTCTTTTTCAGACGGTTTCAATTTCAATGCTGTTACGTTACTCACATCATCAGATATTTGTTTTTATCGGTAAGTAATTATATATAGAATAGTTGAAGATATAAATCAAATTATATTTTTATAATTACTTGTGATATATAGATTATTAAAAAAAAAAAAAAAAAAAAAAAAAAAAAAAAAAAAAAAACAGTATTTGACGATTAGTATCGATCACTGAACTCATCCAATGAGTATTTTTAGTTTTTATTTTTTATTTTTTATTTTTTTCTCTTTTTTGTCTCTATAATTCCCCTCTTCTCCCGATGTTTTTGATATGTGTTGTCGTAATATACAGTAAATGTGTAGGTTTATATAGCCTTGACTCAATATACGGTCTGAGTCTATAACGCATAACGACGTAATAAAACTCATCAGTAGCGAACTGCATTGCATTAGATAATGTGTGTATTGTTGAATTAAAATAAAAATTGTGAGGAAATAAATAAATACATATTTATAAATATATATACAGTAGGAAATAGAAGGAAAAAAAAATTTATACAAATTAAATAAAATGGAACTGTTGACAATAATATTATCAATAATTGTGATTGGTATTATTAGTATTATTTATTTGATTTATTATCAGATGAATTTTTGGGCTAGTAGAGATGTCCCAAATGTAAGAACATTTCCTATACTGGGCAGTTTGTCTCAAATATTTTTTCGTCAAAAATCATTTCCCGATCTTATACTTGATCTTTATTCTCAATATGATAATGCAAAATATTATGGAATAATGGATTTTAATACACCAACAATTATAATAAAAGATCCAGATATAATAAGAGATTTGTGTGTAAAAAATTTTGAATTCTGTCCAAATCATCGGAGTTTTGTTAATGAAGATATGGATCCAATAATAGCAAAAAATGTTTTTTCATTGCGTGGTGAACGTTGGAGAGAAGTAAGAAGTACATTGAGTCCATCATTCACGGCCAGTAAAATGAAGTTCATGTTTGAATTAGTATCTAAGTGTTCTGAAGACTTTGTACAGTATTTTATTGATCATCCAGAAATGACAACGTCATTAGATATGAAGGACGCGTTTACCAGATACACAAATGATGTAATTGCTACATCGGCGTTTGGTATTAGTGTTAATTCATTAGAAAATCGTAACAATGAATTTTATCTACGTGGAAAAGACGTAACGAATTTTCGTGGTGTATTACGATTAATTAAATTTGTTGCTGGCCGTGTGATGCCACGTTTAATGCGATTAATGGGTTTTAAATTTTTATCACCAGATACAGATAAATTTTTCCATAAATTAATACGTGAAACTGTGAAAGAACGTGATGAAAGAGGTATTATACGACCGGATATGATTCATTTATTAATGCAAGCGAGAAATAATCGTGCGGGTATTGATATAACAATTGATGATATAATTGCCCAAGCTTTCATATTTTTTTTGGCTGGTTTTGATACTTCATCGACATTTATGACGTTCTTGAGTCACTTGTTGGCCTTCAATCCAGATATACAAGAAAAATTACGGAATGAAATTGATAAAGTTGCTCAAGAGGAAGGTGGCAAAATAAATTATGACAAACTTGGAAATTTGAAATATATGGAAATGGTTATGAATGAAACATTGAGATTTTATCCACCAGCTGTTGTAACTGATCGTGTATGCGTTCAATCATTTAAATTACCACCGGCTATGCCTGGATACAAAGAATTAACAGTTGAAAAAGATATGATTTGTTGGATACCAATTTATGCATTACATCATGATTCTAGATATTTTCCAAATCCGGAAAAATTCGATCCTGAACGTTTCAATGATGACAATAAATCAAATATTATTCCATATACATTTATTCCATTTGGTCTTGGACCACGTAAGTGTATTGGCGAGAGATTTGTCCTGATGGAAACAAAGATAATCCTCGCTCATTTGTTACAAAAGTTTATTATCAAGCCCTCGGATAAAAGTACAGAGAATATAGTGTTTGACAAGAAAAACTTAAATATTGCAGCTATGGGGGGAATTTGGTTGAGTTTTCAACCAAGACAAAAATGAACTTATGAAGAAACAAAAAAATATATATGTATGTATAGAGTAGATGGGTGACAGATAGTTATTTATGATGGATTAAATATTGATTTATTATATTATATATAACTAAAATATTATTTGATGACAATAAAAATGATATTATTATGTCCCACTGTGTAAATAATATCGTTCAATTAACAATAAATATTTTATTTCAGTATCATCATTTTTATTTCATAATTGTATTTAATTGTATTATTTTTCTCCTATATTTCTATCATTATCACTGTCGCGTGAGAATTGAAAAAATTATTGTACCATAAAAAATAATGATAACTTATCCATTTATTTATTTATTTTTTTATTTTTTTATATTTTATTATTATTATTATTATTATTATTATCGAATAAATTTATTGAATTTTTTGAAACATTTATTTTATCAATTTTGAGTATTGTGATAAAATTATTTATAAAAAAAAAAAAAAAATTATTATTTTTTCAATTATTATATTTTTGTATTTAATGATTATAAATCAATTGACAATTCAATTGGTTTTCTTTGTTTTTTTTTTGTTTTTGTTTTTTCCTGTTTATTATTATTATTATTTATTTATTTTTTTTTTATTTAATAAATAATATATTTATTGGACTTTGTTCACACATTTTCAGTGTCATTGGATGAGATCATTGGCTATATTTTATGAGCCATTATCCGCGGTGTCCATACAATGACGTACGTGAGAGTGTTAGCTTTGGGTAAATAGTGCGTGGCCGTTGCTTTAAGCAAGATAAAATTGCGGTTGGGAAAATGAAGGGTATGAGGTAGAGAAAGATAGATACTGAGTGAGGTAGAATGGTTGGCTCTAGTTAATTTTGTTAGCGGTCATTGCACCGCAAAGTACATATGTGCTCGATCATTGTCACATTTTCAAGTGTTAATTTATATATATATATAACTTAATATTTAATTATCATTGGTGACGTAAGTTTTGATAGATAAACAGAAGGAAAATAAATGAATAAATGAATAAATAAAATTCAAGTGGATATTGTGTGAGAAAAATATGAAATTTTCTTTTCTTTTTTTTTTTTTTTTTTTTGTATTTTTATAGGCTGTATAATTGTGCACAATGAGGGAGTATTTTTTTTTTTGTTTTTGGTTTATTTGTTTTATTTTTATTATTTTTTTTGTTTTTTTATTTTGTTTTATTTTCCTAACCACACGGGGAAAATATGAAAAATTGGTTTGTAAAATGGAACAGCAACTCTTGAGTCATTATATACCATCACCAACTGCCTTGCGCTTATGGCGCTACGTAAATAAAATATTTTTTTGTTTTAGTTTTTGTTTTGTTTTGTTTTTTTTTTTTTTTTTTCACTTCTTTATATTCCCTCTCATTCAACCCATTAATCTTTCTTGCTTGACTCTTTATTTTATTTATTTTATTATTATTATTTTTTTGTTTAGTTTTATATATTTTTAACTCTCTACAATATACGAATACATAAATTGCTATTTTATTTTTTATTTTCAACAAAAAATAATAAATAAATAAATAAATAAATGAATAAATAAATGGATGAATATATATATAAAACAAAAATTAGGATAAAATTATCTTAAACGTTGTCCTGCAATAAAGTTATCAGAACAATCTTTTTTTTTTTTTTTTTATCATGTCAATGTATTTTATCGTCATGAGAAAATATGCTCGCAAATAAAAAAAAAAAAAAAATAAATAATAATAATAAAATGTTGGGATAAAATTGAAGAAAATATTCGTGGGTGAATTAGGGGAGGAAATGTGCAAGTGAGAAAAATACACAGAGTGTGTGAGAGAGAGAGAGAGAGAGAGAGAGGGTCTAGGTGAAAGTTTTAATAACTACCGCATCTTGAAAGTTACTGGCCACTAAGTTAAAATCTAAAATTCATTAAAGCACCACGCACAGATGAGATGGTGGTGAAAATAAGAATATAACATGAGAATAAAGAAAAAAAATAAAATAAAAAACAGGAAAAAAAAAAAAAAAAGAAAGAAAAATTCACCCCGTGACGCTACTTTTCTCTGCATAAAGTACCACCACTGTGGAATTGGTCGATGGAAATAGTGTCGGTTGTGTATGTTGTCTGGATCCCAACACGATACGACAACGACGACGACGTCGACGACGACGACGACGACAAACTCCAGAGATGGCGATATACCTGTGCAGTATATTAAATGTGTACAAGAAAATATGTATGAATATATAGAGTTTGTATTGCACTTCTATATTCTACTTTTTAGTTGCGCGTGTCCCCATGAAAAATATGAATTGACATCGTCACCACAAGTTTTATTATCTTCCCCATCTACTCATTCCTACTTTCTTGTTTATGAAAGACTTGGGAGTAATTTATTTATTATTTTTATTTTATATCATCAATATGACAACTCGATAAAAAAATATTTACTTTTATTTTTACATAATATAATTTTTATATACCATATATATATTTTTAAATATCTTTTTTATTTTTATTATTTTTCTGTTGCAGTTGATCTATTTCAAATGTTGGAGTTTAATGTGACAGCTTCGTTTCCTGCTGCCTCATTATTGGTTGTTATTTTAGCTCTTGTTGGTAAGTAAATAAGAGAAACAATTTGTTTATTATAAAAATAAAATTCTATTGTTTGATTAAATTGAAGGATCGTGTACTTTAAATTTTACTACTGGTACATTAACGAGTTTAATTGAAGTTAAAGTGGTTAAACTTGAAGTGTTTTTTTCAATTTTTGTGCTATCTCTAAGTAGTTTTTTTTTTTGTTTGAGTTTCCACTATTATTCTCACAATGATATATTGGTAAAGTATACGATTTGTGTGAATCAGAGTTTTAGCAGAATGAAATGTATCGTTTGAATTTTATCAAGACCATTCAACATTACTTTGTCTTGATTTATCACGTAAAAGTACATCAAACCTAAAGATCATTTGACTTACAAATTTTTTTTTTTTTTCTTCTTTTTTTCCCGTTTCTTTTTCTTTACTCGATATCATAGAGACCGATAGAACAAGTTTATATATTCAATAAAAGAAAATAAAATAAAATTGAAATAATAAGAAAATAAGAAAAATGTCGTTATTATACAAGTACGAATATTCAATTTATGTCGTAGTATAATTTATATTTTTACGATTTTCTCTTGCAATATGACATTTTAAAATTCGTTATGAACACTTGAATCCTAATATACTGAGAAAATGTGATGTCAAGGGGGTGGCAGTGAGCGTGCATGAAGTGGGTGGGATAGAAGCTCAATTCAAGAGTTGGTGCTTTGAACTAGGTACGACTTGAAGCAGCCAGTCGTGAAATATTAAAGAGCTTTTTACTAAATCAGTGACGCCTGCGTTCCCCACTCGCTATTTCCTCACGACTTTGGCTCAGTTACAAAGCTCATTGGCCAGGACGGTTAACCTCCCCCGCGGGATTTTGCATAAATTTCTGATGAAAGCGCAACAGTTGGGTTGTCCGCCTTCATTTTCATTTAGTCCAGGCTCTGTCGCCCATTTCCATTTAGACACAAAACTATATATATATATATATATATGCACGTATGTTCGTGATTGAGATATAATGGGATACAGTTTGAATATAAAAATATAATGAGACGAATATTTCGTCAAATGTACGGAATAAAAAAATTTTTTTTTAAGACTCTTAAAAAATATAATTTCGTTTCATCTCTTTTTCTATATTTATCTTCAATATGTTTTTTTTTTTTTTTTTTTCTTCTTTTCTTTCCCCATTTTATCATGTAGTGATGAAAGAAATAATAAAAAAATAAAAAATGGTATTGAAAATTATTATAGAATATAAAAAAGTACGAATTTACACAAATTTTTATAATTATTTCATTTACTTATCATTCAAAATTTATAAAGTAGTGATGAATGAAAAGCAAAAGAAAAGAAAAGAAAAAAAAAAAAACAGAAACACTTTATTGATATACAATAAATATAAATATTCTACTGACAATTTTTTTTTTTTACTTATTTACGCATTTTCACACGTGTCTTTATTTTTTTGTTTTTTTTTTTTTGTTCTTTTTCCATGAGTTTTATATTGTGTTTCTGATCTTCAATATTATTACTCGCTTCGTTTTTTGCGAGCAATTGTTATTACCTTACATGAATTTGTCTAAAAAAAAAAAAAACAAAAAATTCTTTCAAAGTATACACGTGTATACACAAAGGCAAACACAAACTCAGTCCAGCGATCCGGTTAAAAAAATCAATCTCCTAAGTGCTACTACCGCTACATCGGTAGCGGTTTAAGTGAATTTCGTAGCTTCTTCATATAACCTTATCCTACATACCTATATATACAATAAATAAATATATATGTACTAT
Source organism: Dinocampus coccinellae (assembly GCA_963920625.1). Classification (NCBI taxonomy): domain Eukaryota; kingdom Metazoa; phylum Arthropoda; class Insecta; order Hymenoptera; family Braconidae; genus Dinocampus; species Dinocampus coccinellae. The sequence goes on from OY987185.1 coordinate 17,914,641, forward strand.
CAGCTAAGGGAATTTCTTGAATTGAGGTTACGTATGCCGATACATACACATTGTATATATGTGTATGTTATGAGAGGCAATGTCTGCACCTCATCCGTTCAAAGGAAACAAACCTCCAACTGTATATGAGTTTGGTAGCTTCAATACTGTGCACTATTGCCAATCACCGGAAATCGAAGGCAACATCCAATTTCAAATGGTTGAAATCATGATTTTTTTCATTTGTTTCGTCCCTCTCTATCTTTCGGGAGGTTTTTTGTTTTTTTGTTTTTTTTTTCTTCTTTTTCTTCTGTGGACTTTTGAAGTGTTTAAACGACTAATACAAGACAAACTATAAAATAAATTTCTATCTAAGATTGAGTAGAGAATGGATTTAGAAAAGAAAAAAAAAAAAAAAAAAAATGTGATAAAAATTCATTCTAACACTAGTTGCTCACGGATGTTGCAAAACATGATAACAAAAGTGGCAAATTTCCTGGTGGTTCTTGTCTATGTATTATATATAAAGTGATATACTTGAATGTATATGCGAGAGAGGGTTGGCCTCAAAGCGGGTTACGGAGAACGCAAGAGGGCGGGGCCCACTCCTCACAGGGAAGTTGTTATCTGAAGTAATGGGTTCCGGTTCCTGTGTCGCTTCCTGTTCTTCCCTCCACTCTCTTCCTCAATCGCACCCTCCGTTTCATCCGTCATCTCTCATTTCTACTGATGTAGCAAATCCTCATATTCGAATTTACTCCTTATTTCTATTTTTTACCATCCCTCATATTATTATTATTATTATTATTATTATTATTATTATTTTTTGGTTTTTTCATTTAAAATTTTTCTTCCACTTTGTATTATTTTATTTTTGATATATCATAGTGAAGCAATTTAAGATTATATTTATCCACGATGATTGTCAACTTCCTGTGTACGTTGACAAATCCAAGATGGAAAATTTTTATTTTATTATTTATTATTTTATATAATATATTTATTTATTCATCACTTTATTGTTATTGTTATTGTTATTATAATTTTATTTGCATTGTAAATTGAGGGAGTAGTGGTATAACAATTTTTATTAAGGGTAAATTAATGATTGGATAAATGCGTTGGTTGCAAACCGTAGGTAAAGGAAGTTGATATAGGATGGTGGTTGGGTAGGGTTTGGGTGTTGGAAAGGGTGATCGGGATTGGGGATGGGAAAAGAGTGTGTGTGTGTGTGTGTGTGTGTGTGTGTGTGTGTGTGTGTAAAGGAGATTTTGGCTTAACTTTGTGAAGAAATGCTCGACTAGTATGCATTTAAACGGGTGCATTAGCCAGCCTGTTATCCAAACGTTCTTTCTAGCACTTTGAACGACGCCAGTGATGTGAATAATGTGTCTAGAAGTGCTCAAGAGAATTGGGCCATTGGGGACCAATCACCTTATAAGAAATCCCAACGAATCATTTTGCTTACGTTTCTCATCGTATTCTTTCTCTTCGTCTTGGGCTATTTTTTTTTTTTTTTTTTTTTTTTTCTCTAAATTTAAAAACTAATTTCACTGATGTTTTTACCAATTGATTGATTAATTAATTAATTAATTTTTTTTTTTTCTTTCCATTATCACAAAACTTGTGTATTCTATTTTTTTTATATTTTTATTTAATTTTGTTTGTTTGTTTCATTACTATTATCTACCTTTTTTCTTTTTTTTTTTTTTTTTTTTTGGCTTGTATTTACTAACTGAAAAACGTAAAAATAGAAAAGAAAACAGTTGGTTGGAATAAAGTTGTTTAATGTGTTGTGGACAGTGAATTGTATGGGAAATAAAATTAGCACAATCATTAATTGCAATTAGCAATATACATTTAATCTGGATTATTTACGTTAACTTTAGTGACTGTAACCGCCAATAAAGGTGTGTCTGTGCAACACTATGAATACGATATTTATTGAGATTTTATATTTATTTATTTATATATTTATTTTTCGTTTTTGTACAAAACATTGTGTTAATTTTTCTTTTTTTCTTTTTTTTTTTTTTTCATTTCTCTTTTTCTCCCTGTATTTTTTATCTTCAACTCAATGCCATGCGATTTACTGGTGTCGTTACAATTCATTAGTAGACACGCTATAGAACTCCCCTCGGTATATGGTCGGGTCTGGTGTTTCTCGTTAAAAGCTTCAGCTAGTACGCAAGCTCTTCAATAAATATATAATATATATATATGTATCATTAATTTAATAATTATTTTCATTATAAATTTTTTTTTTTTTTGTTTCATTACAATTAATTTATTTGATAATTTTATTATTAATGCATTTCAATATTGCAAATTATTATTGTTAATAAAAATAAATTATTGGGAAATTTTTTCATTTTTTAATTTTTTTTTTTTTTTTTTTTTTCAATCAAATACAAATCATCAATATTACGTGACAAATATGAAAAATAATAATGAAAAAATAAAAAATAATAAATGTGAACGTGATGTTTGAATAATAAAAAAATATAAAAAAAAAAAAAAAATAGAGAAAAACAGTAGAGGAAAATATAGAAAAATGACAAAAAAACAAAAAAATAATAATAATAAATAATGAATCGAGAGAGGAAAATTTTCACGCTGGTTTTATCCAGGATATACAAATATATAAATACACGTGTGCAAGCGTAGAAAAATATTTTAGGGGCACATAGGATTTAGCATGAGTATGCGATTCGTGCGTTATAAAAGGGAAAATAATGGTGCGTATTGATATTAAATTTATGCAGAGGTAAAATCGATGCTGTAGGTACATTCATTTAATTGTATAGAGAGAGAGAGAGAGAGAGTGAGGAATCAAACGAGATATTTGTTCAATAGGTCGAAGGATTCACATCACATCACATGAAATATATTTGACAATACTCCTGGTTTATGTTTTGGAATGGTTTGTGTTTATTTTCATTATAATCTATATACCATTTAATTAATTTTTAATTAAATAATCAAATAGAATTTCAATGTGTATATGCATGTGCGTGTATGTCTGTGTGTGAGAAGGGGATGACAATATTTTTCTGTATCAATTCATCACAACAGAGTATGTTCAATAGAATATCATTCGTGAAAGAATTCATTGGCTTGATAATTTGTTTTCTCATTTTTTTGTTTATTTATCCATTTGAATATCCCACCATCTTTTATTATCAATTTATTGTTAGTGCTACTGACCAACCGAATAATTTCAATTGATGTGAATAAAAAATAAATCAATTCAGTTTGAGGTAGAGAGGAGACGAGAGATGGTAGCCGTATAAATTTCCGATTAGTGTTGAGGGTGCAAGAAGTTGGTCGGGATTCTCTGGCAATTCAACGTACGGACTGTGTGAAGGTTAGGGGGGAAATTTCCATCAAATGAACTTAACAGCGTTGAACCATTAGTCACTTCTATCTCATCCCATCGTCTTTCCAATGCTCCCCGAAGGAGACCAGAGAAACTGGCATTGGAAGAGAAAGGCGGATCTCTATCTACATCTTTCACTTTTCTCTTTTTATCATATTGGCTTGATTCATTTACTTTCTCTTTCATTCTCACTCTGTTTCACTTTATCATTTTCTCTATCACATTTTCCTTCGTATTATCGTAAAAGAACTTTTCGGTTCGTCGCTGACTCTATCGAACATTCAAATTTAATTGCGTCCAAGAAGAAGTTTTAACTAGAATTGTGTCATCAAACTCTCTATCTTTTTAACAATTTTAACTGTCAATTTTATCCCTAATTAATCTGCATCATTGACTACAATTTAGTTTTATTTCTTAATCTGTTTTGTAATGTTTTCAGGAATGGAGACAATTATGTCGGAATTTTTTAATGATACCACAACGGCATTTTATATAATCCTTATTGTATGGATTGCGGATCAGTACGATGTCATTTGCTGTCACACACCAATAACGAAAAGATACTGGCTGCGGTAAGTCCATATATATCTATATAATTATAATGAAATGAAAATTAACATTAAGTAGGCAGACTTTGTACTTAACGTTTGGTATTACTTTTGGCAAATAATTTTTTTTTTTTTTTTTTTCCTCCTTCATCTTTCCCTTATTATTATTATTTTATACTCTTTTTTGATTTGACTCGCTGGATGATTACAGCGGACACAAAGTCCGTTCAAAATACACCAAGAGGGATGATTAAAAGCATTTTTTAATTAAAAAGTATTATGGAACAAGTAGGCGAATAGCTTGATACGGACGGCCACTGTTCTTCTCTTCTCTGTATCTCAATCTATCTCTTTTGTTTTCTCATTGCCAGTCTAAAGACTAAAATTTCATCGATCAATGAATTTACCCTAGATAAGAAAGTGGAAAAAAGAGCAATGAAATGAAATGGCTTGCGTGCGAGTAGTATATTCTTTGTTATACGCGTCGAAATAACAACGGTGAATACAAGTGGTGGAGTTTTTTGTTAAGAGATTAACAAATTAATTTTCACCTTGTTGATTATATATATATATATATATATATATATACGTTTTTGCATTTTATTATGTTAATACAATATTTTATAATCAATTATTCTTAGATAGTACAGTCGAGTGTTGCTATTCATGCAATCGTAAAATGTTATAAAGTGATTTTGATACTGTCGTGACATTTATTATTCATCACCATTAGCGTTGAAATCGCCGGAAGGAACATTAGATTAGAACTGTTGGCTGACAATCAAACTGATCTAGCTATTAGATGGCAAATAGAGTTTCACTAAATGACCAGGGCTATTAATGTGAATGTAGAAGAGAGAATGATGATGATGATGATGATGATGGTGGTGGTGGTAGTGGTAGGTCTTCATTTTGCAACTCAATCCTTCTATTGAAGTATCCACAAACCACGATGCAATTGTATGGTGAAATTCCACGAAGGTCCTTTCTTTTCTTCGTTTTCTCCTTTTTTCTTTTCTTTTTTTTTTTTCTCTTCATTTTAGAGTGCACTATTAGAGAATAACTAGAGATCTCTACCAATAAATTACACGATTTATCTTAGTAACTTCGGTTAGAAGATGAAGTTGTCTCATGTAATTAAATGTAGATTTTAATCACAAATTAACTTAATCCTTATTTACTAGATGGTATTGATGTTTTATTTACAAATAGATTAATTTCAACGATAAAAATTATTACAATAATTTTATTTTATATATATATATATTTTTTTTTGTTGCAATGACAATTGTTTGATGTTTAGTGGTTGAGTGAAGATTGTCACGAGCTTCTTCTATCAGACAATTCATGTAGCGTATTTATAGTTGGATCGTGCACAGCTTGTTGTTTAGCTGTTTTACTTTACGTGAATTCGAGACATTGTGGCAACAAAAGCTTCAAGCTTTTCCAGGTATCTTTGCTCGCTGACCTTTTTCTCTCCATTCTCTTTTGTCTCTTGTTATTATTATTATTATTATTATTATTATTATTAGTTTTTTTTTTTTCAATGTTTTGTTTTCTGTCATCGTTTTTATTCGTGTCCGTGGCTATCGTTGGTTGCAGCTGCGAATGAATCTCTGAAAGTCAAGTTATAGTGGATGAAACACATGGAGGAGAATGAGAACTGGCAACAACGACAATGACAATGACGATAACGACGATGGTACAAAAGATATTTCGAGATGGAGAAATTCTTGAAATTCACTACAAAGACCATGGTCATTCAATAAATAATTAAATACCATTTCATCTATTGGAAATTTGCACAGAAGGAAATTTTTTATTTTTATATTTTTTTATTGTATAGTTTAAAATTGGACAGTATTACATTTCATTACTCAGTGTCATTTTTTTTTTACTATTATTATTGTTATTATTGTTATTATTAAAAATTTTTCTTTTTTTTTTTTTTTCTCAATTCCTTCTTCAATGTTCCTTTGTGACACGCGATAGACGAATGCCACTTGATAATTACAAAGAAATATTTAATTAATTCTTCACTAATGGCCATTTTGAACGATAGTTTTACAACATCGTCTCATTGTTGCATTTATAAAAAAGTATGTTCATTACGTTTTATAATTGAAAAAAAGTTAATATAAATGTTGAGTGTAATATACACTTGAAATTAATTAAAATGAAGTCAAGTATGTATATATATACTTTTTTTTTTTTTTTTTTTTTTCTATTCACTTTCAATAGGAAAAAAAAAGTAAAAAAAATAAAAAAATAATTTTTCAAAAGTTATTTCGAAATATAATGAATCATTTAATTCAATTTAATTTATATCACGTATAATATAAATATATAAAATTAATACTCATATATTTATCTATAAAATTGTCATGATAATAATTTTTAATTCAAATTTTAATTATCATCTTATGTCTCATTGTGTGTATACACACATGTCAACACTGTCACACTGTGTGCACTTGTAAAAGAAAGGTTGGATCGTTGTCACATTGACATCAACAACGTGTGTCTTTATCACTATGAGGGATTTTCTGCATCGTAATTCCACTCATTCCACAAAATGTTTTTCATCTTCCTGGTTGTCATTCATGTCCATCGTAGTAATATATACTCGTGTGCAGCTGTGTGGAACTTAGTTACACTCGCAAACGAGAAATAAAGATAGAGACAGAGAGAGAGAGAATATAGTTTGGTAAAGGGATATTGGATATTAGGAGGGGGTAAACTCGCGATTCTAGGGCTTGGTGGTTGTCGGTTTTATATATAGATCGGTTGAGTATAAGGGGAACGGCTTGGCATATATGATGGATGTATTGGGGTGTGGACCGTCTCACATTACCAACTTCACGAGTGAATTGTTATCGGATTGGTTGGCGAGTGCCTTCTATCTTGCAGCCAGTTATCGTATGGTTAACACGCGCACTTGTTTGACGGAATTCACTTTATCTTATACCACGCAATTGACCATTACTTATGTATATATGATTGACGATTACACTCTGTAAACAATATGATAGACACGCATTTAATTATATATTTCTTTTATTATTTATTATTTATTATTTAATTATATAAAGCGAATAATTTGAATGGTGAATGTAGATGAGAAAAAAAAAAATAATATATATAGATAATAAATTAAAAGGAAAATGTAAATAATTATAAGTGGATTTTTATTATTATTATTATTATTATTATTTTTTTTTTATAACTTTTACCATAAAATTATATAAAGTGAGGAGAAAATAATAATTTTACATCAACGATAGTTATCTCCATGGGGCTGATCGATGAGTGATACAATCAACTGGGCTTGTCTGCAAATAACCGACGTCGTATGATTATGATTGAATAACGTCCATAATTGAGACTGTTGAGCAATTATATAAATAACACATTCATATACGTAGATATATATATATATATATGTATGTATGTATGTATAAAGATAAATTTATATAGTGAGAAGGATACGTATATAAAGGATGTTGGTGAGGGGTATTATTTTAGCGCTGCAGGGAAGAGGTTTAGATGTTGGACTATGGATTGGAATGAGGGTAGGAAACAGGAAGTGTGGGAGTTTCAAAAAGGGGGAATTGGGCGTTCGCAGGAGCGCCACAGAGTCTTCATCGTGTTCTACTATCATCAATGCACCGGTATATATAAATTTGTCGATGTATAGGTAAAATCCTAACTCTCTCACAGTAATGTTTCAACCCGGGCTTCAGGCAAAATTACAGTGCAAACATTGGCGATGCCGCGTACAAGGGCCACCGTCATCCAGCCAATAGAGACAGGGAATAGTGGCCAATGATGATCTCCAATTGCGTTGTGTACGAAATCCCTGTATGGCTCATGAAATTTCATTATCATCTGAAACCCGTGGATGCGTAGAATGATAAATAATCATTGTTATTGAAACTATATATGTATATTTAGGTGGTGGTGGTGGTGGTGGTAGTGAATATTTGGTGTTGGACTGTTGCGTGTGGTTTTGCAAATTGCCCCAATGCGGTTTGTTGCCATTGTGTTGATATGGATCCTCTATGTTTTACTATTTTATCTCATCTTTCATTACTTATACCGCATTAATATTCCATGAAATTTATTTATTTATTTATTTATTTATTTATTCATTTAGTTTCAATATTATTACAGTATTTATTTTTGATTTAATTAGAATTTATTTTAAGATATTAAGAATAAAAAGAGGAGAATGATGAAGGTGAAGAAGATGAAAAAGTGTTTTCAAAGAATTTTAGTGATCAATGGCCAATTGACTTCATCGTTTTCTTTTCTGTTAACTTATTGGTTGATACGTGAAAACAAAAAAAAAAAAAAAACACAAAATGAGGTAGTGGTAGGGAAACTGAGAATGTGATTGTGAGAATACCACGAGGTGTACACACAACTATAGAAGTGAATTTAATAGTGGGCGGTGGTAATTTCGATACTCCATGGCGTTTTAATCACGGCGTTTGTGTCCGTCTACCATGAAACACGCGAGACAAAGAGAGGAAAAAATACTGATAGAGTTGGGTTGAGTCAAAGAGAGTGGGATAGTCAGCAGGTGGAATGAGTGGTGGGTGGGTACAACGACAACGACAACGACGACGACGACGACGACGACGACGACGACTGAGGGAGGTGATATCACGGATAGCGTCCGTCAGGCAGGCGCCAACTCGAGTGCTGGAGTCGACGCTGATGGACATGGTCGGCTTCATTTACCCACTACCACCATCACCACCCACCGCCATCACCATTATTTCACATTCCTTCATAAACAAATACTCCTGTCTGGATTTTCAACAATTCACAATGACTAAAAGAAAAACAACCTCAATTTATTTACATAGATTATATGTAATTTGAAATATAATATGTTTGATTTTAACCAACTGAACGTATTTTAATTTATGGTGATTGATGATTACAATAGAACTTTTTTAAAATTCATATTATATTTCTTTTTTTCTTTCTCTTTCTCTACTTTTCTTATTTTTTTTCATTGACAACAGTAAGACACGTTAAAGTAATAAAAAAAACAAAAAAAATCGATGGCTGTGTGTCCATCAGTTGAAAACACATATACTATAGCGGAAATAGCGCGTCACCCAGAGAAAATTAGTCTCCGTAGGATAATTAGGCAGAGCAATTGATCGTTTGGGGACAGCGGGTGACCCGGTGCGAATATCAAACGGGGTTGGCTTTGTGTGACGTGCATCCATAGAAAAATGTGTTTTCTCTTTTTTCTTTTTCTTTTTTTTCCTTTTTCACCCCTTTCTACATATTTTTTATTACCTTCTCCTTTTTTTTTTTTTCTTTTTCTTTTTTCACATTCTCTCGCCTTCCGTCATTCCGACTCACTTACTCACTTCGTTCGTTCATTCATTTTATTCTCTTCCTCTCTCACCCTTTTCCACCCTTTCTCTACTATTATTATTATTATTATTCCATTTTTTTTTGTTTTTATTTTAAATTTTATTTTGAAATTTTTTTTTTTTTTTTTTTTTTTTTCTCTCTGCGGTGCCCGTAAAATGTCGACACGAAAGTTGACATTCTGCACTTGGCACAGAAGCCATTATCCCCACTACTCACCCCTGTGAATACACAGTTCTCTCTTTTTCAATATATATATATATATATTCACAACGTTTTACTGCGGCCGATAAAATTTTTATTTCAAAAATACACTCTCTCAATGTGTCCATTGCCATTGGTAAAATTTTGTGATTTATATATTTGCAAATTGAAAGTGAAAAAAAAATAAATAAATAAATAAAATAAAAAAAAAATTCTGTTATTATTGTTATTTATTTATCAATTTATTATTATTTTTTTTTTAGCTTGTTTTTATTTAAATAATCATGGTTGAAAATTAAAAAATTTTCGAAAATTTTTTTTGTATTCTAAAATATTATCACGTGTGTTATATAGTGTGTGTCGTATATCGGTAATATCCATTAGATGGTAACGATGTCATTGAGGATTATGAGAATTCACGACAATGATATCCCATTGGGCTCTCACCCTCTTATAACTCTACTCTTTCCTTGTCACAACGAAATGTCTTTATATTCGTACAGTCTTGTAAGATACACCACCAGTCGAATTAGTATAAATATTTTTACAGTGTCTTTTGTGCGTTTGCGTACACACACACACACACATAAATAAATAAAATAAGAAAATAAATCAGAGTATGAAAATAATTGCAATAATTTTGAAAATAAAGAAAAAAATGGCAATGAAAAAAAATACAGGGAAAGAGAGAAAGTGGAAGAAAAAGAATATCAATAAGTAATAAATTGACAGAGGAAAAAAAAAAAATAATAATAATAATAATAATAAACTGTAATATAAACGTGATAAAACAGAAATCAAAAATTTAGTGATGTCAATAAACTGCTTGACAAATTAGTTGGAAAATACTGATATGGGTGCAGGCATGACGTCGTGAATTGTGAATGAATCCCGAGCAATACTCTTTTTCGCCCGCTTTATATTTACTTTTCTCTTTATATATATATATGCATCATATAATTCTATATATTATATACTTTTATATATACACGTAAAGTGAGAGAAACATAGTAGATTCATCCGATCGTGAAACAAACGGTCCAGTGTTTAACGCTTGGACAATTTCATTACTTGGGCATCGGGAGTGGCGTGCAGTGAAACGACACTATATTAAACGGTGTCCTGGCGCCTACATTCACGATATATATAACAACTATGGTACAACCATTCGCCTTCATGTCATTGCGAATCTATTTGCATAGTAATGGTAACGTCGCTCCCATTTATATATGTTGACACGCTTCAACGAATCCTCCACGATGACGTTCACGATCTTGAATTTTTTATTCTTTTTTTTTTTTTTTTTGTTTTGTTTTTTTGTTTCTCTCATCTGTAATGCAATTTTAAATTCTACAAAGAATAAATAAAAATAAAAGAAAATATAATAATAACGAAATATTTCACAATTAATTGTATCGATAAAGAAAAAAAAATTAAAAATCAAAAATTTTCCCAAGAACAAAAAAAACTGAGTAAAATTAAGAAAATAAAGAATAATTAAAAATTATAATCAATAAATTATTATTACTATTATTCATTCATTAATAAGCTAAAAAAATCAATGTAATATTTTGTTGTTTTGCCTGAAGGAGATTTTCGCTGTGTATAATTCACTTCCTTAGCTCATCAAATCTGTATCTGAGTCTTCTTCCACTGTGGATTCCAATTAAAATCCACTGATCCAACCTAGTTAGAGTAATGCGTAAATGCCTTGGGCACAGAATGTTACGGGTTGTTATAGAGTCAAACAAAACGATAATATATATATATATTTAAGAGAGCAAGAGAGCAAGCGAAAGAGCTATGAATGGAAGTAGAGAAGGGTAAGGATGGAAAGTTTCGGGGTAGAGATGCACAGGTGGATAGAGAGAAGCTCCAATTTGGCTTTTACCACTGCAAGGCATTCATATGGAATTAACAGCAATACAATGTTCTACGAATAATCCCATGCAGTGCAAGCCTAGAAATCGCCTAGATATTGGTGATGCTACCACATTTGGACAGAAACAGTATAAACATATATATTAATATTTAGAAAATGAGAGAACGATGTCTTTGATACAGTTTGATACACAACGTGGATACACTATTGATATTCTAGTTAATATTGTTAATTGCATTGGAACTTTGATATTTCACAGTATCAGTCAAAGTTATTTGGTTGGTTAATGCAAGCCATGATTCTCGCTATGTCATATTAAGATGGTACTTACCTATTGGTAAATCAATTTATCTCCAATAAATTTCAAAGAATTTTTATACAATTATTAATATTCTAATTATTATTATATTAATTAATATAATATTAATTAATTATATTGTATTTTTTAATTTATGATAATTTAATATAATTTATGAATATTATAATTAATTAATTTTATTATTTTCTCTTTACCTTATTCTCCTTATTATAAAGATATAATACTACATATATATACATATATATTTATATATATATATTTTGTTTTTGTAGTGAGATTAAAAAAATTTTTTCAAAGAATTAGAGAGTATATACGATAGTATGTACAGTCGAATGTTGTTAAACACAGCAATAATAATAGAGGTTAATTACAAAAGGTGGTAATGGCGGTAACAAAGAAAGATGCCGGAGGAAAAAGAAGAAAAAAATAATAAACAAAAAAAAAAAATTCAAACACACACACACACAGTGATAGAGAAAGAGTTAGGGGGAAACAAACAAAAAAAAACAAAAAATTATGAGGACTTGCACTTTTGATATGTTCGTACTATTTTTCAGGGGCGCAATAACACGTTACATATTTTTTTTTCTTTCTTTCTTTCATTTTTGTTTTTGTTTTCTTTCTTTTTTTTTTTTTTTTTTCTTTTCTAGTGTATGTGTTTTTTCATCTTTGATTTGTTTTATTTTATTTTTTGGTGGTTTGGACCCAGGCAAGTCAACGTCGGTGTCTCTTTGCTTGGTTTGGTGTTTTCCTGCAGTTTACTGTTGTTTCGTCGTATACCGAAAGAAGTGAGAAAGCGAGGAGACTAATGCGTCCAATTATAAGAACATGGGGATTTTCTGGCGCGTTTGCCCTCTAATTTTGGTGGCCGCCTTTTCTCTTCTTTCCTCATCTCCTTTTTTTTTTCTGTACACACGTACAAATACACACACACACACACACACACACACACACATTGAGAGACACATAGGTATATGTATTATATATGTATTCCCTTGGCATCGGATGCGAAACAACCAGGGGATTACTACTGAGATTCAATAACGGATTTGTTGAGAGAGGGTGAATAAAATATTTGACCCCATTTTTTTATTCCCTTCATTTTCTTTTCTTTCATTTTTTCATCTTTTTTTTTTTTTTAGTGCAAGGCCGTTACATGCGACTGAAAGTTATCATGATTGATTATATAAAGTTGCGATGTTAATTCCATAGAATTAGATTTTAATAGTTGGAATTGTATGAAAAAAATATATATATATATGAAATGAAATTGAACAAAGAAAAAAAAGGAAAGATAAAAAAGAGTTTCTATATCAATCTTTGAGCTTTTCACAGGTGCATTACAAATCGATATAAAATAACATCAAGTGAACAGCAAAAGATGAAAATCTTGGCAATATTTTTCCCAACTTTTATATCTAGACATCTCATCAGATTTTTCTCACTTTTCTTCTTTTTCTTTTTCTTCTTCTTCTTCTTCATTTTTTTTTTTTTTTTCATTTATTTCATTTTTCCTTCATTTTCTTTTCTTATCATTTATTTTTTTTTCTTCTTTGATTTCATCTAACGATGTGACAAGAAATATCGTAACGATATTTTATTTTATTAATAACGATTGACAGCTTTTTTTTTTTTTTTTTTTCTTTCACTTATTCATTTTTTTTCTTAACTTATTATTATTATCATTATAATTACAATTATTATTTCAATTAATTATTCACATTTGATTTTATTTATTTAAAATAGATATTTATATGAATTATTTTTTTTTGAAATATCATTATCTTGAATTAATATATAAACGTAAAAATGATTTTATTCACGTTAAAAAAAAAAAAAAAAGAAGAGGAGAAGGAGCGCGTGTGTATTGAGTTAGAAATTGTAATCTCTACAAGTTAATTTGTAACTTGGGTATTTCATTGTGTCCACGGTGTGATATTTGAATGTGCAAGTGAGCAAATAAATGACGATACACTAAGCGAACATTGAATAAAATGTGTGGAATAGAGATAAATAATTTGTGTAAGATGAAAAAGGGATTGAAGAAGAATAAAGAGAGAAAAATCGAGTGAGATTTAATAGAGAAAGTGGGGAAGAGAGTGAGTAGGAAAATAGGGATGAACAAAACAGTGTACAGTGTGAATGTTTTGAGAGGAGGAGAGAGGTAAATAGGTAGAGAGGGAGGTAGAGGTAGAGGTAGGAGTGTGAGTTTGAATTAGAAGGTGTGTAGGATATTGTAGAATGGACGAAAATAGTAGTGGAAAAGTGAAGACAAGGGATGAGTGATAGAGTGAGTGAATGAGTGGGGGGGAAAATGTGGATGGGTAAAGAGAAAGGTAAAGGTGAAACAAGAGTTGATGAAAGTGCAAGGGAAACAGAAATAATGACGATATATTCGATTCTATATAATATTGTATATATGTACAGTACAGTAGTTGTTGAATTAAATTCCCGATAGTGGGAATGAATAAATATATAGTTGATGTGTACATGTGTACGTGAGTAGAAGAGATACACAGTGAGAGTTGGAGATGAGCGAGTGAAGGAACGCAGGATAGAGGATTACGAGGAAGATGGAGAGAGTGAGAAAAAGTTTCTTGAGCGTATCTCGAGGGTTGTGTGTTGCGCTAATGCCTAATTAGCAGAGTGATATTGCGTTGCATACGGACAATGTTGTCATCATTATCATCATCATCATCATCATCATCAGCGTCGTCGTTGTCGTTCTTGTTATGTGAAAATCAGAGTGTATATATACATACAAATATATCCCGTCCAACAATCCTTTAAACCTAAAAAAGGCTTTTATGGTTATACTTTGTGTATGAAAAGTTATGGAAATTTGTTCTGAAATAAAAATTAGATTGACTCAAGATTTTGAACATGAGAAAAAAAATAAAACAAACAAACAAACAAACAAAAAATAGAAGTTTTTATATCTAAATAGTGTTAAGGAAATAAATAAATATTTATTATATAAAAATTTATATGTAATTTTGGGATTTATCATGATGAATAGAGAGAAGAATGAGTAAGAAGTGAGTAGTGGTTGTGTGAGGTGGAGGGAGGGAGAGGGAGGGGGGGGGGATGAGAGGGAAAAATAGTATACATGAAAATCTTTATTGTTATATACAATGTATAGATTTGATGTGAGTTGTGCGTTTGAATGTACCCGTGATATTCTCTTTTGGCTTCTCTTTCACTCTCTACCTTCTCCACTCTTGTTCACGTTTACCCTTTTGCCAATATCCAAAAGCATTTGGCGCCATTGGTGAAATACCGATAGTGTCCCAGTGAGTGGTTTGAGGGTTGGCTATATCGACCGGGTACAAAGAGTGGTCCGCGGGTGTCTTTTGTCCGGATTGGTTCATATCGATTCATACGTGTGGACGTCCAAAAAAAGGCGAGAGTGAATCGAGGGGTGGAATACTTTACTCTATATTTTTTTTCTTTTTCCTTCATTTCTTTTTTACTCTCTCTCTCTCTCTTTCTCTTTTTATATATGTATATATATATATATAGAATAGGTTAGGTATAGAGTGACATGGACCTCCAACAGCGTCAAGTAATGCACCTACCGTGTCGCGCACCATTGGGCCTCCTGCCGATCGAACACTTCTCGACCATTTTCTGGCTTGTGCGATAGGTGCGTTACACACCATCTCTTTTTATTCTCGTTCTCTTGGTTTTTTTTTTTTTTTTTGTTTTTTTCTTTATCTCACTCTCTTATACCCAGTGACACTCTTTCTCTTTTCATACACTGTCGGAAATCGCTTCTCCATCATTTCCCTTTTAGTGTCTTATTACTCAGTTAACGATATTTTCAGTGTGAAAAGAAAAGAAAAGAAGACAAAAAAAAAAAAAAATAATAAATAAATAAATAAATAAATAAATTATTAATAATAATAATAATAGTATAATAACGTATAATAAAACAGAAGAAAAAAAAAAAATATGAGAGAGAAGGAGTGAAATAAAATTTTTATTTTTATCGTTTTTTTTTTTTTTTTTAGTTTTTTTTTTCTTCAATATCGCAAAAGTATCGAATTTTTATTTTTATTTTTTCGTTTGAGGTTTTATGGATATTTGGGTGAATGAATGAGAAAAAGTATGAAAAGACTGTAGAAGTGATGGCATTGCAACATGTAAAAATTCTATATACTTCTATATATATCATGTTAGTAATGTATAAGGATAAGCTTCTTAAAATGAGTGGATATATATAGTTGTATGTGTGTATATGTGTTTTGTGTTTTGTGTTTGTGTATCAGATTGAAATTTGTGATGGTTTATATAAGTGTGAGGTATCACATCCTTGCATTGTTATTTATCAAGACGTAACTTGCCTCGAGAATATTTTACTACATATCATATATTCAATTGTCATGTAAACATAAATAATGACGTTATTCAAAACGAAATAAAAAAAAAAAAAAGCAAATATATATGATATAATAATGAAAAAGAAATAAAAAAAAAAAAAGAAAATTTATATTACATTCACGTTGGGTTTCATGGAAATTCTCTGCATCATTGGAAATGGAAACCTTTTCAATGCATTATCTTATCAATTTACTTCCATTATTTTTATCATTATTATTATTATTATTATTATTATTATTATTATTATTATTATTAAAAATTTTTTATTTTTTTTTCTTTTTTTTTTTGTCTTCAATAATTAATATCAAATTATATAGATTCAAAATGGACATTATAAATTTTGAATGAATACAATTTTGATTGAATGAGGAAGATGAAAAAAAAAAAAAAAACTTTTTTCTTTTTTTTTTTTTCCAAAATCTGATGTAAAAAATGTGAAATATTTTTTCATCATTTGATTGAATATATGATTTAAAGTATGGCAACGTCATATGTCCAGCTCTCACGACATTTTATATATACATATATGAGTAAACTTTCTTATGTATTTATTCTATACTCGCCTTTTCGTATTTATATATATATATAAAATATGAAAGATAGGACGAGAGGACGAGAGGATCGACCGACCGTATCGTTGACGAGTGGATTGTACATATATATCTGTTTGGATGGTGATATTTCATTTTCCGCTAGTCCGAGTCACAAGATGGCAACCAACAATCCCATGGGAGGTTAACAATGTGGCCAACGTAAACTTATTTACCGGTACACAGGGCAGCTGCTTGGTTTCAGCTTCTTATCATCATCGTACACATTCGTCATGTTACACGTTTTTTTTTTTTTTTTTTTTTGCTTTATTTTGTTCTTTTTTTTTTTTTTTGTTTATTATCTAAATTCTTTATCCGTCTAATACAAATCTCGATTTTTGAATGATAATGAGTGATTATTTGTGTAATAATATAATGACTATTCTCCAATTATCATCATAAAACAAAATACACAAATAAAATTATCCAATTCAACAGTATAATTTTACATATTTATATTTCACTCGATTTTTCCATCATCATCATCATCATTATTATTATCATTATTACTGATGTCAAATATTTTTTATTATAAAATTTTGTTTGTTTATTTTTTATTACTTTTTTCTTTAAACAATACAAGTATTAGATCTCAGATCTTTTTGTGGCATATGATGTATATGAACTCTTTTTTTTTTTTTTTTTTTTTTTTTTTCTTATTTTTTTCCTTTGACAACTACTGTCCTGCTTTCTCAATCCGATCGGCAATGCCAAAACCCTCTTGAGGCTGAAACCACCTGATATTTTCAAAGCACTCAAACCAACTTCTTATAAGACGAGACCGGTAGTATTCGTTGATATTTCTTCTTCATCTTCTTCATTTTTTATTCAACATTTATACTCTGATTTTTATATTATTATTATTATTATTATTATTATTATTATATTTTTTTTTTCAAATTTTTATTGTTGCAATCTTATTTTTTTTTCATACAAAACTCAATCCATTTTTTTGATTGCTTGATGTGTTTGAGCAAAAAAAAAAATTTTTCAATAAACAAATACTTGAACAAATCCATTTGTTTATAACTCTTTAAACTGCGTATTTTTATCCTACGAAATAAATTCGTTGAGCATGAGAAATAGTGGAAAATGATGTTCATGATGATAATAAAAATAATAATAATATGGATAGACCAAGTGAAATACAAGTGGATCATTGAGAATGCTGGGGAGGAAAAAAAAAGTGGTTGTGTGCAATCGTGTTAAAGGTTGGATTGTTTGTGCTCTTCACATTTTTTTCTTCTTTTACTTCTTTCGTTTTTTTGTCGTCGTCGTCTTCTTCTTCTTCTTCTATGTCTAGGTTGATTGTCGTTTTTTTTTCCCTTTTCCTGGCCACTCAATACCCCCCCTGGGGATCACCTCTAGCTCTTTCTCTTCAATCCCAATGTCTCCCCCACTTCCCTTACCCCGTTCTATTTTAACGTCATGGCGAGCACAGATTGCTTTTATATCGTATAGATTAATTGACAATATATACTTTATCTGAAAATAAGTGAAGAGTAACGACGTTATATAAAACTCTCCAATGATTTTACCAGAAAATTTTTTTGTTTGTTTATTTATTCATTTATTCCTTCATTCAATCAATATAATTCTTTTTTTTTTTTATAAACAAAGAAAATAATAATAATTAATTAATTTTTATTCCTGAATAAAAAGAAAAAAAAAAAAAAAAAAAAAAGTTATTACTAAATCAATATAAATATTAAAATTGAATATTGTAAAATGTAAAAAAAAATCGATTTTATTTTATTCTATTTTGTTATGGATAATAGATAAATGTATTTTTTTTTTTTTTTTTTTTTTTTTCTGTATAAAACTGTTGGCATAACTTATCTAAAATCTTATATTCCCTATTATAGCTGCGGTATCCTCGTGACTTGTGTCCTGGAGCGTTGACAACCACCGCGTCCGTCCTCTCCAATCCTGAAAGACACACACACACACACACACACAAAACTTTATTATACATACAAACATTAACATATATATATAGATCTAGGATTCTCAGGGTTTAGAGATGATGTCATGGGAATACGTAACCGCACATTTCACTGGCTCTTTCTTATCTTCTTCACTTTTATATTTTTATGTATATCAATATTCAAAAATTTATGTATATATATATATAAATACTTTTTTTTTTGTTTGTTTTTACTTAATTTTATATTATAATTATTATTTTTTGTTGATAATATTATTAATTATTTTATTCACTGTCGAATATTTATATTAATAAAATTTTTATTTATTTATTTTTTTTTTGTTTTATTTTTTATTTTTTTTTCTCAACAAACTGGACATTGGAGC
The DNA here is from genome assembly GCA_963920625.1 of Dinocampus coccinellae. Classification (NCBI taxonomy): domain Eukaryota; kingdom Metazoa; phylum Arthropoda; class Insecta; order Hymenoptera; family Braconidae; genus Dinocampus; species Dinocampus coccinellae. The sequence continues at coordinate 17,933,635 of OY987185.1, forward strand.
TAAGTTGAAAACAATTGATTTTTATTTAGTGTCATTTGAGTGGAACTAAAGGGGAGTGTTGAAAAGTACTGAGGTTGGATTATATATATATATATATATATGAATGTATTTGAGAATACTTTTTCGAAGGAGACAAGAAAGCGTTAGATTCGTGGAATGCGAATTATCCTGAACAAGCGAGAGTTGAAGGAATAAGGAATGTCACTTGGCGATACTACTTCGCACTACGTACAATTCCCCACTGCGTTTGGTCGAACAAAACTTGCGAAATCCTATAGAAATTTTCAAGACTCAGAGGGTGAAAATCTCACGCGTATAACCTTCACCGTATTATTTCTCTCTCTTCCTCTTTCTTTTTTCTCTCACTCTCTCATACACACATTTACTTCTACACATTTACTTGGCATTTCGTCATACAAACCCGTCAGTATACACGCTCAAAGTGTACCTTTGAAGATAGATCAATGAGCAAAACTCTATCCTCTAGCTATTCTTCCTTTATTTTTTATTTCACGTTTTTTTTTTTTTGTTATTTTTATTTTTATTTTTTTTCTCTTCTTTTCATCTTCTCTTTATCGTCATATCTGGATTTGTTCAGTTGCCTTTGACTTGCATTCGAGGATAACTCAACATTTTTATGCACAATAAAAATATTTTTGTATTTTTGTATTTTTTGTTTTTTTTTTTTTTTTTGTTCTCCATTCTTTGGTAATCAAAAATGATTATAGATCAAATTGCAACATAAATGTGATATTTCATGGGTGTAATAATAATTTATGAATATAATATGATAGTATATATTTATTATGTGTGTTATTAACTCATCAGGATAAAATATCTGAGAATTTTCTCAATAGGTCCATTATTGAACAGAATGACATTCACGTGTGTTAGGCTTTTATACACTTTTTTTTCCCTTGAAGGGGATCCAAAAAATAATTATAATAATAATAATAAATAAATGAATAAATGGAAGGAAAGAGAAAAAAAAAAAAAAAAAAAAAATATGCCATTAAATATTATCGATATCTGATACTCACACTCAAATACCCAATTTTCATCGTATTATATTTCGTAATAATATTACAATCATAATTATTTTTATAATACATTAAATAAATTTAATATTGAATATATAAATTTTCTTTATTATTTCATCTGTTTTAGATTCTTCTATCTGTATCACTTCTCGTTTTACGCATATCATTATCGTTTCAATGGACAGTACAGTACATTGGCGCTTGTCACGTCGTGGCTCTTTATCCAGGTGAGTTGATTGTGCATCATTGAATACTCAGATAATAATTTCTTTCGTTTTTTTTATTATTATTATTATTATTATTATTATTATTTTATTATTTTTTTTTCATCTCGCATTCACTCATTCATTTTCTTTGTATTTATTATTTTTATTATTGTTTTAGACACAAATTTATTTTATTTTCTATATGTTATTGACGTATTCTTTGTATTTCTTATCTCTTATTTTACATCATTTCTGTGTGATCAAAGTGTGTCATCCAGTCATGACTTGCTATCTCGTATTTCTTCACGAGTAATCTATATAAAAGTAACAATACGATAAACAGATAAATATAAAAAAAATTATCATAAATAACAAAGTGAATGAGAAATTTTATTTTTGTTTTTATTGTTTTTTTTTTTTTTACATCACGTGTTATACGGATGATTGGACTTTGATATTATTTCAGATTCATATTATTTCAATGCACAATTTATTTCCACAACAATTGTTATGAAAAATTATTTCAATTGATTTACTTGTCAAATACGTAATGTCCATTATTACTTTTACGTAACCATTTCAAAATGGAAAATATATCCGGTTTAGATTTCAACTTGTCCTTTATATATATATATATATTTTTTTTACTTTTTCCATCCCTCCTATATCTTTGTCTTTTTCTCTATGTTTACATCATTTTACTGTCGGTAGACTGTGCTTTTGCAGCCTCATTCCTGTCAATCGCAGGTCACCCTAAGTCTCATGCTGTGTACACACGTGTGTGTGTGTATATATATATATACATATTTCATATATTGAAGTGAATTTATTTATAAATTTCATTTATATTTTGTGTATTTACCATGAATTATTATCAATTTTATTTCATTTTTTTTTTTTCTTTCTTTCTTTCTTTTTTATTCACGTCAATAATTCATCGAGATCTGCAGTTTATAGTCAATTTCTTTTTTTTTTTTTTTTTATACTATAAAATTTTAATTTTTTATTTTTAATAGAAAATTATTATTACTATTATTATTATTGAAACTTTTATTATTATTATTTTTTTTTTTCCGCTTTATTTATTTATTTTTCGTACGTTTAACGGTAGTGTAACGACCGAATATTAGATTAGGATTATAATTAGTGCGGTTTTACGGTAAGCGGACAATTATTAATGGTAATTAAATTAGGGTGTGGCCGCCGGACATTTTGATTTCCAGCTATGGGTCACAACGTTCATTGGTGTTGATCAACCCCTCCCCCGAGGGCTTCATTACCAAGAACATTAAATTCACCCAACGCCTAACATCAAACACTCACTTGCCGTGTTAAAAATTTGATTATTATCATTTTTTTTTTTTTTTTTCAATTATTTGTCCTAGTAAATTATAGTATAAAAAGAAAAAAAAAAAAAAAAAAAGATACAAGAACAAATTGTAGGAGAAAAAAATGTTTTTTTTTTTTTTTTTTATTATAAAAAATTTAATATAATTTATCAATTATTATTCAATATTAATTATATATAATGATAATAATTATTATTATTTATTATTATTTTTATCTAATAATTTTTATTTGTATGATATGAGTTTTTTTGTAAAATTTGAATTTTGTTATTTCGGTGAGTGAATATGGAAAAATTTTCATTTTATGTTCAATAATTCATGTAAAATGAATTTATTTAATCGGCAGTTGATGTGTATGCATGAGTTTGACAGGATAATGAAATTGTATGAAATTTCTCTAAATATAATTTTCTAGAATTTCACGGATATATGAAATAATCACATGGTTAATATATACATACATATATAATAACAATATATTTGTAGAATATATAATTATTATGTAAAATAATAATAATTTCACGTCAACAAATTTGAATGACGGTAGTTCAAAATATTATTCTATTCTAATCGTGGCCACACTCATGAATTTGATACATAAACGGGGGAAAAGGCGAAAAAAAAAAAAAAAAAAAAGAAATAAGGAAAAATAATAAATGAATTATACACTGACATTGTCGGATAATGAAAATTAATATTTCAAAAGACAAATTTTTTTGCCTTTATATTATATTTATATATCAATTATTTTTTTTTTTTGCTCTATCTCTCTTAAATCTTCATTTAATGACACTGGAAAATTATTCAGTTTACAGCAAATTGATCCCCACAAATTCATCCACACGTACAATACTGAAGTCACAGTGTATGAATTGATCGACTCCTTGAAATTATAGAAACGATTTATTCCTTGTCATCGACAGGTGCTGCTAGTGCCATCCAGTTATCTACCGTGTTCAATATACATCTTTTATAATATTCCTATATTTTCGTTTTATTTTTATTTTTTATTTTTTTATTTTTCTCTATATATTGAACAATCAATTGAAAAATAAAACTTTCACTTGCAAACATTTCATTCCACCACTCAAATAATTATTCAACTACATTTAAACATCAAAATCTATTTATCAATATTATCAAAATTTTTTTATTAATTTTACTAATTTAATACCTTCTACATTATTACTATTATAATTATTATTATTATTATTATTATTATTATTATTATTATTAAGTTGATGATGCATATGAAATATGTCTTGAATTTTTTAATCATCGGTTGAAATAAAAGTCTGTATATACATGAGAGAAACTGGAATTTATATGAAGAGAGCAGAAAATCAAGTCCATCGGAGTCCATCGGTGTTGTCAAAGAGTAAAAAAAAAAAAAAAAAAAGACGTGGGATGCGACGCGGTGAGGAGAGAGTTAGATGGTGGATAGAGAAAATATGTTGTAGACAGAGTGATACACACAAGGGTTGATGACGACAATAGAGAATATTCATTGTAAGTTTGTTGAGTGTGTGATGTAGAATGGTTGGACAAACGCACTAAAGTTAACTGCGTGAGCGTCATTACATATACATATATAATGTAGACACACATGTGTGATAGTGAACTCGGTGTCATATTCAGCCGATAGAACCCACGATTGGTGAGGGAAAATCAGCCAGGCAAGAGGGTGAATCAACGTGGACTCGATATATATTCCATCCCCTACCAACTATTGGTGGTTGTTCACGTGTACCAACCTCGTCCCTACTGAATTTATATGGAAATTCGATCAAATTCATTTTGTATCACCTGGTCTTTTATCTTTCTCCCGTGGGGTCTTTACCCAAAATCTGTATATATATATATATATCAAATAATGAAAATCTGAACAGGCTTGCGGTTGTTTTATATTACTTTTATGGGTTTAAGTAGTAATGTATATTATTTGGTCAGACGTGATTTGATATTTTTCATTATTTTCAAGTGGTTAAATGTAATTAATTAATTGAATAATATTAATTATATAATAATTATTTTATTTCTGTTACAGCACTCGATGTTATACTTTTTTCATCATTATGAATTACCAGTGATACTGCAGCAGGCACATCTGCAACAAATACTCCTTCGAAATCATGCTCCAACAGCTGCACAACCCCCAACACCAAGTACAGTGCCAACAACACCTGGACCAACTCCAGCATCAACCCCATCAGACAGTCCAACTCCATTGACACCTACTGGTGAACAAACACAGCAAAATTACATTAGTGAATTAACACAATTAGAGCCACATTTAAATAATGATAATCATCAAAGTGCATCAAGTGTAATTGATTATTTGACGACAAGTGTTAATGATGATGATAATCATGATGATGATGATAATGATAATGATGATGATGATGATGGAGGTTTGTTGAATTTATTTACTCATATATTTATTGTATTTAATTATATTTATGTATATTGATTTGTATATTGTGATATGAGTGATATTTAAATATGTTAAATGATGAAATTAATTAAATTCAGTTAATGGATAAATTGAAATATTTGTTTGTTATTGTTTTTATTTATGTTTTCTTTTCTTTTTTTTTTTTTTTTTTTTCAGTTACGTCAACTGCATCGACATCATTGACGGACACATCACTAAATGGAACTCAACTAACAGATAACAATGCAACAACACTCATTCCTAAGGAAGATATTAAGAACTACGAGTCGAGTTCGATGGAGCCATCAGCTTGCGAGGAGTTTGAAGTGATTGAGACAACAAATTCTACTTCGAAAGACACAGCAGTTAATGCGCAACCGGATATTTCCAACGCTTAAAATGTATACACCGGTAGAATGAAAATATAAAATTGTTTTTTATCACTTAATTTTGCAGAATATAAATGAAATAATAGTATAAAATAAAAATGGAAAAAAAAAAAAAAATTTAATTTTGTATCAAAAAACAAAAAAAAAAAAATAAATATATATATATAATAGTGATTATAATAAATGAATAATAAATTTAAAAAAAAAAAAAATGAATAAAAATTTCGTGAACGGTTTTCGTTAATTGTTATTGAATAAATCATATTTCAACATTTAAATTAATTTGATATAAAACAAAATTAAAAAATTATTTATATTGAAAAAATTCTTTGAATATAATAATTAATAATAATAAAAAATAAATAAAATAATTAAAAAAATAGGGAAAAAAAAAAAAATAATAATAAGATAATATGTAATATTTATTCTGCACAAATTAATTGATGCGTGTCGTTATAAACTTTTATATAAAAAAGTTACGCGAGTTAAATTAAAAAAATTCTCAAACTTTTGCTCTCCATAGCTTTAATACTCGATTTGGTTGCTGCAAAAAAAAAAAAAAAAAAAAAAAAAAAGAAAAGAAAAAAATTATTTTGATTTTTAATGATTAATGAATAATAATAGCGTGAATAAATATTTGTGAGCGGGGAGCGTGTGCATCTGCTGCGTGTGATTGACTGAGCATGTAGGAATTAAATGGTAAAAGTGATGAAGACTAATATTAAAAGTGTATACTGGATGAGTCCAGTGTACGGACATGTCTCGAGCATAAGGCAGCAAAAATAAAATAAAAACGAAAAAAAAAAAAAAAAAAAATTCAAATTAAATAAATAAATAAATAAATAAAAAGGCAAATATTAAAAAAAAAACTAAGAGTACATATGTCACTTAATATTTTATTTGTCTTTGATAAATGTAAGAATGAGAAAAAAAAAAAAAAAAAAAATTATATATATAATATTCACCTCTTGTAAAATAATTTTCATTTTATTTATATACATATTTCAAGAGTCTCCACTATTCTTCTTCGGTTGTACATAATAATAAAATAATTATTATATTATTACATTATTACATTATATTATTGAAATAAATACAACGCATATATGAATATCATTAATTGTATTGTAATCATTATTGTCCTATTATATTTTTTTATTTTAATTTAATTAATTTATTATTTTTTTATTTTATTATCATTATTTTTATTTTTATTTTTTTTTCTGGTTTTGCTATTTTCATTTCAATAAATCCCATGAACGTGTGTGCGACATGGCAGTACGTGGGTTGAATTGTTGTGAAATTCTGGTGTCACAAATAGACAAATAGACGGTGACAGCCAACACGGAATCAAACAGGTTGGTGTGTGCATTTCTGCATGTGTCCGTGTGTGTGTGTGTGGTATATATATATATGAATGTATATTGTGTGACTTGGAGATGTCGTGGGATGGAAAGTTTGATCTGAGAATAGGAGGTTTCAGGGGTGAAATGTGTAGTATGGGCAAAAGAATCGTAGATAGAATCTCCCGGCAGTACAAATGTAACGATTTATTTCTATTACAAAATAATTAGGAGTAAATCGTGGGGACTCAATGGCTGCTGTCGACTCACCGTACCACGTTATTTGTCACCACCCGCTCCTCTTGTATCGTTTTCTCTACATCACAGTCTACATTTAACATTGTCTTTAATAGTTATTTTATTTATTTATTTATTTTTTTTTTTTTTTTATAATATTATCCTCGCCAATTCTTTCACGTTTGCAAATAATAAATCCCTACAATTGGATTGAATATTTGTATTTTATTTGAAAATAAATTCCTCCTCGGATATCCCTATCACTTTTTTTTTTTTCTTATTTTTATTTTTGCTTTTTGTATATTTTGAGATAAAAAAAATTTCATAGATATGTAATTATATTTTAATATGAATGGGAAAAAATAAAAATATATTGTTAAAGGATGAAATAGAGAGAAAAAAAAAAAAAAAAAAAAATTCATATATGAATATAATAAAGATATAAATAGATGAAATAATATGAAAAATATAATAATAAAAATACTGAAAACAAATCAAACTGAAAAATACCTCAAGGGAAAAACAAACAAAAAAAAATATATTAATAGTGATAATGGTAAAAATGAATTTACATCTGGCATAGCAACTATCTCGGTCTACTTTATTTCATTGGCTGCCCAGGGGCATCATTTCATTCACGTTTTTAAGTCTACACATTATAAAAACGTGTAAAGTAAAAATAAAATAAAACAAAAAAATATTAATAAAATAATAATAATAATAATAATAATAATAATAATCATGAAATATAAAAATATATATATATATGAAAGGATTATTTCTCATAGCTTCGTCACTTTCTATTTTTTTTTTTTTTTCTACCTTCTGATATTAATTCTCTTCTATTTTTGTTGTGAAAAAAAATTTTTTTTTTTTCTTTCCTTTTTATTTTTAGTCGTACAAATGATACCTATGGTCCCTTGGGATAAAAATTAATTTGAATGCCCCATGAATATATATCTAATAACTCGATTTTTCTTTCTTTATTTTTTTTTTTAATTTTTTTTTTTAATTTTTTTTTTTAATTTTTGTAGAAAAAAAAAAAATAAAATAAATAATAATGAAGTAGAGCTTTTGATGGAGTCCGGAAATTAATCTCTCTTTTTCAGCGTCTTGTACAATCTCATATATATATATATCTATGTATTTGTTTATGTAAAAGGTCTGACGAGACATTTTGAATATAGTGTATGACATAACTTTATCATTGCACACAGCATGGATGAATAATAAAATATATAAAAAATATTTATATTTATATATACAATGACACTGATGTCCGTAATATCAGTATACAGACTTGGACAATTTAATAACAATACATTCGATCGATTATCCACCGTTATAACTGGACCGAATTCTTAACGTCGAATAATCATCCGGTTTAATAAAAACGGCTTATCCTAAGGAAACAATGGACTGTCGCTTGCAGAACAGCGTTCGTTCCACTGGGAGACATCATACACAGGAACTTGGTCTCTTTTGTCTTTCACTTTCTCTTCTCATCTCTCATTTTCTCTCTCTCTGCCTCTCTCTCACTCATCTTTTCATTTTTTATACTTTATCCACTCATATTTTCACTGCTATTACGTATTATAAATTTACTGTTTCGTATTCATTTCATCATTTTTTATTTTTATAAATTTACTCGGAAAAATTACCAAAAAAAAAAAAAAAAAATATATATATTTTTGTAATTTTTCAAATATTATGGGATCTCACGGGATATGTGAATGATCAAAGCAATCAATTCATATATATCTTCATTTATTTCTCTCTCTCTCTCTCTCTCTTATATATTCTACGTATTCGTCGTTTTCTCTTTGGGACAGCTTTTAGTAAGCACTGCACGAGATCGTCGATTAAAGCGTCACTCGAGTACGGTCACAGTGCGCGTACAGTTTGGCAACTTTCGTGGACGCGTCCGCCACAGATGTTGGCCGAGAGATCGAGAAAGAGAAAAGGTGGAGTGTGGGAGTGAAGAGGGACAAGAGTGAGTGAGTAAGTGAGTGAGTGAGTGAGTTGCCACAGAGTCCGGAAACTATCGTGGCAAGTTCCGCTTTCCGCAGTCGAATTCCGTAGGTCGACCGCGACCTCATACTCCTCTCTTTCCCACCCTTCCTCTCTCTCTCTCTTTCTCTCTCTCTCTTTCCCACAGTCAGTGGTTGTATATCCCGTGGGACATCTGGCTCTTGATTACCTTCGATCGTTGAAGTTTTTCTTCGAATCGCGTGCGCGCGAGTAAGTATAACCAATCCACAGTCACAACTGAGAGAGGATATTCTCATGGGAATGGACTTGGTCTTCAGTTGGGCGCAATATAACCACATATATAGATAGAAAGACAGAAATTGAGTGTGTGTGTGTGTGTGTGTGTGTATGCCCGTATATGTGTGTAAGTGGAAAGAGATAACGGTGGAGAAAAGTATGAGCGGGATGGCCCTTTCCGGTTCTGCTGTAACGCACATTTCAACCATACTCTGTGTTAACTTTTACATACTCCTCAAACGATATATATATGTATATGTATATATATATGTGTGTGTGTGTGTGAGTGTGTGTGTGTTGGGGATAAAATCGTGGTATGAATTTTGACGAATTTGTGTGTTCATTTTCGAATGAAAAGAGGAAGAAATAAAAATAAAAAAAAAAACATCAATACTATTATCGATAAAGTTTTTATACAATTTATACTTAAAACTTGTTGTTTAATTGAATTTATTATTATTCTTTATTTATTTGTTAAAAATTTTATTATAATATATATATATATGCACAGAGAAAGAGAGAGAGAGAGAGAGAGAGGAAGGAAAAAAAATAACATGGATATTAATATGATATATTGAATTACGAAAGAAAATAATTATGCGTAAAATTATTTAATATGACAATTTTGTGTGGGAGTATATATGGAGAGGTCATTGACACATTAATGAATCGATTCTCGAACCGGAACCTATTATCTGCTCGACCGCGAGAGGGCGCTATCGAGTAATGTGACACGATGATGACAGGGTAAGTGAGACGAGGCATAGGGATGAGATAGTGCGATGACGTTGGGTTGAGAAAGAGAAGGGGAGAGGGGCGAATGTTATAAGGGTGCGCGGTTGCGTGGGTGGTAGGATCTCTGTCACTTCTCTTGATGTATATGAATATATATATATATATATATATATATGTGTGTATGTGTATGTGTAGTTATGGTGTATATGGATATGTAGTGTTGGGATATCGAGCGAACGGGCGCGTCTCTCCATGAAAGTTGGACCGTGTTCGTGCGTTGAAATGAACGCACAGCGCTGTTGACGCCCACTGGCTCAACTAAGATTTACGGTAAAAGCCGTTACTACTTTCGTGCATCTTCTACATATATATATATATATAGATATAGATATAGATATAGATTGATGTACAATGTAGGTGACGCCTAAAGGAAATGGGCTTTTGGTGGATCTGCATATGCGTAAGTTTATCATCCAACTTTACAATACACACACGTATGAGCAGTTGTCTTTTGTTACTGTCATATACTTGATAAATTTATACGTTTATGAAAATATTTTTTGACAAATTTTTTCATTTTGATTGATATTACAAAATTTAAATGTTATATTTATGTTATTGTCTTGTATTTTCCTCTAATTTAAAAAAAAAAAAAATTTTTTTTTTTAAATTTATTTATTTTTTGTTTTTCCTCTCAATTCTAAATATCTACATTTTTCATTTTTTATTATTCATTTATTTATTTATTTTTTTTTTTGCTTTCTTCTATTTCTTGTTTTTTTGTCTCATAGTTTTCTTTTATGGCGTTGAGATAAAACTTTTTAGCTGTGAAATAACCTTTTATATATTTATATGTATATGTGGGATTCCCCTCTGTTGTGATGGCGCAACGGATGTAATATTCCCGCGGGACATTTAAATAATTAACTAAATGACAGTAGAAATTTATTATCTTTACTTATTTATTTTTTTGTTTATTTGTATTATTATGTATATTTATATATATATATATATTTTTTTTCTTTCAAATATCAATTTGATTTATAAAAGTGATTACTCATTACTTTCATTAATTGAGTTTTTTCGTTCTTCACTTCTTTTTTATTTTCTCCAATTTTAATTTGACTGTGTACAACATCATTAGCAATATCTAGATATAATATAATTGTATTTATGAATGAGAGTGAAATTATTCACGTGGATGATCATCGTTTTTGATAATATATATCGTCATAAAATATATAAATATAACTGTAGATATACGAGAAAGTGAATAAATGGAATAACGATAAAGATGTTGCTCGTTAACAGTGACACTGGTATTTTCATTGCGTTTATCTTACTCTCATTCGTATTTTCACACGTAGTGAATTTTATTGCAATATAATAATACACTTCGTTGAACATTAAGCGTTGAAATATCTTAATCGATGTCAAGTTGCCTTCATGAATTTGTCAATTTATTGAAGATTCCAACTCAAAGATCATTTTATCTTCACTATTTCTTCAACATTATTGTATAAAATATTGTCACACTCACATAAATATAAATTAATTAATGATTTATTAATAAATATATATTTATTTATGTATCTCAGTAATTTTGATTTAATTTTTTTTTTTTTAATTTTTTTTTCTCCTGCTTCTTCTTTTTTCTCTTTTTTTTTTATTATTTATTCTATTTTTCATTCAATTCTTTTTCCCTCCGTACATACAATGTTTTTTAAAAAATATACACTCCATTTACTCACCGACTAATCGCAAAACTTCCCCAATGCCCAAGGCAACTTTAATGGCTTTTCAATATATATAAACCCAGTATATATATTTATTTATTTAAATTTATTTAGAATTTTATTAAGTTTTATTAATAAAAAAAATATTAAATGAATTATCATCACTAAGAAACATTTATATCCTAATTATATTGTTATTATTAATGACTTAAATTTTTTTATTTTTTATTACAAAACTTTATATTATTCTCAATATGGAAATTTTACGTGTTTTGTGGTATATCAATTTGCTCATGATATTTGTAGTAATGGATTAAAGGCAAAGGGAATTTTCAGTTTGTATATTTCAATGAAAATTAATTTTGAATGTGAAAGATAAATTTTGATTATCATTTTATGCAATATATCTATCAGAAAAGATATAGGTAAGTTATATTTATATAGTTGTATAGTAAGTGGCCCTGGGAGAAAAGTAAAATGTGAGCAAATGAGTGAAAAAAAGAGAAAAAAAAAAAAAAAAAAAATTAAGTGAAATGAAATAAAATAAAATGACAGCAATGAAAATTTGAATAAATTTGATATGATGGTATTTCAATATTTTTATTTTTTTATGATATAAATATAAAATTAATATAAATAATGATAGTATTAAATTACTTTGATTATTGATTTATGTTTTCAAAATAAAACAACATAATATATATATGAAAAATTCTGTATATTTATTGATAAAATATTTGTTTTAATACTGTAATATTATACGATTGAAGTGAATTGCATATTGTTTGTCGAGTGCAAATTTCGTTTGGTTTATTCCACAAAGAGATGAATATAATTCGTGCATATTTGATATTTTTGTAATTTTTTATAAATTCATATATTTTTTCTTTTTTTTTTTTTTTTTCCCTATTCAGTTTACTTTTTTAAAATTTTTCTTTTTTCATTTATTATTCGTAAAAAATATAGTTATATTTTTACTGAAAGAAAAATTGAATAAATAGATGATGATACGATTTTTATTAGCAGTGATAATAATTATTTGTAAAATATTTTATTATCTCAACTGATTTATTGATTGATACAAAAATTTTTTCATTCCATTTTATATATACAAACTATTTTGTTTTTGTTTTTGTTTCGTTTTGTCACACATATCCATATGAAATATATGAGAAAAATACTGAATAAAAAACAAAAAAAAATTAGCGAGAACGAGGGCGTCAGAATAAAAGAAGAAGAAAAATGCGCGGCGAATGTAATCAGGAATGACAAGAAATTTGACGATAACCGCATAAAAGTCACATTTAGGTGTATATATATATATATATATATATATATATATATAAAACATAGATGAGAGTGGGAAAGGAAATAAAGAAGAAAGAAAATTACGATATATAAGAATACATATGTATGTATGAAATAATATATATAGAAAAATTGTAAAAGGAGGGAACTGTAGGGAGTAAAAATTCATGTGATCGACAACGCGTAAAATTATTCAAAAACTTATTATTCTTCGTGGTTGTCGTTATTGGCAACCCTGGGCATACGAAAATTAATATGCTTCTCATTTTACTGTGATGGGCGTCGTGTAGTATGAAATGAAAACTTTTCATCCGCCATGTTTTCTCATTAAACCATACACAATTTAATCGATTTTGTCCATACTTATATGTCCCCATTCTCCATCACCACCACCACCACCACCACCCTCCTCATTCATCCTGTACTGCAAAACAAAATTTTGATTTCTATCAACATTATTTTAAATTATTCCATGAATCAGTAATTATCCAACTTTTTTTTTTTCCCTTTTTTTATTTTTTCTTCATTTTCCCTTTTCCGATTTTTATTCATAATTTTTCTACGTTCCACCCTTTTCTATCTTTCTCTCTCTATATCTATCTATTATTTATAATAGCGTATTATTGTTTTTTTTTTTTTTTTTCTCTATTCTTGCTCTTTCTTTTCTTCTCCTTCATCATCATCTTCCTCAACATTTTTTTCATCTACTCTTTCACTTTTAACAACATCCCATTATTTTTAAATCACAATAGAAATGTGAAATTGTATTGGATACGATACAAAAATATTTATTGGGTCGTTCTTTATTGGTTACGTTTTATTATTATTATTATCATTCCGAGCTTTTGCTATTGAGACTCACCGAGAGAGAGTTGCAATGAGGTACAGTTTTGATGGTGGTAAAAGGAAAAAAGTGGGCAAAATAGGGGCAGAGAGTAAAAGGCTTTCGGAGAAACTCCGGGGAAATCACTCGCTCTGGCTTCCACGTGACACACGCGTCTGTCACCATGACGAATTCTTGCTACGAATGCGGCCTTCACTATATATATATATATATATATACCTATATATTTTTATATATACATCACAATAGAATCAATATGTATTCATACAAATTTAATATCAAATTTTCATTGGCCTCTAGCCTTTAATCAACAATATTTTTCGCATTTCTATATCAAATTTATGCGTTTTAATTCGATTTAAAGGGGCAAAAAAAAAAAAAAAAAAATGAATTAAATAAAATAAAGAAATAAAAATTATTAATTTATCTGATTTTTCCTTTTTTTTTTATTCTTCTTCTTATTTTTCTTTTTCTTCTTCTTATAATTTTTTTTTTTTTTTTTTTTTTTGTTGAGTTCACATTGAAATTGAGAAGTGAAAATTTACACACGATTATTTATAAATTCATGACACGTGAAATTCATAAAAGACAAGTGGAATCCACAATGAACCGATAAGCGAATAATTCAACAAGGAAAAAAATGCACGTCAAGACATTCCACCTCTGAAATTTCTCCTAACATTATACACACTCATACACATACACACATATATAAATGAATGTTCATTCGTTTTATATCACTCATTCAATTATAATATCGAAATATACATACGAAATATATAAAATTTATACAATAATCCATCAATTGACAATTTATTATTTGATGAAAATAATTTTAAATTAAAAATAAATTTCAAAAATAATTGAACAAAAAAAAAAAAAGAAAAAAAAACAACAATAACAACAAAATCATCAATATGAATTATAATAATAATAATTATTATTTATTGTATAATTTTAGTGATTTAATTTGACTTAATTGTATACTATTAATTCTAAAATTGTATACAGTACAAATCCAACTTTTGTATTTATCAGTAACAATAATTATAATAATACAACATCATAAATTATATACATGAGACTTTATATATTACTTTGTGTATTAGAAAATAGTTAAAGACATGAAGAAGTACACAGAATCCAAATACCACTCCCTATCACTCCACACACATCTATCTCATACATACACACAACACAACAATCTCCATGCAATCTTATTTCATTCTATATGTAAACCCCATGAGTACGTCATCTACCTCGAAATTTATCTTTCACCAAACACACAACTTTTCACTCGTCTAGTATGACAAACAAAGCCAACTTGCTTTATCATCCAACTATGAAGAGCCATCTCATAAGATTTACTTTACTACTACTTCTATTATTACATATTACTATTATTATTATAATTATTATTATTTATTATTTATTATTACTTATTATAATTATTTTTATTATTATTGTGACATATTTATGGAGGAGAATTCATGTGTGAGAATGTGGAATTAGTAAAATTATTATACAATAATTTATTTTTAAATCGGTTTATTTTTATATATATAAATTTATGGAAAAATATTGAAGTGAATTTATTTCGGTGAAAATATAAAATTGGATATTGTGAAATCAATGAGAAATGTCCGGTTACATGGGTATATATATGTATATTTATTTATTTATTTATTTATTTTTTATTAAAGATCGTATGTATGTATATTATATTGAAAATTTTTACAATTGACAAAGTGTATTGTATAGATTGAGAAAAATGAAGAATAAAACGATAATAATATATAGTGTAGGAGATATTGTATACGATATATATAATATATTTATTGTATTTGTTGTATTTATTAATTTTGTTTTTTTTTTTTTCTTTTATTGCAATGGAATTTGATTTGAAATATATATCGTTTTTAAATCAAATTTTATCTGTTGCTTGATATATATATATATATATTTTTTTTTTACTCATGAAATTCTATTGATATTATATAACGTGGTGTTTCACATCATCAATTTTTTTTTATATTCTCCAATTCGTTCTATTATTAGTTTTTTTTTTTTTTTTTTTTTTTTTTTTTCCGTACGATCTATGTATGTAAATATTTATATGTGTGATGTATATAAAAAGTGATGAAAATTATTGAAACTCATCTGAAAATTTTTCCTTTCACACGTAATTTCAACTCCCCGTTGAATTTATTCATTACTCAATAATTAATTCGTATCTTCTTCATTAATTTCAATTATAAATAAATAATTTTTTTTTTTTTCTTCTTTTAAATATTGTTACTATTATAATAATAATTATTTTATATTTATAAAATTTTTACCTCGTTTTATTTTCTTCTACTTCTTCTTCTTCTTCTTTTTTTTACTTTTAATTTTGTTTATAATTTGTAAAAATTTTGATGAACATTAAATTTCAAATAATATTTTCGACGTGTAATAATTCAAAAATTAATTTATTTAATATCACAGATGAAAAATATGTATTAAGAAGAATGAAAAATGACACCAGATCTTTTCTTAATAATTCTATTTTTTGTTTTTTTTTTTTGTTTTTTTTTGTTTTTTCCCCCTTGTTCTCAGTCTTTATTTTATTTTCTTATTTTACCTTTCCTCTTTCCCTTCTTTGATTCACGCACACGTTCCTTTCACCTCTCTATCTTTTTATTTATTCCTCTGCCTCTTTTACCATTCTTATCACATCTAACACCTTATTTCCACCCCTTTCATTATTTTCATTCATCCTCAGAGACGTTTCATCAACGTATATTTTGCTTCACATTGAAAAATTAAACTTAAATTCTCGTTGACTTGCCTTTTACGATTACGCAAATTTTCTCTATCCAATTTGTTTGTAGAATCCATTTTATCTTGTGAATTAACTTTATAATTAATCACATGATGAAATCAGGGGTGAAAAATTAAATTTATTTACAATGAGAGAAATAATTGTTTAACACACCGTTTTCCTTTATCCTTTTTCTTTCTTCATTTTTTTTGTCTTTTTTTTTTTTTTTTTTCCTTTCTAACATTCTCTTTCTTCACTTTTCCCCCTTATTTTTATCGTTTTATTATTATTATTATAATTTTTCTTTTTTTATCACACTGCGCATTTTTTTTTTTCTCTGTTTATACACCTTAAAGTTTCACCTTGATTTCACGCATGACAACCCTCGCCAGAATTTATCAGTGTAAACCAGATGGCGCACTATTTTATTTATAACGTACCCTTCATCGTTGTCGTTGTCGTTGTCGTTATACGTCGTACAAAACCTCATTTTTCACTATTCCAGTTCAATGGATTTCACCACTTGATTCAAAACTCGACAATAATTGCAGTTGAAAAAAAAAAAAAAAAAATTAATAACAATGATAAATAAATAAATAACGAAAATTATGAAAAAAATATTATTTTACAATTGTAAAATAAATTCAAAAAGAATAAAAAATTAACATCAACAACCACATTGTGTGTTACTTGTGACAATATCAAAGGAATAAATGTACAAAAGAAATAAAAAAAAAAAATAAATAAAAAAAAATGAAAATACTAATAATAAATAAAATAAGTAAAGCATAGAAATTGCATGACAGACACACGACTTTTTTCCGTGACGCGCGATTCTTGTGTCTTTCACAATTTTATTCTCTTCATTTTTTTTCTTCCATATATTTCTTTACTCGTGTGCAATAATATATATCTATATACATATGGTAACAATGGCAAATACGAGAATTAAATTTATTCAGACCGTGGCAATAAGTCGGAAAGTCACACCCTAAAAGCTAGAATCCGCTTTTTTTTTTTTTTTTTTTTTTACCTTTCCCTTTCTACTTTGTACATTTGTTCTCGCGTGCTTTCTCTCTATTTCTCATGTATCTCTTATATATGTATTATACTTCTATCCACGTCCGACAATTTTTATTATTGTGAACTCTGAATGAGCGAATAACACAACACACACACACACACACATATATATAGACAGACAGATAAACTAACGCTACACTGTAGCATTCGGTGAAAATACACAATAGTATTATCTGAATATTTTTTTTTTTTTCTTTGTTCAGTGATTGTGGAGTAATGGATAAGGCCAATAGTGAAGTGAAAAAAAAAAAAAAACGAAATAAATAAATAAAATAAAATGAAGTAAAAAAAAAAAAACGATATATGGATTCTGTTCACTGTATCCTTTTCCACACATATACACACTATATTTCTATCTTCTCCCACTGCCTCCTCTCCCCCTCGACACTACCGCATACAGTGTACTATATACTATTACTGTTATATGTCTCCAGTCCCATTGCTTTTCTTTATTTTGGGATTATCCTTATCCTTCCCCTGGTAGATCTCCGTTGACTCTTCGTACATTTCCTGGTTTCAACTTTCCACTCCGGTATCTTCTACATTTTCCCTTTTTTTTTTTCTTTTTTTCTCTCTTTCTCTCTCTCTTTTTTTTCTTTGTTTCGCCTCTTTATCTTTATCTTTCTGTTACTTTCTTCGTACTGACAGCTCATGACCCCTATCCTTATTATTTTTTTTTATTTTTTTTTTTTTTTTCTACTGACTCTCCACCTTCTCCCCTTTCATACGCGTATCACATTCTTGACTGTGTCTCTTTCCTTCAGATTTTCACAAAAGCGCACGCGAGGAACGAATATACGCGAGTTGACTGAGAAAAAATTTTTTTTTTTTTTTTTTTTTTCTTTTATTATTATTTATTTTTATCTTATGGCTCCATCTTATACAATTCATCTTTCTGTCATGCTTATTATATTTCTTCTTTATTTTTCTTTGTCAATTTAATTTTTAATTATTATTATTATTATTTATTTATTTATTTATTATTTTTTTTTCTGTTGTTGAATTTAATATTTTTCAATTGAAATATAATTTTATACATGAAATAATTCTAGTGCAATTGTGATCGATTCGAGTAAAGTTTTCAAATTTTCTATCCACTCTGTCAATTACTCGAAGATATTATTTGTACATAGGATGTATATATATATATATATATATATATACTTGTATATATGTATATAGAGTTGAATGTAAGTAATCAAGTCTTGAGGTGCTCGTAGACTGGATCTCACATTCTTCGCATATTGCCAGGAGCACTTAACCCATTTATCTGTCTATATCTCTGACATTTTTTTTTTTTTTTTGCTTTTATCTCTTTTTTTTTTTTCTCTTTAACTTTTACCGTTCTCCCTTAAATTTTCGTCATTTTCTTTTATTTTTAGGTTCCACTGCTTGTTCAGTACCATCAAAGTTTTTCTTCTCACATTCGTTTATTCCTTTTTCCTCCTTTGGATTTTTCTTTCCATCTTTCTACCAGTTTTTTTTGTTTTTTTTCTGTTTTTTCTGTTTTTTATTATTTATTATTATCTTTTTTTTTTTCTCTGTCACCACTTTTTTTTTATACTCTATATTAAATTGTTCTCACAATATTATTATTACCTATAAAAATGTGTTGATAATAAATAAAAGAAAAAAAAAAAGAATTAGAAAAAAAGAAATTTCATCAATAAAATATATGATATATGAATAAAAATTGAATTTTATATAACAAAAAATATTATTTATAAACAATTATCATTATTCATTAAAATTAATATTAACAATTAAATTTTTTTCACTCTTTTTCTAAAATTTTTTTGTTTATGTATTTCATATATTATGAAAGTATATTAATTTTTATTTGTATTTATCATCTTGCAATTATCATATTTTACTGATTTATTTTATATTGTATTGGATTTTTTTTTATATTTTTAATTATAATGTTTGTTAATTCATGGTGTTGATAAAATTTTGGTTGATAAGAATTAGAAAAATAATCAATGTTTTGACAAAAAAAATTATGATTTATTGGAAATAATTGATAGATCAAATAAAATATAAAAGTAAAAATTAATTCATTTATTTTGTAAATATACTGTTATATGGTATATCTATGTATGTAAAGAAAGATATATATATATATATATTTATATATATATAGAGAGAGAGAGAGAAAGAGGGGACAGGTACAGAGGGAGAGTGTCAATGTCATCAGTGAAATGTGTTTAGATCGTTTGCACATACAAGTTGAAATTGCTATTTTCGATAGATTTCTCATTTCGCAGTTGAACGGAGAATGAGTACGAAAGGCTTGAAGGAACAAAATGAAAAAGGAGATAGACATTATCAGTAGTAGTTGATGACACTGACAATTGAAATAAAAAAAAAACCCCTTTCAACAGAATCTACTACTATCGATGAAAATATAACACCAACTATTGTGTATATATTTTTTTTTCACAAATATCTAATATCGAATATCTAATAAAATTCAAATAAAAATAAATCCATGATTTTTTTTTGTTTACACATAATAATAATTTTTTTTTTCATTCTCTTTATTTCTCTACTTTCATTCATTCATACATTTAATAATATAATTACATAAATATTATTGTACATCCAAGTCTTTGAATTATTACAATAGGAATCCATACAAATTATAATGACACCGAAAATCTGGTGATTGTATAGACGGTTATATAATCAATATAAATCTGATCATGTACACAAATCCCAAGAGATTAATTATCCATTCGTGCACATTCAACCCATACACACAAGTTTCATTTCCATTTTTTCACATGTACACACGTACAATATGTATACATAGAAAATGGAATTTCAAAGAAAAAAAAACGACAAGCAAACAAAAAGAAATAAAAAAAAAATATATATATATATATAAATAAATAAAAATAAAAAAGAAAAAAAAAAAATAAGAAAATATAGGAAAGTGAAAGTACACTCGCCATTATTGGTTATTTGTGGCCGAAAAGAGTCCGCGTAGGGGTCCTATGGTGGTCTGTCGTATAAAATGACAATAAGAGAGTGCCATCTTGGATGGTAGGATGCCCTGTGGACATCAATAACATTCGTTACCCGTATTACGGTTCACGTATATACATATACATATATATATATATATATGTATATATGATTATGTGTATGTGTATGCGTGTGTGTGAGTGTGTATACAAGGTGTTTCATGAAACCAACCCAGGTCTTCTCAACACATATATACATTGAGGGTAATGTAAGTGCGACGTTAAAGAATAGCGTCGCGAGTGTACGGTCCACTTTACGTAACTTATGTTGCCTTTGTTAGAACCAACGCACTTTTTTATTTTTTTTATTATTATTATTATTACTATTTTTCTTCTTTTTTTTTTTATTGTACCGTTGCCTTTTTCACTCACTCGTTTGTTATATATATATTAACAAAGTAGTTGCTGTTATGCTCATATCTGTAGTTCCACGTGCAATGTCATATTTTATTTCTTGTATATTTTACCTTCTCACTTCACTTTTATTCGCTTGATTTGTTGCATTTCACAGTTTACTTTTTCATCAAATTCCTCTACTTTTTCTCCATTTTTTATTCTATATTTTTTCATTTTTTTTTCTTCATTCTTTTTTACAACTTTATATTTACTTTTTTTCTCCATTCATTGATGAATCAATTTTTTTCTTTTTTACTTTTTTTTTTTATAAAAAAGTAATAGAGAATAAAAATGAAGAAATAGAATAAATAAAATAAACTAGAAGAGAATAATGTACTGTCATGTATTGAATGCAGTGTACGTTCTTGGTCTTGTGCATTTACTTTCTTTGATATTGCATATATTTTTTTTTTTTTTCTTTCTTTCTTTCTTTCTTTCCTTTACATATTGACAGTGGCTCTGAATTTTTATTCATTTTTTTTTTTTCTTCTTATTGCGGTCGATGTTCACCACTTTACTCTTTTCCTATTTCTTTCTTTTACTCAACTAATATATTGGCATGTAATAGATTCGAACTACATGCAACAGTAGCAGCAGTATCAGCAACAGTAGCAATAGTAGTAGTAGTAGTAGTAGTAGTAGTAGTAGTTGTGCAGTCTCGCTTTACTTTTATATTCCTTCGGTTTACGAATTAAATTAGCCGATACCCGCACACGGTGTCGGTGGTGGCGCTTCTCTTGGGGTTGCACTGGCACACAAGAAGACCAGGGGTAGACGGATGGAACAATGTCGAGTCGACTATAATATATATATATATATGTATATATATATTATGGGGTAGAATAAGAGAATGGGGACGGAAGAAGTGATCCCTCGATGTCTCACCAAGTCACGAACGAGATGGAGGGTGAGGTTAAAAAAGAATAAAGACAAGAGTGGGGAAACAAAAAGAAAGAAAAGAAAAAAAAAAGAGGTCGGATGAACCCAGTGGTGAAGAGAACAGAATGATAGAGACTATACACATTTCGATAGTGGGTGGATAAGGAGAAAAGCAGTGGGGATGGGGTTTCTACGCTATATTGAGTGGGGATGGTACGAAAGAAATGCGGTCGAGAGTAACGGCAGGATATTGAAATTTCCCTCCACGGAAGTATTTTTCTTGTTCAATCTTTTTCTCCTTTACTCTACACTCACACAAAACACGACGTACAAGTGTGAGTGGATAATGTTAGTCTTCACTGTCTATTTTATATATATTATTACATACAAAAATTTTTATTTATTTATTTATTTATTATTATATTTTTGTTTTCCGTTTTTTTTTTTGGTTTTTTTTTTTTTGGCAGTCTAGTATATGAAATGAGAGAATTCAAATTGCAAAAGAGAATGATAATAGAAATAAAAGGAGAATGAATGAGAGAATAAAATGAACGAAAGAAAAAACAGGAAAAAACAAAAAAAAAAAAAGAAGAAAATTAGTGATGTAATTGAAGAATATATTTGTGAATATGTATATATATATTTTCATTTCATATTATTTTCTAATTGGATTAAGTGTATTTCGTGATAGTGAGTGTATATATGGCTCAGGCCAATTACCTAACGAACCAATAGTATACGCCTTTTATTCTCGTTCGTTCTATGGGATTTTCACGTCTTGAAATGTCGACGAAATAGAGTCAGTTAAAGTGCCATTAAGTGCGAAGGGACACGAGAGAAGAGAGTGAGTGAGAACGAGTAAACGAGTACGAGAATAAAATAAAGTGAAAAAGAATATCAAATACAACCGCCACCCCAATTGGTTTGTCGGTGTGTGGCGTTGGGAGTGGCGGCAAAGTCGACATTTACGGTGGAATGAGAAAACCATTTGAGAGGACGATACGAAAGAAACAACAACACGTCACGTTATTCTATTCGTCGTTTTATCCAAACTTCTTGCAAAAGGTTAAAGCAACGCTTCACTACATTATATATATATATATATATATATAAACAAAAAAAAAAAAGTTGCTTTTGGAATGAGTAAATGAGAGAGGGGAACCCAATAAAAAAAAAAAACGACTGTTGTTTCTAGACGGCAATAAGAATAGGAGTTTTCTCTCAGTGCCACAAATAGTTCGTGGCAAACTCTAATGAAGACGTGCCAAGAGTTTATTTTAGTGAGCCTGGTTTTCGCGTCAATTGCCCAAGGCACCCCCATTCCCTTCTCTACTCACCCTCAACTTTTATTTCATCCCCCTCTCTTTCCCAACCAAAAATAAATACTTGACATTTTCTATATTAATTATTATACATTACATACGTATTCATTCAAACATAAATATATTATTTATTTATTTATTTATTTATTTGATATATTTATTATTAGGATTTTACAATGACAATGGAATTTTAATTATAACTGTATGACACCGTTTTATGTATTTATTTATTTATTTATTTTTTTTCCGGTTGTTTTTGATTTTTATTTTGATGGTCACGTTGATATTACACAATATTAATTAATGAAAAATGATTATTTATTTATGTATACACACGGTGGCTAAATAATTAGTATCGAACATCAATATATATGCATTATTGTAATCCACCTCTATCGCTTTATACGCTTACATAAGCGTAAAATTATATATATACACACATGTGTACATAGAAATTATTGTGCGGTGTTATTTGATAATTTGGAAAATTATCAACACAAATTGTATCCTATTATTGTTACTATTAACACTAATATATACATATATAGGTAAATAAATTAATTCGATTTCGTGAACCTCTTTCTGAGTCATCTCATTATGTAAAATAATTTAAACAAAAAAAAAAAATAATAATTAATAAATATCAAATAAAAGTGTGGATCAAATTGTAATAATGAATATACAAAAAAAAAAATTTTGTCATTGAATTTTTTTTCATAATTTTTCTTCATCTTCTTTTTTTTTTCTCTTTTTCTTCATCTTCTTGAGTAATTGTTTTTACGTACACTATTATATCTATTACAGTGTTGTTTTACTGTAAATATCGTATACATAAAAGGCACGAGTCGTTTAAGAATAATGTGTCTCACGAGGTCAAAATATATTGAATATATACAGTCAAGACAGGAAATGAAAGGGGTAAAAATAGTAGAAAAAATATTTACAAAAAAAAAAAAAAAAAAAAAATAAAATAAAAAACTAAAAAAATAAAAAAAGTGGAAAAAAAAAAATGTATACAAAATATGAAGGTTATAAATATTTATTGTACCATCATGTTTCACCAACATAACTACGCATATACTCGTAAAAGTTGTTATATACGCACATACAAACATGTATATATATACATATATATATATACTTAGTTGCGTATGTATTATAAATATAAAAACTACATTGAAATATCACTCGTAATATTATACACCAATACATAATAATAAATAGCTGAATAAACGTGAGTGTAATAAACAAAAAAGAGGAGAAATAAGAAGAAGAATTAAATGTAAGTGGAGTAATAATTTTTCATAATACAGATAAATAAAAAAACAAATAAGTAAATAAATAAATAAATACATAAATAAATAAATAATTATATATACATAATGATATTAATTAATATACAAATGTAAATAGAATGGAAATTCAGTTGAAAGTCAATTTAATTGGCAAGTCACAAAGTCACAATGTTTGAATATTCTCTCAAATAATAATATTATAGTTAAGCAATAGTGCACTATGTAATATATATATGACCGATTTCTCATTGAGTAAATCCTCTGTATACGTCTCATACTCACCCACTTAATATCTCGCACTGTTTCTCTCTCTCTCCCTTTTACACTGTGTGACTGGCTCAATGCCACGTGGACATTTACTTTGATGATTGGAATACTAAGGGTCTTTAATAATATTCAGCTTGATACATCTGTATACACAAAGCCCTTGAGTATATGAATACATGTTTCTCTCACTCGCTTAATATATACGTGAGTGAGTTATGGATTTACCTGATGTGATTGAAAGCCTCAGAGTATATATATTATATATTATATATCAAACTGCCATTAGAACCTACTACAGATTATAATGACATATATATTCAATTAGTAGAGCGCTAAATTGATTGTAATTGTGTATACATTGAGAGAATTTCATGAATTTTATAAATCAAATGAATAATATTCATAATTTATTTCAATACAATTTCTGATATAATAATTAAGAAATAAAATAGTTATTTTTATTAATTTAAAAAATTCCTCTTAATTATATTATCACGAGTTGAAATAAAAGACTATTTGGGATGAGATTACAGTGGAAAAAGTGAGATGAAATAATGTAGGAAGAAAAATAATTGTCGGATGATGAAAAAAAAATAAAAAAAAAAAAAAAAAAAATGGAAAAGAAGTAAAAGTGAGAAAAGGTAGAGAGAGAGTTCAAGTCACATCTGAAGATTGATGAGTGCCACGTGATATTATTTTTCTTCAATACCTTTTACAAATACATCTAAATATATATTTATATGTGTGTGTGTGTGTGTGTGTGTGTGTGTGTGTGTGTGTGTGTGAATGTAGAATAAAAGTAGGAAATGTGTTCCATCACCAATCGGACAATTTATCGCTTACTCGGCAAAACTTTGGATATTATTTTCACCCCTTTTCACACGGGTAAAATTCATTTGTACACACACTCTCATTTAATTCACAGTGATCATGATGATATGACAATGACGATGACGATGATGATGATGATAATGACAATGATGATCATGGATATGTAGCAATAATTTTTCCAATTTTTGATCGAATGTGTTGTGGAAATTAAAAAAGTATTCATCCAAATGGAATTGATACAGATGAATTATTTTATAAATGACTTACACTTTTTTTCTTTTTTTTTTTTTTTTTTTTTGTTTGATGGACGAATTGGTTTACCGCTATGATTGATATTCGCTGTGGTATGAGTGATGTTATCGGCCAGGCAAATACGTGTATTCTCAAGCAATAACATCGCAAATATGTGTTAATTCCCCAAGAATACGCGTCGCCAACCTGGCCTCATGAGAATTGAAGAATTATTTATTATTTTTCCATTTATTTTCCTTTGTTCATTTCATTTTGTTGTTGTTGTTGTTGTTGTCATTCCCCTTTCTTTTTCATTTATTTACTTTTACTTATTTTTCTTTGACATTTTATCAAGTGATTAATATTCCACATTGATACAATTTCACACTGGCTGAAAATAATTATTATGAAAAAAAAAAAAAATAACAAAAAAAAGAAAGAATATGATTAAATTATTTATTATTACACACAATTATATTCATTGAAATCCTGTGAATATTAATATCAAATATAATTCACACATGAATTAAATATACTCACTAAGAGTTATATTAAACGTTTTGGATACATTCAAAATTGCAAAGGGCAGAAGTGTAATTCTCAATTATACGTATATTATATGTATATGTATATTTGCATATAATCTTTAGGCAATGCAATGATGAATTTGTGTGTGCGTTCGTGTACATGTATATACGTATGAATGCAAATATAATTACTGCTTTTAAGCTCGAGCACGTACCTACCTCACACACCTCACCAATTTATTTTATTTTGTACAACCTCATTTATCATTCAAAGAATACGATATTCATGTATATATAAATAATTTATTTCAATTACTATCCTGAAACATCAAACATAACGAAATTGTAATAAATCTATTAATATTTCCTTTGAATAATAAAAAAAAAATTATTATTTTTTAATCTATGTATTTTTATTTTTCTTTTTTTTTCCATTTATTTTTCATTGTTTATTGTTTATTGTTTATTATTTATTATTATTATTATTAATAATAATATTGGTATCAATTTTATTTATATATTTTAATTTTTTTTTTTTTTTTTTTTCTTCTACAATTTGGTAATGGCCAGAAATTTCACGTCCAATAATTCCGTTGGTGTTTTATTTAGAAATTTTTTATTTATTTATTTTTTTTTTTTCACATTTTATTTTATTTTACTTTAATCTGATATTTTTTTTTTTTTTTTTTTATTTATTTATTTTTTATTTTTCTGCCCCCATTTCCTCTTGGCTTTTTGTTCCCTCACAAATTTACACTCGTATACACACGTATATACGAAAATACATATATAGAATTTTCATCTCTTTCTCTCTCTCTCATTCACTATTAAGCTTTTCGCGGTGGTTTATACGGGCTAATACCCATCGCTCTGTGTTTGCGCCACGCAGTATAATCGAGTGACCTCTCTCACTCCCACTATATTTCTCTTTCACTATTCACCACTATCATCCTGACCATCACCCCTTGACCGAATGCTTCACGCCGGGGATTCACGCGTCGATGGCTCTTGATTCGCTTTCTCGCTATCTCGCGGGACTCTCGATTTGCAACTGGCTTTAGGAATTTGCTATTACTGCATTGCCCCACACTAAGTGTGTCCATTGTGGAATTAATATAACATATAATCTGTTGATATATAGATGAAGAAGCATAACAAAGAGAAAAATAATATATAAATAGACTGGGATTAAATATTAGTGGTAAAAAAAAAAAAAAAAATTGTATTAAATCTTTTAAAAATATTATATGAATATATAAATATATATATATATATATTTTTTTTTTTTCAATCCATTATTATTTGTCTGTATGTCGGAGAACAAAATAAAAAATAATAATAAAAATAATAATAAGAAAAAAATTGTTGGAGAGAAAATCGGTTGTTGAATAGGAGAAGGGAGACTTTCATGTAATTACAACTATCTCTAATTACTAAAGCCGGTACGAAAGCTAAAACTAGATATTTCGTGTGACAGACGATTCAGAGAATTCACGCATCGATGCGTCGTCGTCGCGACGATGAACCGACACAGCGCATAGGAGTTTTCGTATCTACAATATATATATATATATAAGTATATATGTATGGGAAGGTTTGCAACATTTCTCATTCTCCCTCGGGACTTTCGAGTTTGTTCGCGTTGCTTTGAGGATTTCCCCTACAGACATTTTACAAATCTACTAAAGTACTTTACTTTATCAGATACGATTTGAGTCTTAATTTACTGTATTTACAAATGAAAAAAAAAAAAATAAATAAATAAATAAATAAATAAAAACAAAAAAACAAACAAAACACAATATAACAATACGACAAAAATAAAATAATAATAATATTTATTTTACATTGTCACGATATTTTATTGTATCAATATTTCAATTGTATCGATATAAAATAAATAAAATAAATAATAAAATTTAATAATACAATAATATGTGAAATAATAAATGTCAGATTGAAATAAATTTTTATTTTACTCACTCACAGATTTATTAATACTCTCAGTAAATATTTTCACTGTCACCATTGCTATTTTCATGATATAATTCCAACTAATACAAATAAAATACAAATAATTATTAGTAATTATCAATAAAGACAGAGTAGATAAACAAATAATCAATCATAAGTGAGAAAAAAACTGGATTAGTTAGACAACCGAGAGAAAAAAAAAAAAAAAGAGAGATAAAATACTGTAAAATCATGAAATAATTTCATTAATACGGCAAATAATTATATTTCTATGATAAAAATAAGTATATTTATTTATTTATCAATCAATATATAATTATACAAAAATATATCAAAATATATTTATTAATGAGATTGTCACGTGAAGAGTAGAGTAGTGAAATCAAGATAAAATCAGACGGATATAGTAGAGACATCCGTTACTACCGAGCAGTGGTAACACTAACAATAATAACACTATTGTAATAGTAGTAGTAGTAGTAGTAGTAGTAGTAATAGTAATAGTGTGGTAGACGTAGCAGTAATCACAGCAGCAGCAGCAGCAGCAGCAGCAGCAGCAGTAGTAGTAGTAGTAGTAGTAACAGACGTAGTCAGACAGGAGAGGGTCCAGGAAACTGACGGACGCACCGCGTTGTCGGGCAACTGCAGTCTCTCCTTCGTCTCCGACAAATGGATTAAGAGTAAATTGCTAAACTCTGTTTAATTTGACCAAATGAATTTTGTCCCATCACCCACAGTGAGCATGCACTATATATATACAAAAGACACCAGATTTACACTCACAAATACACATATACAGACATATTGCCACAGAAACTTTGAAATAAAATCTTGTTTTCTCGGTGTAGATGGTGGTCCCCGTGGCGACTCACTCCAATTCAAAATGTACTGGGCGCTCTGTGTGTCGAGATTAAAAAAGAAATCCCTTGAGTGGATTTTCGGCAAGCTCAAAATGGCTTAACTCCACTACTACATTGTACAAAATTACGAAACAAAAAAAAAAAAAAAACAATCAATAATAATAATACAAATAATAATAAAAAAAAAAGTATTTTATTGATTGGAAATATATATAGATATATTATATAAAAAATTTATATGTAAACATGAAAATCACGATATAACGAAGTTATTCAAACCATCACGGACTTATTAGTTTTCTTGTAGACGAGAGAAATAATATATATATATATATCTATATAAATGTTTATATATACGTAGACATATTTAAATATATATATATATATATATATATAGTGGCCGCACAAAATCGCAAGCACCATCCGCCTGTAACGGAGCAGGCGAGCTTTAATCGTATTTAACGAACTGCTTTTACGGGCGACGTGTATAAAGAGTGAGATGCGAGAATTGATGCAATAGGGGAGAAAGTGAATGAACGTAAGCGTGAGCAAGTGAGATATTGAATAAACGACGAGTGTACGAGAGATGGAAGCAAGAGCACGACGACAACCAACGAGGGTAGGACTCTGTTTCCAATAATGGTATAACAACGATGGGGGTTGGGAAATCGCCCACGGTGGTATACAGTGCAGACACACTGGTCTCGCCTCACGGTATTTCAAGACAATACACTACTGCCACCACTACCACCACCACCACCACCACCACCACCACCACCACTACCATCGTTCGTTTCCTATATATATAGAGTTGCCCTTTACCTCTATGATCTCTCCCGAGTTCATCAATTTCGAGCGAACTTCCTTTCAGCCCACGACAGTCTCTCACTTTATACCATCTCCTCTGTCCCCACTACGACATCTCCAACGGCCACTAGCATCTCCTCCTGCCTCTCCCACCACATTGTACACTGTACACGCAGTGTCGCCATCTACTAGCGCTGTCTCATTACCTCGAGTCATTCCACTCGGGCGGACTACTCTCTCTACCATCCATTCGTCCTCCTCTCATCCTCTCACACTCTTATCCAACTCTTCTACCCATCTCCAACTCACTCCTCGTCGTAACACAGGGTGAATTACATTAGAGTACGGCGAGGTAGAGAAGAGCAAAAGGAAAAAGAACGAGAGAGAGAGGGAGAGGGAGAGAGAGATCGAGTGATGCAAAGGGAGAATGGTAGTGTTATCGAGTCGACTGCCAGATATTTCCTCCAGGCCAACGATGGGATGTAACAAGAGAAAGAGAGAGAGAGAGAAAGAGAGAGTTAGAGAGACTGTACGTTATATGCTCCGCTTGCAACTGAATGAGGAATACTATACATGAAAAAAAATAAAAAAAAATAAAAAAAACTGTATCTTTTTTTTTTTTTTTTTTTCTTTCTTTCGTTTTGTATCCCGAATGTGACGACGACAATGCTTGTTACGTCAGAATTTATATCGCCGTTGGGAATATATTCCATTTATTCATATAACATTTTATTTAGATAATTTTATTATATCATTTTTATTTATTTATTTATTTATTTATTTATTATTATTTTTTTTTTTTATTTATTCAAAATTTTATTATTTATTATTTATTCTTTATAAAATTATATTATTATTTATTTGAAAAATACTTATTTGGAATACACAATTTTATATTATTTTATATATTATTTTGTATTGTTGATGTGTATGTGTATTTTTGAAAAACAATATTATAGATGAAGGGACTTTATAGACGTGTGTCCTGTACATTTTGTGGCGAGCTTTATAATACCATTGATGAAATTAGTTGAACGTGTCCACACACATTTTCTTTATATATATATATTTAAATGTGGTTGCATTGCTCATTAACGTAGCCATTCATTTTATACATTTGAATAGTATTATTTACAGTTGGTTTTCAATGATACACTCAAGTATTGTGTGTTGATGCACGTGACGTCACGTGTTGAAACATGTGAATTGAATAATCAATCAATACAATGTACAATGTACAATGAAATAAATATAATTTGAATAATTTGTCCCTTTTTTTTTTTTTTTTTGTATTTATTTTGACAAAAATTCATTGGGAATTTTACGGTGGACTGTAATAAGATAAATAATGCGAGAGACAGAGGAATTGAAATAAATAAAAAAAAAAAAAAAGAGATCAAATATCGGGGTGGTGAGAGGGACGAGAGAGAGAGAGAGGAAAAAAAAAGTCAAGAAAAAACGTGAGGGTGACAGGGGAAAAAAAAAAAAAAAAACAAAATAAGAAAAAGAAAAAGTAAATATTGCCAGAGGCTATTCGAGATTGCTACGTTACGAACATTCTCCCGTTTGAAGGAGGAGAAATCCCAACCAAATGGTTGGGATAAAGGTGGGAGTGAGTTTCCTTTGACATGGGCCACACGTTTCTCTTGCTCCCTCACTCACTCTCTGTGTGTGTGTGTGTGTGTGTATATAGACTCTGCGGCTACGAAAATCAGATCTCTGACTACATCCGGCTTTCGCGCCAAGAGAGTAATGAAGGGTTTGGAATTGGGAGTACTGGGATAGAAAATGATGAGAGATAGAGAAAGAGAAAATTCATGGGATTGGTCGGAAGTGGGAAACCATGAACATGTCTCTGGTATTAGTTGGCTTTTGCCTCACGGCAGTTCGAACGTAACAGATCAAAGTGCAAACATATCATATATACACACACACATATATATATATATATTTTTTTTTTTTATATATCATAATTTATCCTTTTGTATACTCATTTAAAAATTGATTAATACACTCGCAGCACTCAGTGTCGTCTCGTTATAAAGAATAAGAAAAAAAAAAGAAGAATAATAAATAAATAAATAAAATATCAAACTATTTCAACATGAAATAAAATCCGTTAAATAAGTCCAAAAAAAAAAAAAAAAAAAAAGATTCTATTAATTAATTATATATTTTTGAATTGTCACAATAATTGATAATATTGCATCAATACTAGTTCTATACTTGTACATATAATTGTCACATACGGGTGTTTGGTAATTTGTTAGTAAGTGGGCTATAGCTTTGTTTCCTGTTAACGCTGATCACATCGTTTGTAATATCCTGATGTGGCTTGTGGGTACCTATGATGACGCCCCTATTCTAACCTCCCACTACTGCCACACACTACCCTCTCATTCTATCTACTTGTATATATATATATATATATACACATACACTTGAGGTTCACGCCACGGTCTATTGCGGACGATTATTGATTTCCATTTAATCACGTGACTGAATAAACTGGAAATACACACAAACACTCTTGCTTCCTCACTCGTCCACCTACAAATACCACATACACAAATATTTTATGTTGGATTGTACGTGTTAATATATACTCAATTCATATTGTGATTAAACCACTTGTTTATTTTCTTATTATGATTTATTTATTATTTATTATTTATCTCTCATTCCTTTTTTCCCCTTTACCTCTTCTATTTTCAATATTTATTTTTTACTACATTTTAATATGAAACAATAAATTTTCATACAACACAATAAATTATTGAATTGATTATGATAAGAATTTTATATTAATAAAAAATTTTATTATATCATGTGCAAGAGTATGATAATATTAATGAATAAAAAATAATATTAAATTTATATGAGATAAATTATCTGACACGTATTTTTTGTTGTACTTATTGTGTTTGTCTTTTATATATATATATATATATTTTTTTTTTGTTCATGACAAAGTGTAAAGTTGATTGAATATAATAAATTGCAAGGAAAAAAAAAAAAAAAAAAAAAAAAAAAAAGAAAAAAATAAATGAATCAGTGCGTGCCCAATATACAGCGGCTAATATTAAGTATTCAATAGGGAATTGTATGGCATCGTGTGAAAATATAGATGGTCTGAAGACATGTGTAAGCAGCAATGGGTGTATAGAAATGAGATGAGCTCGAATGTTCACAGATGCATGTATATATATATATATATATATATATATATATATAATAGGTAGGATGGAAGCTATGGATACGAATATGGTGGTGTAGAGACGCAGTAGAGATAGCCTATATCGTCAGACGAAGTGAATGTCTGTGTATTAAACGGCTACGCGTGCACGGTTCACCAGTCAAATTGAATTCGAGGCTATTGGCAGATACTCAATAAAGCTTCAACAATAGAGGGAGAATACAGGACTGACGTGTATCATAGAGAAAATGTCGCATTCTCATATCTATAGTGAATGAATAAAATGAATCAATGATTTGTCGTTTGACGCATATCCTTACATTCTCTTACAAATTTTTCTTTTTTTTTTTTTTTTGTCCTGCATTCTTTCATATTTTCATTCTATTTCATTCACCATTTTTTCATATTTCATATTAAATTCATATTTCGTTATTTATTCATTTATTTATTTATAATTTTTTTTTTTTTTTTTTTTTTTAATTCAGTGCTTTTAATAAAA
This sequence comes from Dinocampus coccinellae, assembly GCA_963920625.1. Classification (NCBI taxonomy): domain Eukaryota; kingdom Metazoa; phylum Arthropoda; class Insecta; order Hymenoptera; family Braconidae; genus Dinocampus; species Dinocampus coccinellae. The sequence continues at coordinate 17,967,523 of OY987185.1, forward strand.
AATTTCATTGTGAATTTATTCATTTAAATATTTTCTAATTGAATATATAAGTTCTTTTATTATTTTGTTTGTTTAATAAAAATATTTTTTACTGTCTCATTGAATGTTGACTAAGTGTTAAATATCTAAGAATTCACATTACCCTCATCTCTTATTATTTCCTGTTTTTTTTTTTCTTTTTTTTTTCTTTTTGTATTTGTTTATATCTTTTTTTACCTCATTTTATTCTCTTACTTGTAATCACCATCACTTTCTATTCTTTCACAATTCTTTTTCACTCTTTTCATCTGTATCTTTATTTTCTTCTTCTTTTTTTTTTTTTTTTGTTTTTGTTTCAAATATTGGCACAATTGTCGTTGATTTTTATTCCACCACAAAATTCATCGACCTCATCCTCCCATCTCTTTTGTCTCTCCTATTCTACCCAACTTTCCCATCCTCCATTTCTACCTTTCTACCATTCATTCCTGTTTCATCATTTTCTCTCACTCAATTCTCAATGGATCAAACGACTTATTACGCGGCTGAGTGCTGCATTGTTAGATGGAACAACACTACTCAGTCATCTCACCACTGTATTCACGATTATTCACAGTGTTGAGGGCGAAAATGATCGTGAAATGAATACCAAGTACGTGTGTATATGTCAATAAATAAAACTATACGTTGCAGAATTTTTTTTTTTTTTCTTTTTTTTTTCTTCCTTATCATTGATCATGAAAAAAAAAATAAAAAAAAAAAAATAAAAAAAAATATAATGCTTATAATAATAATAAAATAACAATTAAGGTACTTACCCACTCCTCTATTTTCTTCCACTTGAATTACCATCAACTTCAACAGATACAACATCTGAAATGATAAAAAAAATAATAATAATAAAAAATCCAAGCAAAATAACAGGAATAAAAAAATATATAAATAATAATTATAATAATAATAATAATGAAAATAAAAAATCAAAAATATGATTGAGAAATTTTTTTTTTTTTTAAATTAAAAATTTTTTTAAAAATATTTATTCACTTTATATTTTTGGATGAATATGTAATTATATTCACAATTTGTATGTATATGATTATATTAGTGATATAAAATATAGATAAAGACTATTATACACTCGTGCGCTTGAAATATATTTTCGTATAAAGTTTCCCAATTGCCGGCAATGAATTCCGTGGGTAATCTTTTAAAGGCACCACAGTGGCGATGGCAGTAGTAGTGGTGGTAGTGATGGTGATGGTAGTGGTAGTGGTAGCGTTGCCTGGTCGTAGAACGTTTAGGTTCCTCAGAAATTTGCATAACAAAATGCACAATTAATAAAGTTCTACCCACTGAGATTATATATATATATATATAGGGTGGAGTAGGGAGGAAAAGGGATGACCAACAAAAGAGCATTTTCGTCCTTTCAACTTATATATATTTTGCCATTCCATTTTCTGCTGTAACCCCTTGCTGAAATATTTTCTCTTCCCCTCTTTCTTTCTCTCACTTACTCAGTATTTTTTCTTGCAGTTCCTCTTTGCTGTCTCTCTCTCTCATTCTCTCTTTTACTCTTTCTCTTCATTCATTCATCGTTTCTTTTCTCACTCAACCAGACTTTCACAGTCTGTCTCTCACTTTGCGTTGGGTTACGACCCCGAGGGCTAAATAAGTCAGACTTTGTAAGGAATCCGCGCGCGCGGCGAAAACTTTGCAATCTCTGGCCGCACGGTCTATACAATATACGTAACTACTCTACTATATATATATATATTTGTAGGAGTGGTGAGGAGAGTGGGATGGAGGTTGATGGTGATAGTAGTGAGAAAGAATGAAACAAAGAGATGGAGAAATGGAGAGATGAGAAACTGGTGGACTTTGAATATTTCAGTAGATTCGTTCAACTGTACGCGTGCAGGCTGGATCTTCAATTCTGTGTGAGAAATTCGTGCGATATCACATTTGAAAAAGTTCTTTGGAGTAGTAGAAATTGGAATTAAACCAAAAAAAAAAAAAAAATCCACGAAAAAATATAAATGACAAATGAAATACAGAATTAAGGAAAAAAAAACATTTTTTTTGTTTTTTTTTTTTTTTTATATATATAATTATTTATTTATTTCAAAATTTTTATATTTATCGTATTAATATATGTACGATGAATCAGGAAATTAATGTATTAATGTATCTGAGTGAATATAAAATTAGTGTGTTGATAAATATACATTTATATTTGTAATTTGTCAAAGTGTCGCGGTGGATTATATACCAATGTTAATTTACGCGCATTATTTATCAAACGTATGTAAATATATTTGGTGGATGTGTGGGATATTTGTATGTAAGGAAATGATGGTAATACACATGGGGGATGAAAATACAGTGTATATATATATATATATATATTATATTGAGGGGGATGATGACAAAACCAAGAGGAGGCACCTTCAAGTGAAGAACGCACCACCTGGGCAAAAGACATACCCAAGTAAACACATCTCGTTCATATATATATATACACAAAGAGAAAGTGGAAGACCAAACCAAACCATTCTCCCTTTTCCTGTTTAATATTTCAGACTGCCTCAAGCCAACTTCATGCATACTTATACCACAGTGCGTGACTTGTCGTCATACTCGGTCTTCCCATCACATCATATAGTAAAGATATGTCTACGCAGAGACAGTGAAGATGATGTCGTCGAGATTTTACGACGACTCATGCAAATATTTATATGAGAAAAAAATTAAATAAAATAAAACATTTGTTTTCCCTTTTATATATATGTATATAATATAACAAATAAATAATTTATTTATTTTTCTTTTTTTTTTTTCTCGTTTTTCTACATTTTTATTTCCGACCGGATGACATTAATGGTGAATTGAGGCGCATGAAATAAAATTAAAAGCGTAGAAATATGAAAGAAGAAAAAAAAAAAAAAAAAATAGTGTAAAAGCAGAGATGGATAAAGAAAAAAAAAAAAAAGAACAAGAAAAATTGTATGAAAAAGAAAAAAAAAATATATTACGGTTGAACGAGAGATATCAACCAACAATGTAGCAAAGATGTTTGATGATGTCGATCGATCACTCACAACTGTCAGGCCATTGGTGTGGCGTGTTTCCTCTTTTCACAACGTATGTTCACACGAGATATATAAATATCACTTACACACATGACTCCTATTCCCAATAAAGTAGAAACTGACACATTATATCAGGCAAATGGAAAAAAGGAAAGAAAAAAAAAAAAATATATATATATATATATATTAATAATAATCGTAAAAGATGTGAAGATATCGTGTGACTATTATTAAAAAATATTAATTTACAAAGATGTTAATAATAAAAAATTAAAAAATAAAAAAAATAGAGAGAATGGAAGAATTTTTATCAATTTAGAATATGGGGGAGAAAAGTGAAAATAATAATGAATAAAAAATGGCTGTCGTCAGAGGCAGGTGCTCTTTTCTCTGTGGAACGAACATTCCATCCTCTCAAGCATAAACATATTTATGTGTGTGTGTGTGTGTGTGTGTGTGTAGATAGAACGTGCCGCATGGTAGGTATATTTTTTCCGAATAAAAGGCTGTATTATTTAAGGTTGCCACACCACTTTATGCGACACACAGGGGTAAGAGGAGCGTGAGCAATTCCAGTGGGGGCCATGGAATTGAGCAATTTTTCTATGTTTTGTTTATACACAAAGTCATGAAACAATTCTTCATGTCGCTGTATATTTATACACACATCATTCCCAACTCTATTTCCATTTTATTATTTGTATTAATTTAAATTGTTAATGACAATACAACATGAACGTATTTTTTTATTTTAATTATTGAAAAATATGTAATTTTAACAATTCAAAATATTATGAATAAAATTTTTATCAATATTCAAAGAGACAGTTGACTGTATGAAATAAATTTATATAACATGTATATTATCATTGATAATATATATATATGTGATAATTCATATTTATTATTGATTAATATATAATAAAAGAAAAAAAAAAAAAAAAAAAATGATGAATTTTATTTTTTAAATTATTATTTTTTCCTTGGAGTCATTTTTATCCACAGACCATTTTTAGATTCCATAACAAAAAAAGAATTTCTCAATGTAACAAATGGTGTTTTTGGTGATGGTGATAATTGAAATCGTGATATTAAATGAAATAGTATAACTTTAGCCAATAATTTTGCAAATTTGTCACCGATACAATGACGTGGTCCAATACCAAATGGTGAAAAACCCGGTGGATCACGACTTTTATTCATAAAACGTTCGGGATCAAATTTATCTGGATCATAAAAATATTGTGGATCATGATGAAAAGAGTATATTGGAATCAACAATGATGTTCCAGGTTGTACAATGTACGGTGGTGAATTTGGTGATGCCGGTGGCAATTGAAAAGTTTTAGTACATATACGATCACTTTGTGTTGCTGGTGGATATTTTCGTAAAGATTCATTTATCACTGCATCCAAATATTTCATTCCACGTATGATATCATAAGTTATTTTATCACCATAATTTTGAATTACTGTATCAATTTCATCATAAAGTTTATTCTGAATGTGTATATTGTTTGCTAATTCATGAATTGCAAATACCATTGTCGTTGTACTTGTATTAAATCCACCAAAGAAAAAAATAAATGCCTGAGCTGTTATAGCATCAAAATTTTGAAATTCTGGATGACCACTGTCACTTTTATCCATGAGTAATTGAAGTAAATCATTGTGTGATATATTATTTATTTTTCTCGTAGAAATTACATCAGAAATAATACGATTAAAATTAATTGTGGATCTTGAACTCATCACGTGTATTTTAAATAAACGAAAAATTGATGGAAACATTCTGATAAAAATTAATTTTAATGCTTTAATAGGATTAATTGCCGCTATTTCATCTGCCATTATATAAAATTCATTTGTTTTATCTATCACTGAATTAACAGATATTCCAAAAAGTGCATGTGCAATAGCATCATTTGAAAATCGCGTCAATAAATCTTGGATTTCCACTTCAATTGTATTATTTTGTAACAATGTCATACTGTGATTGCAAAATTCAATGGCACAATTTGTCATTGATTCGTACATAATTTTCATTCGACTACCGTTTAATGCAGGAATTAATGCTGAACGTGTATTTTTCCATTTTTCACCATGCAAAACAAATATACTATTTGCAAATAATGGATCAAGTTCTTTGTACCAATATTTCGTACGTGTATTAAAATGATCAAAATATTTTATAACTAATGTTTTATATAATTCAAAATCACGTATCATTATAATAGGATTCATAAATTCATGATATCCAACGTATTTTACATTTGGAAATAAATTGTAAATCATATGCATTTGATATGCCAATGGACAGTCATTTAAAACAACTGGTCCAAAATTTCCAAAAAAAAATGTTGGTTCTATATGGGGTATACCTTTTTTAGAAAAATAATATTTTTGTTTATGATAATAGTAATACAATATTGTGATTAAAATTATCGTAATTACACCAAATAGCGTTAATGTCACTCCCATTTTATCTTTAATTTGATCCTGTGCCTTTTTTTTTTTTTTTTTTTAATTTAATTTAATTTTTATTTTTTTCTCAATTGTAGAAAACAGTTTTATTGATTATAAATAGAACATAACTCAATCGTGTATTCCAAATGACTGGATAAATGAGTATCAAATTTTTTTTCTACATTTTACTCATTTTCATTTTATCATGATAAAAAAAATTATACATTCTATTTTATCATTCAAATAATATTCAATTGAATATATCCATTATGATTATGACAATTTCATTTATTATTATTATATTTAAATTCTTATCACTCATACATCACTCATTCCAACATTTCTATCTATAAATTATTTATATATATATATAGATATTAAGTAAAAAAAAAAGAAAAAAAAGAAAAAAAAAAGAGAAAAAATTAACTTATATGCCTGAGTAAAATCAAAAGTTTCTTTTTGGTATTTTATCGTCGTGTTGTCGTAGATATATTTCGATATGGTACACTGAAAAATACATAACCACTATATAACTATCAAAGAAACTTTTTCTTAAACAAAAGAAAACTTGGCTATTTTCACACTCTTTTGAAATTGTATAAAAATAAAATAAAAATAAAAGCATTCGCATCATCACAATAAAAGGTATCGCCACATTGTATTTTTTTTTTTTTTTTTTTTTCCTTTCACACTCTTTTCTCATTTTTTAATATATACAAAACTTTTTTTTTTGTTTTTTTTTTTTTCTACTTTTTTTTCTTCAAGCCAAACACCGTCTTTTTCCACTCTCTAATCTACATAAATCGTTGGCCACGGGATAGCGCGCGAGCTACTTTGTTAACTACCCTATCCCCACGTTGGCTAGTGATTCTAGTGATGCTATTGCTATTGCTAGTGATGGTAGTGGTAGTGGTAGTTGTAGTTGTAGAGACGTGGGTGTTTGGAGATTGGGTTGTGCGCGCATCAGGCAGAGGCTTTTCAGCAGGAAGCCGAGATCTTTATTACAGCAATAAAGCCCAACGCTCGCGGTTAGATTGTAGCCAAGGCGCTCGAGTTACAAATGACTGTACTGGATTGCGGTTGGTTATAGCTGAAAACTATTGCTGCATATGCCCACCTGCCCATTCCTTTACCATCATATATACAAAACCAACCCCTGTTGGGTTTAGTAGTCAGTCCTCTTTCCCTATTTGTTCACTTTTGTTCACCCTCGTCGTTGGAACGTTTATATAAAGTCGATGAAATAAGAGATACCGTAAATTCTCGTAACTTTTGCACGGTCCAAGGATTCATATAATAATTATTATTAAATATCAACTATTATATGGTAAATTGTGGTTGTATTATATACATATACAAAAATTAATACATATACTGTCTATGATTAATTATTAAATTTTTTTTTTTTAGTTCTTTCGTTCTTGATTTTATTCATTTATTAAATTTTTTTTTCTTTTTTTTTTTTTATCACACTGATATATCTATAATGATGTGATAAAAATGTGTGTCAATAAATACGTGTGTCAAATATGCTGATGTGTAGAAAAAGAAAAAAAAAATTCTATTTACATTTGATTATTACATTCAAATTTAAATTGATAATTTACGTGATATCAACAAAATTATGTAATTCATTAGAATAATTGAATAATATATATATATTAAAATTGAATATAATTTGAAAAAAAAAACAAATAAACAAATAAATAGATAAATAAATAAAAATTCAACCCAAGTATTTATATTTGTAAATTAATATTTTGCCCAGTGGCTGATTCACTAATTGGTAGGATAATCGTTCACTAGCTCACGCTTCATTTGGTGGTCACACGGCGGCTCATTGAACATTCACACGACTCGCATCGCATAATTTATTGTATCCTCCGCCCACATAAATACACACACACACACACACATACTGTCATTTATACATATATTATATATAGAAGGACAAACACGCATTTAATGAAGCTATCGTGGAATTTTGAGGCATGCCAAATTGCAAGGCGCCATTACCATAAATATATCTGTATGGAAATGTACATAATATATATATATATATATATATATATACATATGTATATATGACGAGCTATCATGGAATGAAGAGTGAGAAAGGAATGAGAGGGTGAAGTGTGAGGTCGCGTGTGCAAATTTATGTATTTGAATGGTGTATTGCGTCATGTCCCGTAGTGAAATTCGTGTGTTGAATATTAATTATGCAATTATCACTTGTACACTAAAGCAACACGTGTTTTTATCACATATTAATTTTTTTATTATTATTATTATTATTATTATTATTTTATACCATATTTATAATCATATGTATTATATATTTGTGTTTATTTGTATGGATTTTAGAGTGGATTGAGTATATTGTTATTACTTTTTTTTTGTTTTTTTTTCATTAAATTATTCTGTTTGTTGGAGTACAAAAAAAAAAAAAAATTATAATAATAAATACGTCTTTTTTTTTTGTTTATTCTATTATGAAATTTTGATTTATGATTTTTATTATTTATTCATGATTTTTGTATAAATATCCGGAAAATATTAATACAAAAAATTGAATTTTCAATATCAAATGACATGAATAATTTTTTTTTTTTAATAAATACAGAGGTATATAAATTATTGGTTGAATAAATAAGAGATGAGAGTAACTGAGAGAGAAATAGATTGAAAAATTAAAAATAAAAAAAATTAAAAATCATAAATAAATAAAGGAAAATTAATACGAATGAATTTTCACATCAATAGAGTTAACTTTACTGATTCAATATTGGTAAAATATTTGATGAATTCGTGAAATACATATGTATGTGTGTGAGTATGTTCAATCCAATCATATCATTTTTCTTTTTTGTTTATTATTTACAATTTTTTTCTGTATTTTTTGTTTATTTATTTATTATTATTATTATTATTTTTTTTTTTTTTATCTTCTTTCACTCAACTTGTTCGTGTATATATTGATGCGTTTATATATGACAGATCAAATATCTGCATGATTTGTTTTACGGGAATTGATAAAAAAAATTTGAAAAAAAAAAAAATAATAATAATAAATAAATAAATAAATAAAAATGAATTTTTTTTTAATTTTTTTTATTACATTTTATATACACGAAATGTATATATAAATTTTTTTTTTTATTCATTTTTATATTATTTGAATATCATTCGACAATATATTTTTATTTGTTCATATTTTTATTATTAGTTTTATTGATATTTTTATTGACTGAAAAATCAATTGTCAAGAAAAAAAAAAAGAAAAAAAAAAATAATATGAGGAAAATTTGAGATAAATCAAAAAATTTTGTACAATATAAATATCAATAATGTACACATATATTACTACAAAATGACAATTTATCTATAAAAAAAAAAAAAAAATAATAAAAAAAATTTATTATATACAAATATTTATTGATTTGAAATATGATGCTATAGAATATTTATATGAAAATGATGAAAAAAGATGTGCAATGAAAGTGGAGTGAAGAAGAAAATGGGAGATAAAGTCAAGCAGGATAGGGTCAATGAGAATAGGGAGAGAGTAAGAAGAAAAAGGGCGAGGGAAAAAAATAATAATATAAGATATCGCGACGACAAATGATGAATAACTGGGAAAGGGTGTAATAAAGCTCAAAAGGAATAGAGCACGCACAGAGAGAAAGAGAGTAAAGGGAAGTAAAATGAGAAACAGAATGGGAAGGCGAATAGTGATGTAGAGGAAAATGACAAAATGGTAGTGGTTGGAAAGGGAAATTCTTATATATTTATCTACCTGATAACGGATTTTTGATTTTTCACGTGACGACAGATCACATTGGTATTATCACAACCAGAGACATGAGTCTCTCAATATTTTCTCACCTCATTTATATCTATATAAACATGTAATGTATTTCTATACGTAATAATTTTTATTTTTCTTCTCTTTATTTATTTATTTATTTATTTTTTTTTTTTCTGTTGTATCGTCTTGTATCTCTTTTCCACATTCAATTCTCATTTTCCTACTCATCTTTCATCTTTACGCTATTTCTTATTGCAAGTTCGAATTGACGGTTCTTGGATTTCACTCGTTTTGCTGCATGACAAAAGATGAGTAAAGAGAACTAGAAAATGAGAAGGGCGAGTGGATGTGAGAGTGAAACGAATTGGCTTCATATTATTAACTTTAACGAATAATGACAATTCATATTTTCCAGTTTCTTATTTTATTATTATTTTTCATTTTTATTTTTATATCGTATCTACACTTCAAAGCTTTGGTTGATAGAAAATTAAAAAATAAATTTAAAAAAAAGAAGAAAATGAATAAATAAATAATAAATACACGAATAAATGAATAAAGTGATCAAATGATAAAAAAAAAAAATGATGAATTTTATATAATTCCATTTTGAAATAATTGAATAAATATTTTCAATTTTCACGTAATATTTTAACATTATAAATTTATCAAGAAAAACAAAAAAAAAAAAAAAAATTCATTAAAAAACTGGAAAAATAGATAATTATATAAAACTGAGCGATGGAAAAATAGATGAATGATAAAAGTGAATGTAGCGAAAAAAAAAAATAAAAAAAAAAAATTAATAAAACAAGAAAAATGATAAAAAAAAAATATATAAAATATTGGAGTGAGGATTGGGTGGGTTTCTAGAATATTCCTCTATCCACAATTACTTTCCTTCATAAACTTTCTCTCTCTCTCTCTCTGTCTCTCTCTTACACACACACACACACACACATACTCCTCTCTATATTGATATACACATTCCATAATAATTCGTGTTTTCGTCCACTACACTCAGGTTGCCTAGATGACGTTCCCCACGTTAATTGCTTAGTAATTGTGTTTACTAATTGAAATTACGACATTTTGTGTTCACTCTATATCCATTAAATAAACACACACACATATATATATATATATATATTTTGTATCGTATACACGCGACGAAGGAGTTTCCCATAGGACGTATTTTGATGTGAGTATATCAAACAAAAGAGTGAAAAAGATAAAGTAGTGAGAGAGAAATATACACAAGAGAATTCCTGAATCAATTTTATTTATTCTATTATAACAATAATATTAATATAAATTATTATTATTATATTATTTTCTTCCTATCAGACATACTCTTCAGATACATATCAAATCCATTTTGTTAACACAATGTCACGTGTATAATGGGATTTATTGATGTGCATATCAAATGAAACATTCAACTATTCAATAATACAAGTTTTGTGAAAATAAATACGTACGTTAATTATTTTATTCTTGTTTGTTTTTTTATTTATATGTATAAATGAAATTTAATAAAATTACGTTTGATATTTTTTGAGATGAAAATTTTTTTTTTGCTTTAATTTTTTTCTAATCAACAAATTATTCAATCATTGATGGATAGTAATAATTTTATTACATTTTCAAATTATTTTTGAATGAAATAAGAGTTAGTGGTGGTGGTGATGAGGGTGGGGGGGTGAAGGAATAATATACAGTGTACAGAAATATAATGTGGGAGTGATATAAGAAAATAAAAGAGAAAAAAAATATTGGATTGGGATAATCAGTTGCTGAGCAATGCCTGCTGGCATCTTGTCTGGTACTGACGAGAGCGAGAGATATTCTAGGGTAACCGAAAAAAAAAAATAATAATAATAAATAAATAAATAATATGAAAAATAAGAAATGTCTGGTTTTACTTGTATATAAAATATGTATATATACATATTGTTTTGTTTGTGCGCTCTATTTTCTTCAAGACAATTCGTTGCACGCCTGTAATTGGAAAAAGGCTCAATTTTCTCTTGTCTTATTTTCTTTAACATTCATCTCATATTTCTGAGATGAAATAAAATGATACAGAGAAAAAAAAAAATTGAGAACAACAACAACAACAACAACAACAACACAATCAGGGAAAGACAGAGAGAGAAAGTAATTAAAAAAAAAAAAATTAAAAATAAAAAAACTATTGAAAAACAAATAAAAAAAGGGAAAAAATTGAAATGAGTAAATGAATAAAATAAAAATGACGAGGAGTGAATAGATTTTTCTTCAAATAATAATGAATTAAATATAAATCGTATATTTTTGCAAATTGAAAAATAAAATATAGATATTTAATATGAAATAATAATGAATTAATAATAAAATCTACATAATACAATTGAATTATTGTTATAACTATTTTTTTATTATTAATGAATCTGATATATTATTAAAAAGTAATTTTGTTAATTGCAGAATTTAAGATATTTCATCGTGAAGTAGTGGAAAAACAATAATTCACTTGTGTGTGTATATATATACATATATTTATATAATCGTGTATACACCGTATATTGATATCTTTTTTAACCCTCCCCCTCATCTCTTTCCTCTTCCATGTTTGCCAACCCTCTTTTTACATTAAAGCCCAGGTAAGTAATTATCGGCTGAGCATTGAACCAAAAGCGGTCTGACTCTATACAGGTAATGACCACTCCCTTTTGGGATGTCCCCAGTGCGTGTCGCTACATTAAACCACTCACACAACCAAATCCATTTGCCTATGAGTATCCACCTTATTCAGAGTTCAAACGCTTCATCATATATATATCCATTAATAATATTATATCATCAACATTATATTCATTATAGATTAAATGGAATTAATGATATTTTATGTTACATTAATATATTAATTTATTTTTCTTTGTTTCGTCAATTGTAAACAGGGACAATAAAATTATTCGAGATGAAATAAAAAGTTCTATGACAAGAGTCCACCTATTTTTACTATTGTACATCTATATATATATATATATATATATATATATATTCCCATTTCCAAAAGGGATTTAGAATATTCCCATGTACGTGTCTACCAGTTTAATGTTCTCGCCTCAATTCCATGGCGTGTGGAATTCGAAATGTCTTGGGATGGAAATCGAGAGAAAAAGAAAGAGAAAGAGGGATAGAACTAAATTCCAAATGCATTGCCACTAACCGCCACACAATTGTATATATATATACGTGTGTGTGTCTATATATATTTGTGTATCGTCGGAGCAATAATGGAACTACACTTTATCGTATTCTAAGCAGATATTATATTTTTTATTTATTTAATTTTTTTTTGTTTTTGGTTTATTTGTTTAAATTATCATTGAATTTGTCTATTTAATATTATTTATTTATACTGTACTTAATTCACAGTATGAAATTAATTTTAAACAATTTTTTTTTTTTTTTTTTTATCCGTGTATTAAAATAGAAAAAATAATAATATTATCCTTCATCATTAGAGATTCTTTCTCTTCTCCATCAACTTGTCCTTCATACCTTTTATTATTCACTCACGTTTTTTTTTTTTTTCCTTTTTTTAATTCTTTACTTTCATCTTCTTTTGGGAAAAGATTTCTACGCGTCCATCTCACCAATATATAAATGCATTCAACCACCCAACATCATCTAACCCACTCCACAAGTGCACGAATGCAATGAAAATTATAAAAGTATTTTCCTAACTGACTGCGCAAAACTTTCCAAAGACCATTCCACGACAAATTAAGTAAAATAAATGTAATGTAAAAATACGCTTGAATTTATTTTTTATTTTTTTTTTTTTATGTATATATATTTGTCCTTTATTTTATTTAACCGCAGTCGGTAGGTTTCGCTCTTTTTCTCTAATGTTCACGCTTTTCTTGTAAGTACTAGCTCCGCCTAAGGCAAGATAAAGATCCTTTTACATATATATCTTTGCGTACTAGAGAGGCCTCACTATATAAAAAAAAGAAAAAAAAAAAAAAAAACAATGAACAAACAGAAAAAACTCTTTTTACCTTGTGTCTCATGGTCGTTCTTCCAACTTTGGTATTGCCCATGGCATATTCTCTATCTCACTTATACACTCATTCACTATATATTTCTCTACAACTTTATATATATTCTTTTCAATATACGCGACCCATCAAAGAGTCAGATATATTTAAGACGAAGAGAAGAAAAAATTGTGAAAATAAAGAGAAAAAGAAAATACTCCAAGAGTAACTTTTTTTTTTTTTTTTTTATTACTTTCTTTTTTTCTCATTCTCTCGTTCTCTCCCATTCTAGTTCACTCAACAACTTGTACCTCATTCTCATCATTTTATTTTCAAATATAATCGCCTTAGTGATCGTGGTATATTACGAAAAGCTGAGAACTTTCGAGCTGATTTTCTGCGTATGTCCTTTCTTTCATTCTTTATTATTACTATTATTATTATCATTACTTTTTTTTTTTCTTCTCTTCTTCTTTTTTTTTTTTGCTTTCCTTTGTTTTTCTTTCATCATCAAGATGGGAGAAACCATTTTAAAATATATTTGATATAAAAAATATGCGTCACACGTATATGAACATTTTTTCTTTTATAATTTGTTTTTTTTTTAATCTTTTTATTTTTTTCTCTCTGTTTCACATTGAGAATATCTGGGGAAAAAAAAAAAAGTGTAAAATAAAAAAAAAAAAAAATACTCGACACGCATAAAATTGCAGATAAACGTTCACGATGAGATTTCGTTTTACGAGTTTTTTTTTTTTTTTTTTATGCTTCTAGGAAAAAAATGGGATGGGGTATGTGGAGAGGGGGAAGTGGTGGTAGTGAAGGAAAGGAGATGTAAAAACAAAAAAAAGAAGAAGAAGAAGAAGAGACATAGAAATCAAAATTACCACTTGACGGACTTTCTATGTATTACGTACGATACGTGTGTATGATTGTATATTTATTTATACTACTTGCATCGTGTAACTGTGTGCCCGAGTGAGTATACAAGAAAATTTCACGTAGGTATATATATCCTCGGGGACAAATATAACTTGGTCAGATATCACATCAACTTCATAACTCATATGTGCATTTACGATTGTACTTAAAAAGTACTGGAATTGGATATAAAATGTAGAAAGAAAAATATATATGAAATGTTTTTTTTTCTTTTTTTGTTATGTTTTTTTATCGTTTATACGACAGTATTGTTAGTAATATCAACAATTAATGAATAAAGAATTTTAAATAATAGTAATAATTGGTAAAGATTCGGAAAAAAAAAAAAAAAAAAAATGAAAGGGAATGAAATGAAATGAAATAAAACAAAAGAATGAATATAAAATGAACAAAATACAATTTTAAATATATTCTGATAGAGTTAACTATATTATCTATATATATATATATGTTTTGGGTAAAGTGAAGTAGATGAATCGAAGCGTAGTGTGTATTGGTAGACCAAAAGGAGAGATCTACAGTGATATTTACCAACCTCCTCTCCAGCACAAATTCAACAAACTTCAATTCTCGTACGTACCCTCTATATTCCGTGTATTTTCTGCGTCTTGGACTCCCTCGTATTTACAATCGGTTACCCGATGCCTAATGCGATGAGAAGGCAGAGATAGAGCGTGCGAAAAAGACGACGAATAATAAGAAAAAAAAAAGAAAAAAAAAAAAAAAAAACTGTGAAGACGTGAAAGTGGAAAAGGTGAAAAAAGATGAAGACGACGACGACGACGACGACGTTGACAACGACTACTGCGACGTAAACTATAAAAGTATACAAACTGTGTGTATACTTACTCATCCATTCCAATGTCCTCTCTCGATATTTCTTTCAAAAGGCTTTTCTACAATGTCTACCAAAGAACTTACGCGAACCAGTTTCCTTAAAAGAATCGAATTTCTAAGAGTTCTTTAAATCAATTTAATGATATTGGGCTTTAATAGTTTTTTAACTCTTGGAAAATATAATTTACCACAATTTTTTTACAACAGTGATGAGTCGTTATTTGTTCCCTATGTCAAAGTGGGGAAATTTATTATTATAATTATATTACATATTGACTTTGATTGTAAAATTCAGAATGAAATACGTAAAAAGAATTTTTCTTTTTACTATTTTACTTTTTTATTTTTTTTATTTCTGTTAAATATGTAAATAAAATATTCACAAATTATTCCATGAATTCAAATTTTCACAAGATATTCAAGTTATTCGTATCACTCTTGTTTTTTATTTTATTTTATTATTATTATCATCTTTTTTTTTTCTATCTTTATTATTATTATTATTGTTAAACATTTCATAATAAAAAAAAAAAAAAAAGTTATTCAATATATAAAAATAGTAGTTTATTTAAAATTGTCAAATATAATATTTGGTGATTATTATTATCTCAAATTGCCATTTCAACGATAATATCTCACGTAAATTTTATATGAAACCGCCATTTTCTTCATAAATATTCAGAACAGCATGATAACATGACTAAGGGGTGGATGAAAACGCACGAGACGTGTAACTCGCTTTTCGTGTTAGAGACGTGCTAAGGAATTTTTTGGGGCTGTTTAATCGCGACAAAAATTCTTAGATGCTGACTTGTACTCTACTTATCCCCTCTCGTCTCAACCAACCACGTCCACACACAAATTTTTTTATTTATTATTATTATTATTATTATTATTATTATTAATAATAATTTTATCAAGAATTAAACACACAGAGAAAAAAAAAAAAAGAATATAAAATGATTATTAACTGTATATCGTTTTTTTGTTTTTTTTATTCACAATTTAGTAATAATTTGTTTCAAACGTGAACAATAAAAATTAAAAACAAAAAAAAAAGAATAATAATACAAATTGTAATGAGTAATAATAATATGGGGAATGAATTGCCAAGGATTAATTGCAAAAATACTTGTGAATCCACAGCACGTATTTATATTTATATTTTTGCATTCATTACTGTCATAATCCCGTGTATCATGCGTGTGTGCGTTTTTTTTAATACATATATTATTATTATTATTATTATTATATATATATGTATATTTTTTTGTGCTTTTAGGACAGATATATACACATGGGTTTTATATATGTGCGAGCGTATATACAACGTTTGAGCATGACACGGCGTGTGCATAACGTCAGACGGACGAGCATGTGCTGTTTGCGCGTGTACAACGATAGTTTTTCATATATTCATGTACGTATATTAATATACGTGTATAATATAAATATATATATATATATATATATATATATATATATATATGAACACACACGTATATGACAATCGTAAAAACGACGAGTTGCTAGTACGTTTCACATGGACCACGACAGTAATGTCGACAGCTGCGACTAAAGTTATAAAATAAAATAAAAATCACGTTCAAATTAGTATAAAATATAAATTTAAAATATATATTATTATTATTTTAATTGTTAATTATATTTAATAATAATTGTATTATGTTTATAATATATTTATAATAATATTATTAATTTTATTCAATGTCATTTATTTGTTTGGGTGAAATGGAAAAATCTTATGATGGGATTTTTTTTTTTTTTTTTTTTTTTTTTAATAAACTTTTATAAATGACAATTAATTGTATAGGTTCAACGTGGGTAATAATTTGCGTTGACTGATGCAAGAAAAACACACAACACAATATATTGCAGAGTCAATATAAAGGTATACGTGTATATAATATATATATATATATATATATGTGTACGTGTGTGTTCGTGTTGTATATGTTTGATGATGACGACGCGCCCCTTTGAGTCACGTAAACGCCACTACACGTTAAGTTATAGCTTTTACACGAACTGCTTTCACGTTATGTTACCATCTACTAACCAAAATTCACTTTTTTTTTCTTCTTCTCATTTGTAATTTTCAAACCAAAAAAAAAAAAAAATCAACACGTACAATTGTTTACTGTACATCGTAAATTATTTTTGTTTCTTTTTTTTAAAAAAAAAAAAATAATAATAATGCTTTTATTCATTAATTTATTTACTGATTTATATTTTTTGCATGATTGTGTAATATTTAATTGATATTGATAAAATTATATTTTTTATATTGGAATAAAAATGATTATTATTGATGGTGAAATATTGTATATTTAAAATCAATAATTGATCAATAATTCGTGATTAAAAATATAAATATTATTTACAATTACATAAATCATCTATTGAAATAATAATATTAATTACTCATGTTGACACGAAGATGTTCTTATCATGTTATAAATAAAATCTAATTCAATCAATCAACCAATCAATCTATCAACCAATCAATCAATCAATCTATCAATCAATCAATCAATCAATCAATCAATCTCTTTGTGTGAAAATCCCACAAACATTCCAATCACTCATTATCACACGATAATACACCACGTAATAATTACTTTCTAATTCATTAATCCACCAAAAGATCATTTTCCATACAAAATGTACAAAAAAAAAAAAAAATCATAATAAAATATTCAGTGATTTAAATATTATTAATCAATAATAAATTCAATTCAAAGAATTGTCTTTCTACTTTCATTATCTCGAAGACACTGCCTACTTCGTACTCACTGTATTTATTGAATTTAAACAAAATCAAATAAGTGTACACACACTTGGTAATAGTCACGGGTATTCATGTGTTGTGTATATACATAAAGTTATGTTGCCTCTTCTTCGCACAATCCCTCAAGGCAAAAAGCGATAATCGCATTTCCGAATTTCAATCCCTTTTCCTTGTACTCCCACCTTCTCATTCACCATCTTTCCGAAGCATCATATGTTCCCATCATATATATATACATATATATATATATACAACAGAGTTATATATTCTGCATGAATACACGTACATACCACCATACATTTTGTATATATCAACAGTTTCATCAACCTTGTATATCTCTGCGGTAAACCTAACTCTATTAAACCTCTCTCAGTATGTTCCGTTGTTGTATCTATTATATATATATAATTTTCCTCTTATATATATATATATATATATGTATATTCTGATAATATTCATACTCTCAGGACACATTAAATTGCTTGAAGAATTTCTAATTAAATTCATACAAATTATAACCATCCACACATTTTATCTTCACACATTCCACATATAAAATTATCATCGTGATTTTACATATTTATAAAATATATAATATAAAAAAATTTTTATTTAAATTTTTATCAATCAAATACTGAAAATTAATATATCAATTGATATTTTTACAATCGATAATTTAAAAAATTAAAAATAATAAATAAATAAAATAAAATAAAATAAAATAAATAAATATCAAAATAAAAAATTCATATATAAATATCACAGAGATTGAGTTTCAATGAATGTGTGTGATTTTATCACTATTGTGTGATATGATATCACGAATTAATGTGAAATACAATACACATATTTAAAGTGAATGACACACACACACACACACACATATACACAGAATGAAAAAAAAAAAAGTGCTAGCGAAAGCGAGAGAGTAAAAGAGACAAGCCGTGACAATACGAAATCCTCCGTACCGAACAAAAAGCACGACTGGTAAAGCTTTGGCCCGTGAGCTTTTCTGTTTGTTCCAAAAATAAAGAGAGAGAAAGGGAGAAAGAGAGAGAGAGAGAGAGAGAGAATGAAAAATATATACATACACAGAGTGATATAGATATATAGAAATATATTGATAGACAAAGATAGATGGATGGATGGATGGATAGACAGATGGATATAACTTGGTAGAATATGCTAGATCCACATGAATGTTGATGGAACACATATATATATATGTGTGTGTGTGTGTGTGTGTGTGTGTGTATACAATGGAAAAGGCCACTATATTATCGCATGCATTGAGATATAGATATGTAGGGATAAAGAGGTGAGTAAGGGAGTGTATTGAGGGGTTGAATGATTGTAGCGTGAGAATAAGGGAATATATGAGGAGGGAGGATGAGTGAGTGAGGATTGGGAGTAAACGAGAAATAGAGAGGGACAAAATGAGAGAAAAAGAGAGTGTGTGATGTGTATATATGAGTGTGAGTGAGTGTGTGTACGTTTGAGTATGTGAACAGTGAACGCACGGATGGATGAAGTTGAAAAGGGAATGAGTTGGGTCAATCATAATAATAATGGATGCACGTGCGAGGGATGATAATGATAAGCGAACGTATATACCATTATTGTGGGCCAATCCGTACAGTCAAGCTTGTCTCGTACTCTCTCACACTCACTTTCTCCATTTACTGCCACTATCATATTCTCATATTTTCATCCTTCACTCTATTTCACTCCAATCAATGCCCCATAGATATATAATATACGTTTAATAATGTTGATACATATATATATATATGTACATAAGTTATTTTATTTTTTTTTTTTCTGTTTGAATTCAAAAAAAATTTTTTTTTTTTTAATTTATCCCTCATGTTTTGTACAGAATTTTTTTTTTTATTTTTATTTATTTTTTTTTTTTTTATGGATTTATTTTCGTATTATAATTAACGAACATGAAAATATTTTACAGTTGAATATTTTAAAAAATTATATGAATAGAAAAAAAAAATATATATATATATAAATTGTATTATTATTGTAAATTGATAAATAATAGGATTTATTGAGTAATGAAAGTCGTTTGAAAGGCATAGATGATGAAAATAACAGCAATAAAACAAGGGGAGTTGAATGATTATTTATCTGTGTATGTGTATGTGTGTGTATGGGTTGAGTTAGAGTTTGTTGATAGTGATGGTGTTGGTGCTACTGGCGTTACATTGCTGTCAACCCTTGAGCAATTTTAAATGTAAATTAAAGTATTGGCCCGGTTGACTGGCGCGTCTGGGCTTGAAAGCGGCTGCGCCAATGATTTTGAATTTGCATGTTAAGTGGCAACGACCCAATAACACCATCGTCCTATTCCGCGTTATATCTCTTGTCTCTCGTCTTGAATGGAGACAACATCATCATCGGAAAAAACAAAAAAAAAAAAAACAAAAAAAAAATCGAAAAAATAATAAATAAATAACAAAAATATATTTTTTTTTGACGAAAATAAAATTTTCGATTAATTATGATATTTCATTTATACGATCAATCACAAAGAAAAGTTATAAAAAAAAAAAAAAAAAACATATTATATACAAACATATTCATATATTTTTTTTTAATTTGAGTGAGATTATCGAGATGGAAAGAAAAAAAATAATAATAATAATAATAATAAATGTGGAAATAAAAATAGGCAAGGATACGGAAAAAATTGTATGTGTGTATGTACATATGAGTCGTGTATGGTGTATATGAACACACACACACACACATACACATACACAAACTATTTTCGTTACATTTGGATTTTATCGAATATAATGTTGAAGTTTGGCCACATTACATCGAAGGTTTTTCGTCCATCACATAGTCATATCCATATGTGGTGCTTGTACGATTATTACGCGCATAGCCAATCGCACGGCTTATGATATTTTTGCGTGTAACCCAATCGTATTTTCACTATTTATTTTTTATTTTATTTTATTTTTTTTTCAAATTTTTATTTTCTTCTTCATCTTCATCTTCTTGTACTCCATATTTATTTATTTATTTATTATTTGTTTTTTTTCATTTAACTTTTTTTTTTTTGCTTCCTTCCCTTTATCCTATTTACTTCTCACTAACATTTTCCTATCTCTCCCCCTCTTTCTCCTCTCATTATTGTTATTATTTATCATTATTATTATTAATTTTTTTTTTTTTCTGTTTTATTATGCCACCGAGCTAATGGACTTTGTACAACCATTCTCGGGCACTCTTCGAAACATAAATGTTAATCGTCAAATGTGTTTATTTTTTTCTTATTTCATATACGTCTATACAAAAGTATATGTGGGTATTAGAAAGAGAATGAGAGAGAGAGAGAGAGTGTGTGTGTGTGTGTGTGTGTGTGTGAGGGTGTTTAGGTTATATTAGTTTCTTCGTTTTCATGCGCATTTTCATTTTAATTTTTTATTTTTTTTTTTTCTCATTCGATTCGATCTTAAATGAACGATTAAATTTTTTATATCACTCGTTTATTTCTTCAATGTTATTATTATTATTATATTTTTTTTTTTCGTTCTTTTGTCTTGAAATATCATTATTTTATTTGTGATAATAATTTTTTTGTTTTTGTTTTTTTTTTTTTTTTTTTTTCGTCTGTTCATTTACATTCCAAATTTAATTTATTCATCATACATTTTTATTAATGTTTATAAATTCATGATACTGACGAATCAACTGTTTGAATCAAATCTCGAGTTTATACAGAGAAAAAAAAAAAAGAAAATTATAATGAAATATTAATAAAATAAAAATTTTGTATTTTGTTTTTTTTTGTTTTTTCTAATTTGCCTGTGGAGAAATAAAGTGGAGGGATTTTATTGAAAATAATAAGAATGAATTTGGCTGTGGCAGTCTAGTTATTTTATGAATAGTTATTCACAATTATATGTATATATATATTTGTATGTATACATATATATTACATTTAAAAAAACACAGAGGCCAAAGATTTGTTGGGGAAAAGTGTACAGATATAGGGTTGGAGGGCTTTTCACAGTGAGAGGCTTCATGAAAATGCACAAAGTGCTTCTCACCGACCATCACCATATATTATTATACATACAGACATATAACCCATTCCCAGCAAAATTTCCACGCAAAATTTGTTGAAGCTTGGAACCCGAATATCAAGTAATATTCAGCCAATTGTTCAACACAACAAAAACAATTTTAATTTATGTAAATTATTAGAATTGAATTAAATCATAGAACAAATTTATTTTCGAAATATTATTAAAGAATTTTATTTACATCCAATTCATGACTAATTCAATTTAATAAAACAATATAATATGAAAGTATATAAAATATTTTTTAACAAGTTAAAGAATATGTATTTTAAAAAACCACACACACACACACACACACACATATATATATATATATACATAAGAGAAAAGAAAAAAAACAAAACGAAACAGAACAAAAAGAAATCAATGTTGCAATTGCACTCTCCAGCGGTTCACAGACTTCTCATTTCCCGAGTTTACATTTCCTGCTTTTCCTCTACCTCCATACCGAATATATATATTTTTTATTTTTTTTTATTCTCCCTACATTTCCGCATTTATTATTATTATTATTACTATTATTATTATTTATTATTTATTATTATTTTATTCGTTACTATTTTACTCTGCTGCCTCGCTCTCTTTATTTTTCTTCATTTATGTATGTCTAAACTCTCATTTTCACAGCTTGAGTTTTTTGTTTTCTTCATTCACTCACTCATTTATTATTATTATTATTATTATTATTATTATTATTATTATTATTATTATTATTATTTACTATTTATTCTGCTCTTACATTAAACTCACTCACTCTCACGCATTTGTTTTATATTTTATTTTTTATTTTTTATTTTTTTCACTTTTCTTCATCCTTTCACTCGTTTTCAACACTTCGTTTCACTGTAAACTTGTATGCTTATGTAAAAACATTTTATTCCATCCCTTTTGTATCTTTCATTTTCCTCTTCCTGCAACCCAACTCGCTCCCTCACCGAATTTTCTTTTTTTTTTTTTATTTTCTCTTGTGTACTGTGTTAGTCTCATTATTTATACGTTACTAAACGGTTATGGGTTTTTTTTTTTCTACACCACATAAAAACACTGAATAGTTGTTTAATAAAAATATTTTCAGTGATATAAGTGAAATTTTGGGGATAATTTTGTCTCTGGTTGAATTGATGCAAAACCAAAAATATATGAAGATTGAATTTTTTAACAATTTACTATGTAAATATATATATATATATATATATATATATTTAAATATTTATATATTTATTTATATTCAATTTAAATGACAATCTGTATATAAAATAGATAAAAATACTTTAAAATTTCAAAATATTACATTGGTTTGTTGATAAATATATGAATATGATATATAAAAATAGTGAGAAAAATACATATATTTGAGAGGTTGCAACGATGAATTTACGAGTATACAACAAAATTCCACCGTCATTTCATATATTTTACTGTATACTGAAAAAGAAGAAGAAGATGAAGAAAAAGATGATGAATATCGACATGCACAAAACATAGATACATATATATATATATATATACAGATATTTGCCATTTCCATGAATCTTTTTGCACGAAAAATTCAGAGTTTTTCTGATCCCACGGATTTCCACGCAAAACATGTATACGTAAATCTTTTTTATTTTTATTATTTACTACTACTACTACTACTACTACTACTACTATTATTATTACTATTTTATTTTCTTCTACCTACGTCATATTGTCAAAAAAAATTTTTTTTTATTTATAAATAATAAATACATAACGATATAATTTTAATACGAGAAAAATTGACGTGATAATTATACGATGTCCACTATCTAATAAATATTTCAAGTAAAAATGACAACTTGTATATATAAATAAATTGCTATGGGAAATAATTTAAAAAGACAGTAGTGTATATGTGAATGAGTGTATGGGCAACAGGCAATTTCTCGTTTAATACCCGGTTACGAATGGTACGCACATTTGTAAATGGGTTGAGGGGTGAATTTATGTATATATATATATATATACTGGGGTTGTAACTCGGTATATACGCCACGGGCAATTTCCCAATGCGTCGCATCCGTTCGGGCGATTTCGAAACAAATTTGCCCGATCCGGGTAAACCTTTACGACATTGTTATTATATTTTATTGTTGTTCGTTTATACGTCTAAAATACAAAAGGTTCAAAACTCAATTCATATGGAAACATCAAAAATATCACATATATATATATATATATGTATAACACGATGTAAATAATACAATAATGTAAAATAATGAAGAAATTATTTTTAATGCTGCCAAGTATTTGATAAATAAAACCACGAGAAAAAAAAAAAATACCAAATATTCAAATGTTTCTTTGATGTTATGTATATTATTTAATATATATATATATATTTTTTTTTTTTTTTTTTGTGTATATTATATTATATAAGTGTATCGAAAAATGTTCGTATAATATTGATTATGTGTTTTGGATGATCGGAGAAACGTTCGAGTGAAAAAAGGGTTTGACTGTCCATTGGAATGTTGAGATAATATTCGTTATCCAGTCCCGCAAAGAATCCAAAACGTCGAAGGATTTTGCATGAAAGCTTTTGGAATAAAAAGAAAAAAATGTAAAAAAAAAAAAAAAAATCACCACGACAAAGAAAAGGGAACACAGAGAATGGATAAAAAGAGGTAGGGAAAAGAAGAAGTGAAGAAGAAAATCCTGAGTGAGAGATAGTTTGCCTGGACTCTCATATCTTTTTGGCATCGTCCAGGAATATGCTCAAGTATTTTAATATTAAGTTCGCATGGAGTTTTTTTCTATTTTTCACTATACTCTATTCAAAAATTCTGTCGTTCGCGATGCTGTACATGTGCGAATAGACAGGAATTTATTATGATACTTATATATATTTTCTTTCAACTTCTTCTTTTTTTTTTTTTTTCCTCTCTCCTTCTTCCATTTATTTTTCATGAAAAAATTAAAAATTATTGATTTCTTTATTGTTTTTGTTGATTTCTATTCATAATCATATGGACAAAAGAGATCAAAAAACAAAAAAAAACAAAATAGGATTTTTTTTTGTTTTTTTTTTTGTTTATTTGTTCTTTCTCGCAAATCAACATTTCATATATTTATACATAACTCGTACTTTTGAAATTATATTTTTAATACATATTGGGAATTGAGAAATCATATGGGAATATATATATTCTATAAAATTTATTTGAGTTAATAAATGTATGAATGTGGGAGAAACTCATTCTAGTTCCTCTCTAGTTATACATACAATCTCATATTAAATTATTCAATTGAAAAAAAATCAAAAAAACAAAACACAAAAAAAAAATTCTAACTCATAAAAAAATTATATATAAAATATTGCATTTCAATCATTATAATTTTTATTATAATAGTCAGATAAAATAATTTTGTATATGGTATTTTATCCGTGAAACGTCGAGAAAGACTATCGATACTATTATAAGAAGAAAGATGAAGATAATAATAATAATAATAATAATAATAATAATAATAATAATAATAATAATAATAATAATAATAATAATGACAGTAATGTAAAAAAAAAAAACGGAGGGTTAGTGACAAGAGTATAACGATGCTCGGACGGAAAATAATAATTGGATTTCGTTGTGCCTGTACATATTTTTTATTTTTTATTATTTTTTTTCTCCATCATTTTTGTTGAATGTCGATTATTATGTGCAAGAATTGAATTTATGTATTTAAAAAAAAAGAAAAATTTTCTCGATATGACATGCGGTTGTTTATTATTATTATTAATTTTTTTTTTTATTGATATAATGAACGTAAGATGGTGGTGTTAAATTTCTTCCTTTTATTTATTTATAATTTTTTTTTTTTTTTTTTTTTTTCTATCAATTATCCGTGTGATATTTGATCACAATCACTTTAATTCACAATCTCCGGTTGGTTTTTTTGTTTTTTTGTTTTTGGTTTACTTTAACTTTTGTTCAGTAATTTAGGTGTCGATAACTGATGACGAGGACCAATTTAAGTGTACACAATGTAGAAAAAAAAAAAAAAATAATAAAGAAATTCTTTGACAGTTTCTCATTAACCATGACACTCTCATCGCGACACGCCATTAAGTGCTGAAGTATATATATATGTATATAATATAATCATCTGGATTAAATTACCAACGGAATATTTTATGATTGAAATTATAATTCTGGTTCAATTAAATTTGCCATTTTTGTCTGTGTGACATTTGAGCTTACACTAATATTCAACATTTAATTACATCTTCATTATATTATAGAAATAATTAATAATAATGATGTAATAAAAATGAAAAAATAATAATAATAATAATAAATAAATAAATAACTAAATAAATTTTTACGATTAATTACAATTTTTTCCATTTCTTTTGTTCAAAAAATCAATGAAAAAAAAAAAACGTCCAACACTCTCTATTATTTCCTGATAAAAAAAATAATAATTTACAGGAAAAAAAAAAGAATAAAAAGAAGAAAAATAAAAAAATATATTTATATACATCATGTGATTATTTGGGTGATTCAAGACGAATGTTAAATGAAATTTTGAGAACTGCAACAAAGTAGTAATGTAAATGTTATATATTAGTCACTTGTATTTTATACTGTCACATATCCTAAAGGACATTTCAAGGGGGACACATCAGAAATATGTTCATGCACTTTGGTACATTAACTTTTATACTTGTGCATCTTAGTATATACTATATAGATTACACATGTCATTTTCACCAACAATTTCGTTGGGATATAACAATAGACAATGACTTTGTGTCGTTCACTGAGTGAACAGACTGAGAAAAGAAGAAGAAGAAAAAAAAAAAAAAAAAAACATTATTACAGTTGTATGGGAATTGTTGGTAGGTAATGTCAGTTCTAACCATCATCACAGAGACTTTTCGTACACTCAACATAACCACTGTCTAATAGTTTACATTTAATACCATTCCAAAATAACATTATCATCAATGATAAAATTTTTCACAATAATAATCTACAAAAAATTCATACCATCAATTAAATAAATAAACAAATAAATAAATAAATGAATAAATAAATACATAAATAAATAAATTCATTTCAATCAATTATTTCTATACATACAAAGTGAATATTGTGGTTATATCATATTCTGATATATCAAAATAATAATTGTGGTTAACAATACAATTCACAATTAATAACATCTGTAATATTTGATTTTACTTTTATCCTATATGTTAATATGTATGTATTTGGACAGAAGAGAGAGAGAGAGAGAGAGAGAGAGAGAGAAATTAACATTCTCGACATATGTGGTTTTGTAATAACTCGCAATTAACGTAATACAAAGTGAAAATTATTGTATGATTGAAATAACATGTCATTCTATCAATTCAAAATAATAATTATAAATCTCATAATACAATTTTGATTGTGAATTAATTCCATGTAATATTTGAAAATTCCATGGTAAATGTATTCACAAGTGGAAAACAATTTTAATATACAAAAGAATCTGGTAGAAAAAAAAAGAAAAAAAATAAAAAAACAAGAAAAAATCCATGAGAAAATAATAAAAAGAAGTGAAAAGAGAGAAAAAAAAAATAAATAATAATAATAATAAAACAAGGAGGTAAAATTTTACAATCTGGTATCGGCATGAATCTGAAATTGAGTGGATCAACCATCTGCGTCTCTCCTTCATTCCTCTCATCCCTCTCGCCCTTCTGGTAGACCCTTCAATTCCCTGTTCATCCATCGGAAACACTCGTATTCGTTTATCGATTCTTATTTTTTTTTTTTTTTTTTTTCAATCTATTCATCCATATCCCATTTTAAAAAAATTACTGAATTTACGTAAATAATGAACATTTTAAAAATTTCCACGAAATATTTTTTTGAAATATTCGAATATTAAGAATAAACGGAGAGTACGATGAAAGAAAGAAAGAAAGAAGAAGAAGAAAAAAAAAATTATAGAGAAAATAAAGATAGAGATGAGGGTGAGTGTAAAATACCGCAAGGGATGAGTTGTGTATAAATGAGTGAGGTTGAGTGTGGTAAGACGAAAAATAGTGGGGAGAATGGTGAGGCGCAAGAGTTACCCGGTGCAAATTATAAGTTTTAATTACTCAAAGATGAGTGGATGGATTACTTTGTACTTCTTTCTCAGCTTGAGTTTCGACAATCCACCCCACAACGTGCGGCATCCGACAGCTGTTATATATTACCCTCCAAACTCATTGCGCCCATATCTACTGTAATATATATCGAGTGATTTTATTATTGCACTCTTCGATCAACTCTAAGAGTAATCAACTAAAATAATAAATTTAAAAAAAAGAAAGAAAAAAAATTCCTTACTTTTTTTTTTCTTATATATAAAATTTCATTTTGATTTATTGATAAATATAAAACAAGTTTTTCTCTCTTTTTTTTATTGTTTTCATCTGATATATTGATATTTTACAGTGTCGTATATTATAAATGTGTGTGTGTGTGTGTGTGTATGTGTGAGAAAATTTGTAAAATTAATTTCGAACTTGAGGACTCGATTAAGAATCTCGTTCAGATGAAAACCTTAACAAAAGATGACATAAACTCTCCCAGTGGATAAATACCCATGGGGACATCTTTTTACACATGGGAACTTTCTCAAAGTGCAAAAAAAAAAAAAAATATTCATATATATAGAATAAAGTGATGAAGAAATGTAGAGATGGCCAGAGGATAACAGAGAACAAGAATGAGAGAGAGTAAGGAAGGAAGCAAATTAAAGCCGAGACCAACTGCCCTGAAGACAAAAAATATCTCGTCCAAGTAAAAATAGGTGACATTGAAAATGAAAAATAAGAAGCAAAAAAAAAAAAAAAAAAGAAAAAGGAAAATTATTAATAAAAAAAATATATTATGACACAATAATAAATAAAATAAATCGAAAATGATGTGACACGACGAGGTGTATGACTACATAAAAAAAACAAAAAAAAAAAGGAAACGTAAGAAAAAAAAATTGTTTGATTTAATATTCATGAAATGAAATCACACGGAATGTTCACGTATACCAAAGTACCCTTGATCCATCTGAAGGAATAGTATATCAAGATTTGATTTTCTTTTTTTTTTTTGTACATATAAATCACGTGAAAATTTCATGTCATAATGCGGATAAAAAAAAAAAAAAAAAATACATTTTTTTTTGTGTTTCATTTCTCTCTGTCGTTCTCTTTTTTTTTTTTTTCCTCTTCTCATTCTACCGCTTCTTTTCTCTTTTATAATAATAAAATAAACTCGTGCTATCTTTCATTCTCTATTCATTCACGATTATTTATTTATTTTATTATTATTATTTTTTTTTTTTTCTTCTTTATTTTTTTAATAGGGTCCGACAGGTCACTGTAAGCCATCAAATGAATAGAATTCAGGTATATACATTGAAGCCGATTTAACAAGAATCAAAGCTTCATCTCTGGATTTATGATCGTTCTCTAAAACTACGCAATATATATATATATGTGTGTGTGTGTGTGTGTGGAAAGTACAGGAAGATTTATCGTGAATTGATGTAACATTTCATTCGACAAATTATTAGGACTTCATTTTTTATCGAGTACGATTTAGTGAGTGTGAATTGACTGCTACGTAGATATATATCAATTGAAAAGTATAAAATAAAAAAATAAAATAAATAAATAAATAAAATAATAATAATAAATTCAAGTGTGTATGGATAATAATATACATTTATAACTGTGGGCAGTGAATTTATTCGTATATGTGTCAGTATTTCTGTACATATATTTGTGTGTGTGTATCAAAGGAAATTGATTTGCTATATGAATTTACTCATTCAATCATTTACTCATTCCCTTTCTCCCCAACATTTATTTCACCAGACTAAAATTTTCCACAGTTATATATATTGGCAATGGCCACAATTAAAAATTAATCAAAGAATTATTGATGTCTGTATACATTTATTAAATTAAACTATTGTATTTTATATCACGTAAAATAATATAATTGTGAAAATAATTAATTATATAAATACCTAAATATATAAATTTTAAAGTTGAAAAAAAAATATATATATATATATATATTATTATTATTAATAATATTATTGTATATGGTGATATTATTTTTAGTATATGAATCTGTAAATTTAACATAGAAATGTTAACGCGTGACGCGTTAATTACAATTTAATGATCTCACTCCCGAATGATGTTCAATACCGCAAATTTAGTTTGTCAGTGGTTGAATAAATAAGTTCGAAAATCCACAGGAAATATACATATGTCAAATACACCGTATACATATTTAATAATAAATTAATTATAACAAATAAAATTATTTCTACAATGAAATAAATAAATATCCAATTCATTCATATAACAAAAAATAAATAAATAAATAAATAAATAAATAAATAAATAAATAAATGAATATTGATATATCATCAATCTACGTAATAATGAACGTGAATTTTATCTATTCAATGGCCAACACTTTGGCACGTATTGCGAGTATAAAGAGAGGAAAATTCAGAGAGAGGGAAGGGGTAAAGGAAGTAATATCAACATTAACCCTCGAGAATATTCTTCCACTCGCATGAATCGATGATACTCCGACATTTGTATATATATATATAAACGTATGTGAGAGTGAACAAGTGGATGAATGTGAGTTTGTGTGTGTGTGTGTGTGTGTGTGTGTGTGTGTGTGTGTGTGTATTTAGCATGAGTGTATGGAGAGTGAGGCGGGGGAGGTACGAGGGGCAATGCCAATGTAACTGAGGGTTGGAGACTTATATAGACGTGCTTATGCAGCTGGCAACAAGCTTAATCTACCCGTCAAGTTACATAATCCAAAACCGATAGAATTCGCGTGGTCCATGCCCACGTGTCGAGCTTAAAATCTCAAAATTACTTTGTCAAAAAAAAAATAAAAAATAAAAAATGAATAAATAGAATAACAATGAAGATGAGGAAAAATATGATAATAAAATTAAATGACGAAAAAAAAAAATATTTTCTTGATTTTTTTTTTTTGTATAAGATAATGAAATAAAAAATACCTGTTTTTTTTTGTTTGTATTTCAATGAATTTTAGGTGAATCTTAGGATATACATCGATGTGAATATTTTCGTTGTTGTTGTTGTTGTTGTTGTTTGAAATATTTTTATTGTGTAATTTATAAGGATTAATGAACTAATAAGTGCGTGAATAAATATGAAATATAATAGTTTATGTATATTAATAACAAATATACATTGTGTAATATTAATAAAAATCTTATTTGTTAACTGTGTTGAACACATTGAAAAAGCTATTAATTAAACGTAAATGTTTTCAACTAAATATATATACGAAACTATTGCCATTTCAACCATCAACATTGTCATTTTCGTTGTCATTGTCAACGTCGTGTGTATTTTAAGTGACACACGTTATTGTTTCTCTTGTGACATCGTAAAATATTCATCTATTTCAATGTCGTTTTCTTGCTCGTCATTAAATATACACATACGTATTATACACAACATCTAGACCAGTCATTCACAAATAATACGATCTCTACTACATTTCTTTTTTTTTTTTCTTCTTATTATCAATATTATTTTTATTATTATTATTATATACCTTTTTTTTTTATCCCTATTATTTCTGTTCACTTTTCATATTCTTTTTATTCACAATAATATTCATTATTGCCCTAAATAAAATGCAATAGAAAAAGAGTGAAAAAAAAAAAAAGAAAAATTAATAATAAATATTAACATAAAAACAAAAAACGAAAAAAAATGAGGAAGAGAAAAATATTTAACATTGAATATATTACGAAATCTCAAAATAAATTGTCATATGAATGACAATTTGTATATACATTTTTGTGTTGAAGTAGAAAAAAAAAAAAAAAAGAAAAAAATTTATGTATATATAATATATAATAAATATAAATATAGACTTACCCATACAGTAAAGTTGTATACACGTTACATATACGCAGAGAGATGAGTAACTGTCAGACACTCTCGTTCCCCAAGCGACCGAAAGTTTTTTTTTTTCCATTTTCCCTGCAAACCAACGAGAAATACAATAATCTTGAGATATATAAATATATATATATATATATGTTTGGTAGACGAGAGTCGTCGTGAAGAGAAAGAAAAGTACCGGCGATGAGGGAGTTTCGTAAAAATGAAAGGGAATGAGGGTCGAAAATGTAGAATGGGTGATGGTAAGAGGGTGCTTTGAATCCACCAACGCAATAATATACTCGATCGCACGCGGATGCACAACTCGCGTTATTATTGTTGATGTTGTTGTTGTTGTTATTTTTGTTATACTACTGTTGTTGTTACCACCACTGTTGTTATTCTTATTATTATCATTATTACATGTATACATATATACATGTGTATATGTTTATCGTACGAGTACACCCTACCGTTTTGCCAGGACGTTGCTTTATTTTTATAGTATCACCACCATCATCATCATCTTCTTCTTCTTCTTCTTCTTCTTCTACTTCTATTTTTCCTCATTCTCCTATTTCTTATTTCTCTTCCTTCATCATTCACCCTACCCCCTTTATACTCATTCCACTATATATATATATATATATATATATATCCTTTTTTTTTTGTCTTCCTCCCTCACTATCCAAGTTCATTTTATATCGCGCAATAATATCTCCCTGCGGTAAATGAAAAAGTTATTGTTTTCCATTTTACTTCAAGCATTCACTTACTCGTTTTGTTTTCGTACATCTCCCCTTTCTTTTTTTTTTTTTTTTGTTCTCTTCTTTTTCTTCTTCTTCTACTTTGTATTTCATTGTATTTCATTGTATTGTATTGTATTTTATTTTATTTTATTTTATTTATTTTTTTTGTTTTGGTTTCTTGATATTCTATCGATTGAAAATACAAAGGCAATGAATAAATACACTCGTCTTTGAACATCTCTATATATATATATGTGTGTGTGTGTGTGTGTGTGTTAGTAAATGCTCACGATTATTTATATTGATAAGTGTAGTGTAATGTCTGTAAAGAGTTTATGTATAAAAAAAAAATAAATTTATGTGCCGCAATGAATTTGACATTGAAATAATTTTTTATTGTAAATGAGAATAAAATTTCTCATAAAAAAAAAAAAAGAAAAACAAAAAAATTATGTGTAGATGGATAAATGGAGAAAACAAAAGGGGGGGACGAACGGATGAGAATATGAGCTATTGAATTTGATTCAGAGGTGAAGATGATTATATGAAATACATTTAATTCCATTAAGTTTATATATATAAATAATTATATTATTGTGATGGACTATAGAGAAATGAGAGAAAGAGAGTTGGATTTATGCAGTCTAGTGGGAATTATAAGCCAATTATAAACAGTAAACTTGATTTTCAACCGTGAGAGAATAAACTGCTGGGATTCATCAAGTATGTGAGGACATATATGTATTTATATATATATATATATATATATTTAAACGTGTTACGGGAGAGATTACATAGCGTTATTCCCACGTTGCACGTGCGCATACGAATTGGTTTGAAATCGCCATATGTATATGTATACAATACAGAACTATACAATTGTGTTTACACAAATTTATGTATTTACGTTTGCCATCGAACGTGCAAGCGAATTGTATAAATACAAGCAAAATAAAACGGCGTTAGAGCACGTTGAATTTGAGTGTATTTGTAAACGATTCGTGTATACAAAGAGTAGTGATCCAGTTAGAACCTCAACTTGAATTACTATTTTTTTTTTTTTTTTTTTTATATATATTAAATAACTCGATGAATTTTAGTTGAAATTTTGTCTTGAAAAAAAAAATGGTAAATGTCCGTAAAATGGAAATTGAATTTTTCAAGTTTTTGTTTTTTTTTTCTTTGTTTGTTTTTTTTTTTTTTTTTTGTTACAATCAAAAAGAAAAAATATTAGACTGAATGACGGATGGTGGTATGGGGGGTGAGACAGAAAAAAATATGTGAGAATATAATGAAATCGGAAAAAATGAAAAAGTGTTAGAGGTAGATATAAAAAAGAAATAAAATAAAATAAAATTCAATCCTTTTATTCTCTTCAATGTATTTCAAACTTGTGTATATATATATGTACTAGCACACTCAAAAGTCACATCAATAAGTGTCGCGACATAGCAATCACTGTCCAGCACTATTAATTGCCAATTCACTTCGCACTCTTTACAGCAACTCTGAAAAAAAAAAAAAAAAAAAACTAAAAAAATTGAAACAAGAATGAATGAGTAGAAGAAGAAAAAGTAAAGAGAAAAAAAGTAATACAATCTACATGAATGAGTGAATAAAGTATAACACTGAACAAAAATTAAACGTTGATTTTTCTTTTATTATTATTATTATTTTTTTTTTTCATTTCCATCTTAAAATGACGCAATAAAAATATCATCAAACCAACTTAAAGATGAGAATGTGAGTAGAATAATGGCTATGACTTGGGTAAGAACAAAAAAAAAAAAGAAAAAAAGTATAGAATAAAAAAAGAGTGAGAGAAGAGTGGGGAGTATCGAGTAATTTGAAAGTGGCACCCTCAATGCCAGTGCGAAGTGCCGTTTACTGGCGACAGTTAAAAGAAAAGCTCGAGTTAAATCTCGAAGACGGATTCATATGGTCTGGCACAAACGCATACATACATATATTGAAGTAATACATACGATTTTATATACATATATATATGTGTGTATTCACGTTTCAGCAGACGCTTTTAATGTTATACGAGGGAGTTTGAAGAGTGGCCATTAAATAAGAGCGCGGTCATTGGGGTCTACGACATTTACGCGCGTAGAATTGAATGCTCGAGTCACAATGACGACGTCCACGTGTATATAAAACATATATACAATTTTCTCATTTATACTGAATTTACTCATTGCATTTACTCTATTTCACTCCATCACCAAAGTATCAACGTCATACCGCAATACAGTCAAGCAGTTCACGACGTAATTCTCATGCGAAAGCGACAAAAAAAAAAAAATAATAATAATAATAATAATAATAATAACAAAATAAAATAAAATGAAATAGAATAAAAAAACAGCAACAAAAAAAAAAATATCAAGTTTAGTGTTCCAAATGCCGTTACACAAACGAGCACTTTTTTTTTTTTTTTTTTTTTTTTTTTTTCTTGCACGACATTTTCACACCACATCGTTTTTCCAATTGGATGAATGACGAATAACGAAATAGCAGTGAAATAAAGTAACAACTGAATAATATTATTTTCCATTTTATATTTTTCATTTAAAACCATTAATTTTTAAAAGACCTCTTGCTACCGTGAATATTTTCTATTTTATTAAACTATTTTATAATGGAATTATGAGAATTTATTGTGAAATAAAAACGTAAAAAATAAAAAAGTAAAAAAGTAAAAGATGTAATTTCAAAATATATATATATATAATATGATCGACTCTATAATTTCTCAAACACGCGAAAATATTTCCAATAGACGTAGCCATATACGACACGAGAAATATTCCCCAAAGGACTTTTATATATCAATATATCAATATACCCATTCCCAATGAGAAAATGGATAGATGGCAACTGGAAGAAACGAGTATATTGATATAAAAGACAACTTGGATAAATATATATATCCTATTTATAAAGATACTACGTGAGAATGTATTAGGAAAATGTGTATTTCTGAAATAAATAAAAAAATAGGAGGAAAAAAAAAAATAATAATAAATAAAAAATAAAAATCTTATGGTGAGTCACGCGATCGTACAATATAAAATTTATAAACAAAAGGCAAAAAAAAATAATAATAATAAAGTATATTATATAGACAATTATGATAAAAACCTGTTGAAGAAAAAAAGTATTTTTGCATAAATGAGTGAGTAAATGAATGAATGAAAGGGCAATACAAAAATTATAAGTGTGAAATAGTAGAAGGGGAAACAAGTTGAACTTTATCATTAGTTGGCGCGCGCGATACAAAATACGGGTGAAGATGAAAGAGACAGACGGGGAATTTGCCAAAGAAGAGAATTGAGATGATGGATAGTTATATTATATATATATATATATATATATTGGGTGAGAAAGAAGACGTGGTTTGAAATAACATTCAAGTGGAAAGGGTTAATTTAATCCAAGATATAGCAATGGGAATGAAGAGATACCCATCAAAACTACGTAATGTACATTTCATATCATACTAATATGTATATTTCTCACTTTAATTCTCAAGGACCTCTGTGATATTTATACACAGATGAAAATATCCTTTTAGAGAGAGGAGAATTTGTGGTAATACTCACACCTCACTGCCACTGATTCAAATTATATTCAAATTATTCCACTTTGTATCATAAACTAACACAAATTATTATTACCTATTAAATATCATATGTATCTGTCATTAATATTTAACATTTCACAAAATTATATTTACTTTGATGATATAAATGTCCTTTGACATTATATATCAATAATTAAAATTTATTTTTATTCTTTTTTTTTTTTTTTCTACTGCACTTTTATAATTAAAATCAGACACACACGTATATACATGAATTTATTATTTTTTTTTTTTTTTTTTTTTTTTTTTGGGAAATGGAGAGGGAGGGAGGGAGAGGGATTTCAATTAAAATATAAGTGATACTGTGGATATTAGAATAAAGTTTGAATTAATTGGTATATAAATTGCAAAAGTGTTCAAGATTCTTTTTCATTTTTATGGAAAAAAAAAAAAAGGAAAAAAATATAAAAAAAATAAAAAAAAAAAACAAAGTTTATATAGAAGATAAAACGAATTGGTATAGGTATATACAATAATCATAATGCATATGACAATTACATTGGCTTGGATAAAGAGAGAAAAAAAAAAAAAAAAGTGTTGGAGGTGGTTCGCGGTTTAATAAGCTCCCGGTGATATCGAAAGTGAGAATAGCAGTAGGTCTGAGAGATTGCACAAACTCTACGAAGGTACACGAGAACTCTTTTCCTCCTGTATACTCCTTTTTCTTCACTCTTTTTTTTTTTCCAATCCTCTCCCTTGATTTCTCTCCAACCCCTCTCATCCTAACTGTTTCCATGCTCAACTGATAATTCAGGATTTCCGAGCGTAGTGATATTATTAACTTTTTGTTGCTTCCTGCAAAATTCGCAGACTTGTAAAAGATGAAGAAAAAGAAGAAAAAAAAAGATAAAAATCACATTCCACGCTAATAACATCAATCATAATAAAATAATGAGATAGAAAAAGGAAGAAAAAAAAAAAAAAAAATACTGACAAAATTGAATATTATGTGTAATAAAATTTCCTTTCTTTCCTCTAGAAAAAAAATAAATAAATAAATAAATAAAAATAAAAGAAAACGAAAGGATAAACGTATAGAAATTGTCGATGTTATTGAATGAATTTAATTAAATGAATAAATACTGAATATATATAAACACATGTGTGTATGTGTGTAGTAAATATATACATTGGAGAAATATAGTGTTGTGGATAGGAAAATACATGATGAAATTCGTGATGCGGACAAGCACCCAATTTTGAATTAAACGCGATATATGAAAGATTTTCTCGCTTGTCCGCCCACCTCACTCTTTCACTTCTCGTGTCTGTGTACTCATGGGTGACACACACACACACAAATACATACACAAGAGTGAGGGTCGAATATAATATGGCGTTAATAAATACATTCCATCGTCTGCGGTAGAGTTGTATTGTACAGTGTGTATAGTATATATCTGACAAAACGTTCACCAACATTCTCCATCTATCGCTTTCTCGTTCACTTTGTCTCTCTTTCTCCCTCTATTTTCTCTTGGTATATGACAGAGTGCAGTAGTGGTCTCGGTAAATAATTGCTCTCCCTTCGTGCAGAATTGTGAACTATTATTATACAAATTTCATAGATAACTCACGTCTCAATTATTTATCTTTATAACTATTGTAATTAATTTTTTTTTTTTGTTTTTTTTTTTTTTAAATTTTTGTCCATTGATTTATTTATTCAATCATATATTTATTTTGTCAATTAAATAATAAATAATAAAATGTTGACGTGAGAAAAAAAAAAAAAAAAAAAGGTAAAAACAATAATAGAAAAATTCTAATAATTTTTTTTTTTCTTTGTTTGTTTGTTATTTCAAATAAACAAAAAAAACAAAAAAACCAAATATGTGTATTCAAAGTTATCATTCAAGTGAACGATTAAAAGTAAATGGAAGAAAAAAAAAAAGAAAAATTAATGGAGAAAAAAAATAAAAGAAAAAAAAAAAACGTGAGTTTGAAAAAGTTTTTTTTTTTTTTTCTCCCTATTTACGCTACGCTCTTTCTCTCTCTCTATTTTCCCTTCCCTTAATTCTTTGTCCTCCCACCCTCTTACGCTCGCGCGCCCTCTATTAGTAGAGGGTTACTTTAACCATTTGGTGGGTAAGGATAAAATGTTCGTGCCAACATCGTCCGTGAAATATCACGCGGTTTCCGGTACAGCTGTTGCTTCCTACGGTCTATATATATATATATGTACAGGCGGATTAGCGGGGGATTTTGCCAGAATATTTCGGAGATTTCTGCCGAGAGAACGTTCGAGTTTA
This sequence comes from Dinocampus coccinellae, assembly GCA_963920625.1. Lineage (NCBI taxonomy): Eukaryota > Metazoa > Arthropoda > Insecta > Hymenoptera > Braconidae > Dinocampus > Dinocampus coccinellae. The sequence continues at coordinate 18,006,219 of OY987185.1, forward strand.
GTGGCTTGAATTCGACTTTGGAAATAGGTGTATGGGTAGATCGGGTTAGTCGGTGGATTGAGAGTAGAAGAAAAAGCAAAAAAATACGTAAAAAGAGGGAGGGAAAAAAAAAAAAAGTAGATAGCAAGAGTGAATGGGATATATAAAAGGATTTAGAGGATTTTTTTTTTTTTTTAACTCTCGCCACTGTTAGTGAGTTCAAAGAAATTTATATCTCAAACAAAAAATAATATAAAAATAATCAAATGTAATATATTTTTATTATCATAATTTTTATTTTTATTATTTTATTTTATTTATTTTTTTTTCTTTCTACCTCAATATATAATTATTTTATTAATATTTATTTATCGTATATCAATATTATTCCTTCTTTTATTTCTCATTACATTGATTTACAATGGATATTATTAATCAATAAGATTTTCATTGTTCAACAGAAATATATGAATTAATATCATTGTAATCGTCTATGATGAATTGTATTGTTGAATAATGTGATTATACTATAAATTGAATGATTATAATTATATGAAATGCAATGAACAAACCAGAAGACAATATGAATAATAATGTTCATATACGTTATATCCGATTCTCCAATTAATCTTTGATTAAATAATAAAAAATAAAAAATAAATAAATAAATAACAAATAAACAAAAAATTTCTAGATACGTATTTGAGAGAAATGTGAAAAATTAATTTGATAATTGGCACTTGAACAAGTTAAACTTTATTTTATTTTAGTTTAATTTTTTTTTTGTTTGTTTTTTTTTTTTCTTTTCTTTTTTTTTCCCTTGTGAATAGACACAAAGAGAAAATATTATAATATTTATATGAATAAAAAGCTGACGTGGTTAAGTGGAATTAAACGCAGTGTAGATATGCACTTGGCAGGCGTAATGCACATAAATTTTCACACAAAGAGCGAGACGAAGCAGATTGTAATGTGTGTAGAGTATGAGAAAATGTTTGAGAGAAGGGAAACTAAAGGGCGAGGAAACACGTATGTATATACTATATATATATATATATATATATATAAATACTGGGACTAAGGAGAAGTTTTGAGAGCCGCGTTATATTGGGGTAGAGGATGAACGAGAGTAAGAGAGTAAATGTATATAGTATATACAATATACATAGAAACTCATCGGCGCGTCAAAGTGGTTCCAGCCAATTTCATAGAGAGCTGAGCAAACAGTGACTCTCACTCAAATAATGCTGAACAATTTCTCAGTGGTATTAAACGAATTGGATTATTATTACCGTAAAATGTTTTACAGATAAAACATTTAATTTCATTTATCATGCGTATTTAAACTATTGAAACATGAAGAAATGATAAATATAATAGAAGAGGAGGAAAAAGAAAAAAAAGATATTTTTTCTTTCTTTTTTTTCTTCTTCTTCTTCTTCTTCTTCTTTTCGTCTATTATTATTTATTTTTTTAATTATTAAAAGAAAAGTTTTAAAAGGTGTGTCACTGAGAGGTTTGCAGAAACATAAAACCTCATGTTTCTCGCTTGTGTTTCAAATAATATCTCATCCACCTTATCTCAACTACTGAAAGAATGAAAATAAAGGGAAAAAAAAAACAAAAAAAAAACAAAAAAAATTAATAAAAATGAAACGAATAAATAAATATATATATATATACAAATGAAATGAGGAAGGGTAGAGGGTGGGCAATGGAGACCAAGATTATGCAAATGTTTAATCGCAAGAGGCGTTGGGTTTTAATGGAAAGAAATTGCAACGCTGGCGGCAGATTAAGCGACGACGTCGAACAACGCGCGAGGTGCTACCACAGTCACACTCACACCACAACCACCACCACCACCACCACCACCATCTCTACCTCTACTAAACTAATACCGCACCAGTGACGGTAACAGTGGCACACAAGAAGGTGTGAAATACTTTTCACTGAGGGTAAAACTTCACCCTTGTTCCTATTTTCTCTTTTTATTTTTATTTTTTCCTTCCCTGTCTCTCTTACACACAGGCACTTTCTTCACCAATTTTTTTTTTCCTTCTTCGTCGTCATTTGCATTCATCATAATCATTTTTTTTTTTTCACTGTCATACTTTATATATTATAAAATATATATTGCATTTAATTTTTTATATTATCATTATGATTTCTTTGTAAACGAAATAAAAAAATAAAAAAAATAGATAAATAAATAAATAACAAAATAATATAATAATTTGAAAAAATTATAATAAACAATTATAATGATAAATAAATTTATTTATAATATTATATTATTATTATTTATAATAACAATAATAATTTCGAGGAATTATTTAATTTATATGATAATAAAATGAAAGAGATGATTTTACACAATAGAAAATTATATCAAAGTAAAATTTAGTAGGATTATATTCATCATTTATCTTTTCTTTTCTCTCGATGGGAAAATTGTATTGGTCTCTCACTCTCCATATTACGATATATCTATTTATATATATTTGCAAATGATTCCTAAATACCGGATGTTGAATAACAAAACTCTATTGTCAATTGAAGTGAAAATTATCCCGACAGATCTAAAGATTTTTTTTCATGAATTAAATTGTGTGTATATACCGGATTATATTTTACATAATTTTGATAAAGTTTCATAATAAATTTATTATTTATAATATCACGTTATAAATACATCAATCGTACAAAATAATAATTTTATATCATATTTATTTATTCATATTATTATTATTTCAATTAATTTCAGAATATAAACAGTGAAAAATGATTGATGAAATTTAATTGATTTAACGTAATGTCGTTATTTTATTTTCCATTTCATCAATGAACAAACAAAAATAAAAATTTTTTTTTTTTACAAATAAAAAAACAAACAAACAAAAAATACGGATATTAATTTTCAATTTATATTATTGAAAATATTGAAAATAAAAATGATAAACGGTTACAGAAAAAATATAATTAAAAAACAAATTGAAATATAATGAAAAATAAAAATAGTAAATAATAAATATAAGTAGAATTGAAATAGAACAACGTGATTTTCTTCTATATAACACGATTTATCTTGTATTGCTATTTGATACTTGTATAATACATATACAGATTGATTGACCAACTGTATATATACAAATATATGTAGAGATAGAGATAGAACTGAGAATGACAGAAGTATACATACTAAATATGAGATGTACACTAGTGAGACGGATATATGAATATGGCATCACATGACTAACGAATCATTGTGTCACTGACACGCCTCGAATATCGAATGTATCCAATCTCTTTCTCTTTCTATACCAACTCCAATCCATACCAGATGCAAAGTACATACATCCCCACACACACATACATACATACATACATATGTATATACCCCTAGTTATATATATAGAAAATAAATTTATTTTCACTTTTATCATAGAATCATTAACTAAATATTTAAAAAAATCATTAAACTCTTATTGATTTTTTCGTTGTTTTGTTTTTTTTTTTTTTTTTTGTTGTAAATTATTTTCACATGTCCATTTCATATATGTAATTAAAACTGAAATATACCATGAAAAATTCCATTACACTTTTATGTAATAACTGACGTGTGTATAATAAATTTTGGAGAAAAAAAAAAAAAAAAAAAAAAAAGATAATAAATAAAAATTGGTAAATGAACAAGGGAAAATTGGAACATTGAGTAAAAGAGTGAACGACAGAAAGGGAGTGTTACGTATTTGAAATGAGTGAAGTACAGTGATAAAGTGTGAGGAGAGAAGGGAGAGAGGGAACGGGTGAATGAATATTCCATGGAGGTGGAAAAAAATTCTGTTGAAATTCACCGTGCGTGTTATCTCACAGGGAGCAACAAAAATCTGAAAAGCCTCTGGGCCGATGATGTGTACGGATATTTATATATATATCAATGTGTGTGTGTGTATGTGAGTGCCCAACAGGGGCCAAGCGTAAAGCAATTTCCCCAACAGTAGTCGAGAGAGGGATCGAAAAGCAGCTTTCGCAATATAGATTAGCCATAGTATAACTCGTGGGAATGGAGCGATATCGTTATACAAAATGGTGAAGAGCGAATAAGTCGAATGATGATGGTAACAATATAGAAATATCGATAACACTCAATATGTGTATGTATATGTATATAATATATATCTATATATTTTATATAAAATTATTATATTTTGTTCAAACACATTCAATTCCAACACCCAATAATATCACTGAGAAAATTTTCTTTTTTTTTTTTTTTTTTTTCATCCCAAATTATAATTTTATATATAATAAAATAAAAAATAAAAATAGATAAAAATAAAAAATTTTGTTCAATCAATTTTGTATTTACTTAAAAATTTATTGATTAATTCCCCTTAGTTTCTTACTCATTCTGTTTTTTTTTGTTTTTTTTTCTTACCAAATATTTCCACTGTCTCATCTCAATGTCACTCGCATTTAGTCTACAGTAAAAACAAAAAAATATAAAAAAATTTTGTATTTTTCCCTTTTTTTCTCATTTTACTTTCTCATTTATTTATTCATTTATTTATTTATTTATTTATTTATTTATTTATTTATTTATTTGCTTCTTTTTCTTCCTTTTTTCTCGACGTCTTTTTTTTTTTTTTTTTTTTTCTTTTTTGAGTTCTAACCCAACCCTTATCTCGATTTCGCACCGGTGAATCGTGCCCACCCTCAAGCTAATGTAACAACCTCACCCTCTCTTATATACTGTGTGCAACCCTCTATGTACTACTGTCCCCGTGTATCCTTGGCTTACAGTGTGACATTGCCATCGGTTCTGATGCCACCTCGAGTTAACGATGAAGCAACCGGGGAGCCACAGTCAGCAACACCTGCGTTCATCCACTGTTTCATATATATATATATATATACCAAGTATATGCCTTTGATATATTGATTCTCTCTTTCTCTTTCCCTCTCTCACTCCAAAATAATAATAATTATAATAATAATCATATTCATCCTGATAATCATCAATATTATCTGTACTTTTTACAAATAATTGGATTTAATTTTTATAAAATTTCAATAATTTACATTCAAAAAAAATTTTTTTTTTTTGTTTCTATATCATACCAAAAATTGACAATCAAAATTATTAAATATAAATATACAATAATAATAATAATAATAATAATAATAATAAAATTAAAATAAATGAATAAGAAAAATAATTTTTTACAATGGAAAAAATTAAATAGCAAGGGAATATGAAGAGATTTTGAAGATTTTAAGTGAGAAAAAATTCACATTTAATTGTGAAAAATAAAAAGATAAAGTGGAATTATGAGGGGGCGAAAGGACAAGAGGGAGAAATGGGATGGTCAAGTAAAAATAATAAATAATAAAATAAAATGAAAATAATACGAACAAAAAAAAAATATATATATATATATATGTAATGCACAAATAGATGGCACATATGACTGGACGATCCGTCATTTATTTATTTATTCCTTTCATTTATTTTATTGATCTGTCATGTTAATCAATTGAAGTCTAGAAACAGAGTATAAGATAATAGCTTGTAATTTAATTATTCTTTTCAGATAACCACATTGTTATTTATAATTTAGTTCAATACTGTAATCATTACCATTGTATTATTCTTTTCAAATTAATAATATCAGTTCAATAAAAAATCATCTTACATATAAATATATATATATATATATTTTTTTTTTTTTAAATAAAAATAAGAAAATTCATTTCAACAATTTCGTGGCATCCACTCTCGATTTCACTACTAGTAAGAAAATTTTTTTTTTTTTAAATAGAGAAAAAGAAAAGTGTGTACTCGTGTGTGTGTGTGTGTGTGTGTGTGGATAAAAAAGGGAGATATAAAAGTGGCGATGGTAGTGACAGCAGCAGTAATAGTAGTAGTAGAAGAAGAAGTCTACCAGACGAACGTAAAATTACCGTGTAAATGCAATTGTAAATGTTCTCTCAAATATAATTTGACTCAAGGGGGGAAAAAAAAAAAAAAAAAGTGAGTGGGTAAGAGAAAGATAGTTGCAAATAAAAATACATATATATATATATATATAATTTTTGCAAAAAGGACCCCCACGGCAAAATCTTCTCATCTTCAAAGCAAGTAAGCCAAATAAGTGAAGTAGTGAAGCTACGACCATCGCAACAAACTGGAGATAATCGAAAAATAAATTGTAGATTTCACCTTTTATTATTATTATTATTATTATTATTATTATTATCTCTACTGCCTCACCTTACTCTCAACAAAATATTACAATTTAAAATTTCTCTACATTATTTGTAACATTTTTATGATTCATCCATGATTTATATACAATTGTATAGAATTAATTGCTATTATTTAATAAATTCATATCGAAAAAAAAATATCAAATAACCAAATATCCATTTTTCGCCCTTTTTTTATTTATTGTATCGATATATATATATATATATATATATATATGTGTGTGTGTGTGTATGGATAAATATGTGATTTTAATTTTTTTATTCAATAAAATTCACTTTAACAAAAATTTAATGGGTTGAAATGAAATTTTTAAAGATGAATACTAGAATACGAGGTTTGTGGCGGAGAGTGTTTTAATCGGTTTTGCATAACAGGATCTCGTGTTTTAACGAGCAATTATTTAAATAAGGTAGATATATATATATATATATATATGGCGAGGGTGAAATCTAGATTATTCGATTGGGTATTTGATAAGAGGAGACTTCAAGTCCTCACTCGATCTGCATATATATATATATAATATATGTGTATGTACTGTATATAGTCTTCATGTATGTAATATATATAGAATATAGATATATAGATATATAGTAAAGTGAAAACAGTCTGTGAATGTAGCCCTTAGATAATCTACACGGAGAAAGTGAAGTTTCTAGTGGTTAAGCTCGACACTGGTCAGCCACAAGTAACCGTCGGTGGTTAGTCATGCGGTTTGCCCTGAGACGTGACTATTTCTCATTGTCATTAGTACAAACTCAATTAACAATAATTACATACATCATTATCATCAATTTTATAATATTATAATTTACATTATAAAATCACAACATTTACTACACATTAAATATTCAAATAAATAAATAAATAAATCAATAAATATTTAATTGTTTTGAAATATTGAAAAACTCACCAATTTTAATGTTCCATCCGTTGATTTGTTTATCTGTTGTTTCATCGTCATAACAAATATTACGTATTCTCACTCTTATCATCTCTACACGTAATAATTATTCATTCAAATTAAAAGAAGACAATGAAAAATATATATGAATAATAAATACTGATAATTTTAATTAAATAGTAAATAAGACAAACGAATAAATAAAAATAAAATTCAAAAAAAAAAAACTTATCACGATTACTTCGATAATTTAACGTAGCACATTTATATACTTGATATATAATTTGTATACAAATGAAGTCATGTATATTTCAGCGGGCGTTGAATAATAATCAACAAAAAAAAAAACAAAACAAAAAAAAAAAAAAACGTGGGCAACACGCGCGCATCTCTATACATTGAAAACACTGAAACCGTGACGCGGTGAAGGTATCACGTACCAGCAATTCGCCAACTATGTACATTAAATCTCTTGTTAGTTTTTATTTATTTATTTAGTTATTTTATTTTATTTATTTATTATTATTATTATTATTTATTTATTATTTTTTTTTTTTTTCGATCTCTGTCTCTTTTTTCTCGATTGTTCGTTCTCTTCTGCTATCTCTTGCTATCCTTCACCCTTGTCCCACCCATTATTTTTCCACTATCCACTCATTTTCTCGCTCTCTCAACTACAAGTTTAATGTTAATGTCGTTCCGCCCGCACCCGCATTCACACGATAGACAGGTGTCTACCGTGTTGTCTCTCTACCTCATGTTATATTGATTCGTTTCACCGACCATCATCTATTATTATTATTATTTCTTTTTTTTTTCCTATTCTTTGTGTAGAAATACATGAACATAAATATATATATGTGTGTATGTATTTCTATACCATCACAAAGTTAGAAGTAAAAGAAGAAAAAAAAAAAAAAAAAAAAAAAAAAAGATGGAATTTATCAAATTTAAATTATCTAATACTTATCATTTGATTTTATTTGATGTTATTTATTTATTTATTTATTTTTTTTTTTTTGTTCAGCTATTTATTTTGCAACGTGGACACATCGATATACGCATGGAATATATATTCATTTTGACAATTATTTCTAGCACCACTCACACGATTTTAAATATTTAAAAAAATAATAATTATAATACACGATTGAAAAGAAAAAAAGAAAGAAAAAAAAAAATAGTAAAAAATTAATGATTAGATAAAATAACATTTTCTTTATTATTATTATTTTTTTTTTTCTTTTATTTCTATTAAAAATTATACGATTGAGTAAAATTTCTCAATATTATTAAATAAATTCGTCAATTTATAAACAAATATTGAAATAAAATAAAATAAAAATATTAATAATAATAAACTCGATTTATTCGATGAGAAATATAAAATTGAAAAATAATCTCTTATTTAATTTCAATGTAATATTATTATTCTCTTTTAAACTGTCGTAATATTTATTATTTTTATTATTTGTATGTATAAATAAATATATATATATATTATTACTATTGACTAATTGTTTTTTTTTTTTTTTTTTCTATTTTGTTTTATTTACTACATCTCAAGTCTCGTGATAGCGACGAAATACGCCAAGTTGGACGTGGATTGTTGACTGTGCGGATGCGGACGTGAGACTGAATCGTGAGACTCGATACGCAAACGGTATCTCGAAAGAAGGGGGATGATTCTACTTGCGCCACTCTATCGGGAGTGGCTCCCTCCACGTTCCACGCGTATAACTACACTGAGCATGCGCACAATCACACCACCACACCCCCCCAACCCCTTTAACATCTCCCACTCTTGTCATCCTATCTCTCATACCCTTCTCATTCCTCCTGTTCTCTATCACTCGTTCTATCCCACTTGTATCAATCTCACTGTCTCACGCACACACGCCCACTGTGTATACACAAAAAATATTGTGTCCCTCCTCTCTCTTCATATATTCACCATCGCACTCATCATCCCCTTCCTCACTTCTACTTTTTTTTTTTTTTTTCCTTTTTTCTTTTTTATTCATTTATTTATTTATTATTTATTATTATTATCGTGTTGTTTTTTTCTTCTTTTTATTTTTTTCTTTTTTTCCAAATCTGTACAGTTTTTTCATACTCTTACCCTGTGTACGATCCTTCAACCCTCCGGTATTCGACTTTTTCTTTTTCTTTCTTTGTTTTATTTATTTATTTATTTATTTATTTATTTTTTTTTTTTTCTACTATTTTATTTTATTTTATTTTATTTATTTATTTTTTTTTTTTAACATACTTGTATTCATATTTTCCACAATTCCCTTCTCTCCAACTGACTTTTTTTCCTTTTTACGGTGCTTTGATTTTTTTCATTAGCATCATATGCTTTTGAGACCAGTACTGTATATATTTGTTTGTTTGTTTGTTTGTTTTTGTATTTGTTTTTATTTTAATATTTTGTTCTTTGGGTATAGAATTTATTGACAGTGAGTAATATAGAATGAAATGAGAGGACAACAACAACAATAACAATAATAAAAAAAGCAAAAAAATTGGATATATATTTTTTTTGTTTAATTGATATCGTCACGTAAAATATTTTTGTATATATATATAATTTTTTTTTCATTCATTTATATTATGATAAATACATAAATATATTTATTATATTGTAACAGACACATGACATTGGAATATAAACATATATGAATATTAATTTTGATTTACCGACGATTAAATAAAGTTATTAAAAAAAACATATGGGTTATATAATAAATACATGAATAAATTTACATTTTTTTTTTTTTTTTTTTTTATCATCAGAATTCTGAAGGACGTCACAATGAATTTTTGCTTCTACTGTGACACAGTTGGTGAAAAAAAAAAAAAAAAAAAAAACAAAATTAATATTTTACATATAAAGATAGAAAAAAAAAAAAAAAGAAAAAATCGATTTATCATTGAAAAAAAAATAAATAAATAAATGTCAAAGAATATAAATTTATGTAGTAGTGCAATTTAAAAGAGAATTGAATTTTAATATTATATTCAATTATATGATAAAAATTTTAATTATCAACTGTACAAAAATTATACATTTGAATTAAAAATATATATATACGTAAATATATTTATTTGAAAATTTTTTTTGTCATATATATATATGAGTATGTGTATATGTAATATAGCAAACAAAGTCCTTTGAGTCGTTCAACCCATTTATTCGTTGAAACAAGCCAAGCGAAATTTGTTACATAATTAATCATAATCAATACCAAGCCCAATGGAACATTGCGGAAATTTCTATGCCCTCAATATTGATGCACACACGCATTCCTATATTTATATATATATATACATATACATATACATATACATATAAATACATATATATATGATATTAAACATTATAATAAAGCAATGAAGAAATGGAAATGACTGTAAATCTCAAAAAAGTTGCATTTATCCAATTTTTTATTTTCATATTATTTTTTTCTCTTTTCTTTTGTGTCTCCTTTCTCATCGTGGCACTCTAAATTTTAAAAATATACAAATCCATCTCACTGTATATACAATTTCACTAGAAAAATAAATTACACAACAATAATAATTAATTTAACTCAATTACATATACATAATTAAATGAAAAAAATGTGTATATATTTATATAAATATATACATTAATTTTTTATTATTTATTTATTATTTTTTTTTTTTTTCTCATTTTTTTATTTATCTATATGTTATTTTTATTTCATTTCAGTTATATCACTAGGATTTGTATACACAGTGACACACAACGATACATTTCTGCAAGTAATCCCCAATTTTCAAATGCCCGCTAATTCCTCAAAGGCTTCAAATGAGAGAGTATATACCATTCAAAATTCTCTTCCCCTCATTTGTATTTGCAATATTGTATACACAATAATCGTACATGGATGTACTTTCGAAATATTAGTGACGTTTGAATATAATACGACAGTAATGATACGAATACGTATAACGTCACACCACCAAGTCACGTGATTTTGGGAATAGGAGGATTCCACTACTACTAACATCATCATCATCATCATCATCATCCCTACTGTATCATCAACCACCAACCAATATTATCATTATCATCATCATCATCATCATCATCATTGTCATTGCACGGATATCCACATCGTTTGTCAAATGATGTCTAGTTAAGAAATGTATTCATTACAAATTACAGAGCAACATCCCCTCACTCATTGTCAACTATTATTTGTGATAAAAATCTATATATATATATATATGTATGTATGTATTTTCTCCTCTTCGATTTACCTTAATACTAGAATTATATATACATATTTATTCTACCCTTGTTATTTCTCATTCCTCGATTCTTAGATTCAAAAAATTATCCCACGTATTGAATTTACGTAACGTCAAATATAACGTATCCAAGTTTTTTTTTTTGTTTTTTTTTTTGATTTTTTTTCTCCATCAAGAATTCAATGTAGAGGGAAATTATTATAACGATATTTTACAGTGTATACATTGCATAATCACATTATTATTGTCAATACATGCGTGCACAATCTCATATCATTCATTGTCAAATCAATCCCTTGCCATACGATTATGATTGATTTATATTTATTTTTTTATATTAAACAGTGATTCAACTGAAATTGTAAAATATTCAAATGTCATTATTTAATATATATTTTAAATGTAAATATATTTGTAAAGTCAAAGATTTTGTTAGGGTGATACAGAGTAACGGGTCGAATAATTTTAATGAATCTCCAACGTGTCACAGCATCATGTGTATATGAATAAATTATTCATTGCACGGTCGTTTGCACAATTTTCCACACGCTTAAGTTATAATACATCTATGTATATGTGTGCGTGTGTGTATGTGTGTGTGTGTGTGTGATGTGGCATTTTCTCTGTTAACTACACAAATAAAATGTAAAAACCGCCCCAATTTCCTCCCGCCATGACTTTCGATCCTTCAACTACTGATTCCCTTTAACTCACAATATTTTTCTTCATTATCCTGGTCCCGACTTCTACCCCTACTGTCCCACAATATTTTCCGTCTCGAAGTGTACAATCATGGGCCATTGGCCCGCGGGTGGGTGCGTGTCACGTCATTGTGTCATATCGTATCAGTTGACGTTAAAGTGAAAAGCATCAGAGTTGGAAATTATATGCAAATTCAAAATGTTGTCAAGAACATTTAGGAATAATTTGTATATTAAATGTCTTTATATATATAAAATTAATTGTGCAATTTATAATTTTATATAATTCAGTGTATTATTATTATTTTAAATAGGATAAAAAATATTTTAAAAATTATATGAATAAAAAAATATTGAAATATTAAAAACAAAAATAAAAAAAAAACAAAAAAAACAAAAAAATATTCGTAATATTGAATAATTGAATGAATTGAAAAAAATTGAAATGATAATGTTTGAAAATTAGTTATAATTAGTTTGACACAATTATCATTGATTTACTGCTGTATTTTGTGGGGAAAAAAAATAAGAATTTTTTTCCTCTTTTTATTAATATTATTTTTATTTTTATTTTTTTTTCTCAATTGTATTTATTGATGCTACACAGCCAATTATCAAGTATTTTATATCAATTAACGCTAGTATATCAATTAATTTAATACATAGTGTCTACGATGATATTATTTCTCATTCAGATTTTTCATTAAAAAAAGAAATAGAGAAATTCCCGTAAGCTACTAATTAAATTCATTATACGAAATATAAAATATAAATAAATACATAAAACTAGTTAACAGAAAATAACAAAAAAAAAACAAAAAAAAAAAACAAAAAACAAAATGAATAATCGGAAAAACTGATAAATTTCACGATGGATAATTATTGAACAAGTAAAACTCTTGAATTCACAAAAACCAAAAAAATTTATTTAATAAATAAATAAATAAATAAATTTATTATTTTAAATAAGATGAATAATCGAGAATATAATGAACGTTCTGTATTCAAATAAAAATACATAGTGAAATAATAAATAAATATAAAGACGAAGGTGAATGAAAAAAATATATATATTTATATATGGGATAATAAAAAATTGAAATGACATTATCTATGTTACATGCGTTAAGATCTTGTAACTTCACTCGCTATTGTTCATCGTATTTTCCATTGACATACGTAACACTGCGGGTGAATTTAACGAACCGCTGAAAGATCACTATAACCGATAAAACTCCCCAGATGGACGATCATTTTTATTTATTTTTCTTTTCTTTTTTTTTTTTTTTTTTTTTTTTTTTTTCTTCTACTTTGATGTGAACGTTACACAGTCAACAAAACGTGTACATATGTCTATTCGCATATATCAGAAAGCAGATGACAACTGATAAGAATGAAAATAATAATAATAATAATAATAATAATAATAATAATGAATAAAATATTAATGAGATGGAAGAACAAAAAAAAATAAATAAATAAAATAAAAAATAATAAATGAAAATTATAAATAGTAAAAAAATTATATTAATAAATACAATTGAATTGATGGGTCAAATCAATTAAAGAATTATCGTTTGGATATAATAAAAAATTAATAAATATATGAATTAAATACCCTCAATTATAATTAATTATTATATTTATTTTATTTTTCTCTATTTGTCTTTTAATATCACACATATTTATTTCATTTTTATTGCAAATTATATATATCCTAAATTCATTGTCATTCATTGTCAATTCTTTATATATATATATCAACCCCCATGAGTGTAGTCCAATGCGTTATCTATTATTTGTCTTGCACTCCAACTGAGGCATATAAAATGCCTTGTCACAATAATCATCATCATCATCATCATCGTCGTTGTTGTCGTCGTCGTCGTCATTGTCATTATCATCATGTCTACAATTCTAACTGGATATTCTTGTCCAATTATTATTTATTTTTCCCTTTTATTTCACCTCTTTTTTACACAAATATCTATTTGCGTACACCCCTATCAATATGTCCAAGAACATGAACTATTAAAATTTATTAAGTAAATATAAAATAAAAATAAATGAAAACATAAAAATTGAAGGTGAATGAAAAAAAAAAAAAAAAAGAAACAGTAATAATATTAAATAAAATATAAAACTTTCATTTGATTTTTTTTTTTGTTTTTTTTTTCTTTGTCTGTTTATTTTTTCCACTTTAATCATCAGTCACTACCCTCATGACAACATACAAATATACATCCAACCTAATTTCAATTAATTCTATCCCAGCAGGGAAGAGTCGAAATGATCAGCAGGCGGTATGTGATCAATGATCAGTGGGCGTTCGGTGCTGGATCACAATCAATTCAATTAGACTAAGGTTGACAAAGTGTAGAATGAAATGATGAGGAAGAAACAATAGTATAATAAAGTGAAGAAATATCAATATAGTTGATGAATGTAAATAATGAAATAATAAGCAACGGGTGGTAATTGTAATTTACAATAAATACAGATGAATTTATCAACAATTACATAAAAAAAAAAAAAAAAAAGAAATGAAAATACAGTGTAAAAATAATAAATTTAATATAATTGACAATACGTGTCTCTTTATAATTTGATGTTTCCAATGTTGGTACTTGCCAACACTTTTAATTATATACAAAATAATTATAAAACATATCAAAGCCCAATCTCATCTCCATCCATTGAATTGTTCTCACTACCATATGTACTTATACATTACGAATGCATTAACTTATATACATACATATATAAGTCCTTATATATATGCTATGTCTTGACGAAAATGCCCCTATGATATTGGGGTTGAATCACCAAAAGACTACGGGCGGTCCGACTTATTGCCATCCAAACAACGAATTCCCAATCCAACTAACCCTCACGACTCACTGGCGTCACACCTCTCTATTTTTTTTTTCTCTCTCTCTCTCTCTCTCTCTCCCTCCCTCTCTATACATATACTTACACAGAGTCGTGTAGAGAGATAACAGGCGTGAAAGAAAATATATAGTTTATATACAATAATGTATGAGTGTATGCGTGTACTCTGTAATACAGTGAGGACACCCGCGTAGTGGTTGGACACGTCTGAGTAGTATTTATGGGTTCTCACTGCGTTCAACGTCGACTGCGTCATTGGTTGCGCAAGCCGATCGATCGTTTAAGTTCTTGATAAAAGAACAAGAAGAAGAAAAAAAAAAAATAATAAAAAATAACAATAATAATAATAATATTCAAAAAATTAATAATGTTATAGTAAAAAGTTGAAGATAAATTTATCATCAATAAAAATAATATAAATTAAATATTAAATTTTATATTAATTATTATTATTGTCGTAATAATAAATTATTATTTATTTATTTATTTATTATTATTATTATATTTTTATATTACTGATGAATAATTATAAGATTGTGATAAATCATATATGATAAAGTTCGATGTCAATAGATATATTTTATATATTTATATACACAATGATGAATAATAAGTGATAATATATAGTGGTGAGGGTGAAAAAAAAAAGTGAGATAAAAATATAGAGTGAGGAGGGAAAAAAAAAAGAAAAAAAAAGTGTTACATCGTAGAGAGATGAGGTAAAATATAATCTGTAACAAGCGGCATATGGCGGTATAATTTACACACAAACACACAACATCAAATATATATGACATTATCTATATCTAAAGTTAAACACAACCAGATGCTTTGTCACGTTGTAATCGACATAATTTTTTTTTTTTTTTTCTAATTTATCCACCTTCATTGTATTTTTTTATTTATTTATCCTATCAACTGATTTATTTTTATTTTGTTTATTTTTTTATTATTACTATTATTTTTTTGTTTTTTTCCCCACTTTTTTTATTATATTTTTTTTTTTTTTCAAAATGTTTTATCATCACATTCACTTTATCTGTGTACAATGGAGATGCGTGTGTAAAAAAAAAAATATATATTATGATTTTTCTATTTATTTATGATTATTATTATTATTAATATTTATTAATTTTATTTGCTTTGTATTATACACTTGAATATTATCAAACACACAGATGAATTTTAATGTATTATTGTCATGTTTATTAATTCATTATACATCATTGAAAATTAAATATGAATATTGTCATGTGTACAAACTTGAGTTGATTATATGTATATATATATATATATAGTTTCAATAATAACCACAAGGAAGGACATATCAAGAAGGTATTGTACGTGTTGTTGACAACCGATTAAACTATCAAGACACACTATCGCACTATTGTCTCTTCACTTATTTGGATAGTATTCATCAAAGATGTAGATTTTCCTTGAATCGCATTTGCAATACAATGGACTTTAACCGAGATGATATTGAACTTGAAATTACTTGAACTCTATGTCTATCAATGTATTGTATATTATTATTGATATTGTGTAATAATATTTATTTATTAAAATAAAATATATAATAATTTATTGAAAAATTTTTATTTATTAAATCATAATTTTATTATATTTTATTATTATTTATTTATAATAAAATAAATATTATCTGTGTTTACATGTATATAATTAATATCAATGTATTTTTTATAATAATTTATTGAATGTTTGATGGTTTCCGTGGCTCCATCACTTATCTCGTTATCAGTATTATAAAAAAATATATTCATCAATTGATATTATTGCATTTCTGAAATACTCGGATGATAAGATTTTTGTGCATTACCTACAGTTGATCCGTAAGTTGGCAAAGTGTTGTATTGAATTTGAATATTATTTATACGTATACTTTGCATAACAGAGTATGTTGTAGAGATAAAAAAATAATGCAAAATAATGAATTTCAATAGAGTTTATATTAGTATGAACTTTCATGATGATGATGATGATGATGATGAAATAACAAGTGAAAAAAAAAAAATTGATAAATAAAATGAGACTGGATCTTGCTCGTTTAAAACATCAAGGTCATTATTCACGTCACACTCGTATACATTTTATGCGCAGCAAAAATAAAATAGCACGCATATACACTCATATATTTACACCTACTATTATGCCATTTATATAATAGTTAATGCTCGTCCCGATTTGTTCCCACTTTTTTACTTTATCTACATATCAATTGGTCAACTTTCTACATGCAGATATATTTGCTAAAGACTTTGTAATTTATTGTCAGTCAAGTTTGTAACTGCAAACAGAATACAATCAGTTGTGTTGAAAATATTAATTCACATTTATGTGTTTTAGAAGTATTAATTATATATATTAAATATATGAAAATATATGAAAATTTTTATGACATAATAAGTAAATAAATATGATGGATTATTGGACAATAATATTGTCAGTATTGTTGGGTATAATTGCCATTTATTATTTTTTTATTTGGGAAAATATTTTTATAAAATATGGAATTCCACATAAATCACCATTATTTGTGATTGGTAATATGGCAAGTGTTTTACTGAGAAGAAAAACATTTGTGGATCACATGACAGAGATTTATCACATAAATAATGATGCTAAATACGTTGGATTTTTTGATTTTAATTTTCCAGTTATATTGATTCGTGATTTGGATTTAATAAAAGATATTGCGGTAAAAAATTTTGATCATTTTATGGATCATCGCAATTTTACTGATCCTGATTTAGAGCCTTTATTTGGTAATAATTTATTTTCACTTCGTGGTGATCATTGGCGTGGAATAAGAAATTTACTCACACCAGCATTTACATCCAGCAAAATGAAGGCTATGTTTAAATTAATGTCAGATTGTGCTGCCACATTTTCTAATTCACTTTATAAGCAATCTAGTGAAAAGTCAATTGAATATAATTCTAAAGATATATTTACTCGTTATACCAATGATGTCATAGCAACGTGTGCATTTGGTATTGCTGTGGACTCAATGAAAGATCCAAATAACGAATTTTATGTTAATGGTAAAAAAGCAACAGATTTTCAAGGTATAAAAACATTGAAGTTTTTCATTGCCAGATCATTTCCTACTGTAGCAAAAATTTTACGATTGAAATTAATTGACGTTGAAATTGAGGAATTTTTTTATAAATTAATTCGTGAAACAATTCAAATGAGAGATGAAAAGGGAATTTATCGACCAGATATGATACAATTGATGATGGAAACACGTGGTAATGTAGGAGATACCAAAAAACCACAACTCAGTATTGAATCTATGACATCACAGGCATTTATATTTTTCTTCGGTGGTTTTGATTCTACATCGACATTAATGTGTTTTGTTGCACATCAATTGGCAATATATCCAGATATTCAAAAAAAACTCCAGGATGAAATTGATCAAGTGATGGAAAACTCTAATGGAGCACCAACGTATGAAACAGTGAATAATATGGAATATCTTGATGCTGTTATCAATGAAACATCGAGATTATATCCAGCGGGATCTTTTATCGATAGATTATGTACAAAAAATTATGAATTACCACCAGCATTACCTGGAACTAAACCAATTATACTCAAACCTGGTGATAATGTCTGGTTTGCAGTATGGCCCATGCATCGTGATCCAAAATATTTTCCTAATCCAGAAATATTTGATCCAGAGAGATTTATAGGTGATACAAAAGCTAATTTTAATTCTAATGCTTATATACCATTTGGAGTTGGACCGAGGATGTGTATTGGAAATAGATTTGCACTTTTGGAAACAAAAGTTTTGTTGCTATATCTTTTTGCAAAATTTGATATAACACCAGGGAAAAAAATGATTTTACCTATACGATTGAGCAAAACATCATTGAATATTATGGCTGAAGGTGGATTTTGGCTTGATTTCAAGCCAAGAGAAATATCCAAATAATTCAATTGTCATATATTCTATTGTTATATAATACACTTATTTTAATATTTTCATATTGGATTCAATAATAATTAACTGATAAAATATAACACAATATTCTTTAAATTTTATCTAATCGTAAATTTATCAAAATTTTATTTTATTTTTTTCTATATATCAATTATCGTAATAATAACTGATATCAATTTATTGTATATCAATTTTACATCAAAATAATATAAAAATTATATGTTATCATTAATATGAATTTTATTTTATTCAATACCTACCTCATATTTCTGTAATTCTCAAATATTTTTTTTCTTCTCTTCATTATTTAATATAAACAGCACAACTCATAAAAATGAATAAATAAATAAATAACAAAATAATTTTATATAACTGAATAAACAAAAAAAAAAGTTATAATAAAAATATTTATCCACATTAAAATTGTGGGAAATTTTACTTGATAGTATCTACATAATTATTACATTATTACAATAAATAATTTATTATATTTAAATATATATCACTATATGGATTGTATTTTTTGCAAGATCCAAGGTAAATAGGGGTGTATTCTGGTATAAATATTAGGCGCTCCATTACCACATATGGAAGCCAATGATACAACACCAGCAATTTGATTATTGATATAGAGTGGACCACCACTGTCACCCTATTCAAGATAAAAATAATAATGATACAATTTGAAAATAAACGTGGGTATGAATGAATGAAAATTGAGGAAATATTAAATATAAAAAAAAAAAAATATATCTATATACATACCGAACAAAATCCAGCACCAATACCGGAAACCCCACACAATTGCTCATAACGAATGATTTCCGGGGTGTAAATTAGCACACATTGTTGATTTGATATTGTCTGCGTTATAACTTGTTGAAGATGTAGAGTATTAGATACATTGTCGTTGGACAACATTCCCCATCCAACAACAGTACCAAAAACTCCTTCAGGTACATAAGTTGGGAATAATCTTACTACCTTTTGCTTTGGATTCTCATCAATACATGTTTGCAACTGTTGCAAAAATAATATATAATTATTGAATGAATATTGAATAAATTATAAAATATTTTATATATATTATTTGAATATCAGTAATTTAAATTAATTTTTATTTGAACTCACTGTAATAATAGCAATATCATGAATATACCATGTAGCATTTCCTTGAAAATCAGAATGTAATTCAACTTCTTTTATTTCAGATACATTTCTCATTGCCTTTTGATATGAACTACCCGATGCCACATCCATTTGACTTATATTTAGATTTTTTAAACAATGTGCCGCTGTCAATACATGACATCTTGATATGAATGTACCACCACAATAATGTTTCTTGTATAATCGAATTGAAGCAACTGATGGCCAGGCATAAATTGATGCTGAAGCACCGCCAGTAATTTTTGCTGGTGATGCACCTAAATTATATATACAAATTAATTTAAATATATCAGTGATAATTGTCACTGTAATAATTTGAAATATCAATGTTATATAATATTTTGATGTAATAAAAAATAATTTGATAATAAAAATTTACCATATGAAAAATCACTGATTATTACAATTGTGAATATACTGAAGAAAAATATTTTTGTACAAGTTATCATGATTAATTGCGATTGACAAGAAAATATTCAATTAATACAATCAAAATTTTTTTATAATTATGATGAAAATATTGATTTGATACTGCTTTTATATCCATCTTACTGATCACAATTTTTATTTGTATTTGATCATAATAATCTTGATAATATATTATAAATTACCTCTTGTAATTTCCACTGATATCTTAACATTTATGTACTTTTTAATAACCAATAAGATACACGAGTTCGTAATTCTGTACAAAAATAATAATTAATTTGTCATAACGTAATTTATGATATTAACAATAGAATGTCGGAATTTTTTTTGATTTTTCATCTTGATTTTGACATTATCATCATTTTATATTTATACAATTGGGAAATAAAAAAAATAATAATAATAATAACTAAAAAATGTGCAATTGCCAGGAAAATATATTTAATAATAGTCAATCCAATGTTATATTTCAAGGACATAATATCATTACTATTGTTGACAGTTGTATAAAAAATCAATCATCAATACGTAATTTTGATAATGAAAATTTTTGTGTAAAATCATTAATAAATTGGAATTCAAGTGATAAGAAAAATACAAATCCCCTAACACACTGTAATGAAATTCCTAGTGAAAATACATCAGATTTATCATTGAATTATTCAACTAGTGAATCATCAGAGACGGTAATTAAATGTACTAGGTAATTATTAATATAAATTATAATTCACTTTCTAAAAATTAAATTTTTTTATAGCAAACATTTGTGAATGAACGTAATGTTGCGTGCAAATACGATGACAATGAAGAAAATAAATATCAACATGATGATGATGATGATGATGTAGATGATGATGTTGATGTGGATGTTGATGACAATGTGAATGGAAATAAATGGAAAGTTATACCAAAGAAACAGAATAAATTATCAAAAATACATAATGACGAAAATTCTGACATTACATATACTCTTGCGATAATTTATCCGGACATAATAACATATTGTACATATATTGAACAAATAATCGTTGATGAAGGCTTTGAAATTTGTCAAAAAAAAATTGTGCAAATGACATCTGAACAAACATCAGAATTTTTTATCGAAAAATATGGCGAAATATATTTTTCCCATTTGATTGCTTACATATCTTCCGGTCCAATTATCACAATGATACTTGCTAAACATCATGCAATTGACGATTGGAAAGAATTAATAGGTCCCGAAGAGGTGAGGAAACCAAAATAATAATAATAAATAAATAAATAAATAATTATATTACAGTGATGATGTTTATTTTATTTATTTGAATTTATTAATTGGCAGATTGCAAATGCAAAATTATATTATCCCAATAGTATCAGAGCTAAATATAGCAAAGATGGAAAATTAGGAGTTCATGGTAGTTCCAATTGTACAGCAGCAAAACGAGAAATTCATTTTTTCTTTCCTAATTGTACGTTATATCACTTATTAATTTTCTAAATTATCTGTACAATAAAAAATATAAATAATTGTATTTTACTATAAATAGTTATTTTCGAGCCAATATTAACGAACAAACAAGTGGAGAATTATATGTGGGAGAATATAAATCCCATCTTGAAAAATGGCATTACCCTCGTGAGCTTCTTACTATATTATAAATTAAATAAAAATATTCTAATTGATATTAAAGTGAACTGTGATTTTAGTGTTGCAAAATTAAACCACAAGATCCATTGATGTGGCTCGCTGATTGGTTGATTAAAAATAATTCCAACCCGCGATACAATGAAAAATAAAATATATTAATTGGAAATAATCCACTAGGGGGCAAATTATTATAAAATTTCTCGCATACTGTGTAATTATTCTGCATATATATATATATACATTACTTGTTAAAATTAATATTTGGTTGTTTGAATATAATTATTATTGACTATAAATCGTTATGGCTCTTGTGGAAAATATTGTTTGTTATTACAAGTTTGACGAGGAATCAACTCCTTGCCTGTATAATATTGAAGGGATTATTGAATTATTTATTAAAAATATGGATTCAATTAACAATGGAATTTCATTTCGTCAAATAATACAATCATTACCTCCAGTAATTACGGGCCACATGATTTATCAAGATGATAATTGGATAAACGCCGGTGCATTAATAGCCGAACATTTGACAAGAAAATTTGTTCCACGTGCATTAAATTGGATCGATAATGTAGATTCAAATTCAATGGAATTAAAATATCATTTTAATACTCATATCAAAGGATTCTCATGGAATTCATATGATTCATCTAATGGTAAGCCACAAATTCTTCGTGGGACATCAATTGCCGAATGGAATCAATATCCATATCGTATTGAATATAAATTTCGCTATAATATATCATCAGTAGCTAGAAAAAATTGTAAATGGTTAGGATATCAAAATTATCCTGGCTACAAATTACGTGACAAACGTTATAAAACTTATATTCAAGCAATTATTAATTCACAATCTACACAAGTGTTTGATTGGATGTATAATGTTGATAAAGCTATTGAAGCTGTTATGTTTTTGGTAGAGTAAAAATTATTATTTTGGCACTTTTCTTTTTTTATATTTTCATACTGCAATATAATACATCATCGTGTTTATTTTCATAAAAAAATTTAAAAAGAAAATTCAATTTAAATAATAAATAAACAACAAAGTATTATTATTATTATTATTATTATTATTATTATATTTTGATAAAATAATTGAGTTAACTTTTTTTCCCCACTATCTTGATGTCTATTATAAATGCCGTGACATTCCATCATTTATACATGAATATGAGGTATTTACAATAATAAAAATGGCATTAAATAATATTTTGGATTATACGATCATTAAATTTCAAAATAATATTAATTTACATATGAACATTTTTTTTTTTTTTTTTTTTGTTTATAGATGAGTTCATTTTGTATAACATAACAATCTTGTAATTCAATAGATTCTTTATAACAAAACAAAAAAAAAAATAAAACAGAAAAAAGTGCATTTGAATTTTATAACGTTACAAATAGAAAATAAAAAATATAAATTCGAATGATTATATTTTATGATATATATATATATATGTATGTATAAACAAATTATTTACACTTAATACAAGAATTTGGAATTAAAATTAATATTAGTGTTGTTATTTTGATGAATAAACGCTTAGAATTGATAAATCTTGCGTAATCAAAAAAAGTTCATTGAATACTTTACTTATTTAATATAATTTTTTTCCTCAATTTTTTTCACGAACTTTTTATACATTTAATTTAATTTTTTTATTTACCACAATGGCCAATTTCAGACTTTAGTTGTCGCTAAAAGTTTAATATAATGCGCTTTATGTGTAATTTCAAATTCTTGCGCTGGTAAAAAACATTGCGTTTGAATTCGTGGATGCCGTAATTTTTTCACTAAACTTCGTATAATAAAAATAATTGTAATAAATAATGCACATGATGCTACAGCGACTGCCATTATAATCATTTCAAAATTTTGTCTAAATGCTTGAACTTCAACGCAACGTGATCGTCCTAAATCAGAACTTATCTCAAAGCCATCGTGATCTACAATATCATCAAGACTCGCACAAACTTTATACCGGCCGGGAACAAGTCCTGACATTGTGTCAAAGGCCAATGTACAATTCAATTTTTTTCTATGCAACGTCGTTGAATCTCCAGCGAAAACAACAACGGACAATTCACACGTTGATGACTTCAATTCAACATTCGATGATAAACTAACATCAACGTGGAGAAATCCTTGATTAGAAACATTAACATGTACTCCAATTATTCGATCTTGATTATATGAAATCGTTGTAGTGGTAATTGCCGGTGTCGAATCTTGTATGCTCATTCTATCTGTTATTTCTTCCCATCGCGATCGATTCTGATCTAATTTAATTACATCACTGCATCCTAAACCCAATGAAAAATCATCAAAATCTGAAGGTACAAGTAGAACAACGCAATAACGATATTTATGACCAGCTTGAAGATTCATTGATGCAGGGATGGCAACAGGAAGTGAACATGGATCTCTCATAAGTCTTGAATCACAATGCAGTGGACTTGACTCTGTTTCCACTTCAGAACCACCAATCGCCTCATAAACAATTAATGTGTCGCATGTATAACTTTCTGTACACGGTGCAACATTCCACAAAAGATTTATACCTGTTGTTTTGTCATACTGAAACTCTTTTAAAGTCAATTGTGCACCGGCCAATGGGACTTTCGTCATCATTGGTGGAGTAGGTTCACCACAGAGTAAACTACCCGGTGATACTTGAGTTAGTATTCCATTTTCAAGTGCTGGTGGTGTTGCACAAACAGCGGATAATTTATCCTCGTCATCCAATGTTGAATTACTTAACCAATTTGCAAAATCCAAAAGTGTACAGTCACAATTTAATGGATTATCAGCAAGTGATAATCGTTTCAGTTTAAGTTTTGATGTTGGAACGTCATTCGACACGATTGTTATATCATTATCATCTAAACGTAAATCTTGAAGACTTGTTAGCGGTACCACAAGATCAGCAGTAAATGAACGAAGAAAATTGTGTGTGAGATCGAGAGTCACGAGTTTTTCTAAATGTGCCAATGATGCACTTGAAACAGCGACGATACGATTACTCGCTAGATCCAATCGTGTTAGAGTCGATAAATGTTTAAATGAATGATCTTCAAGAACATCAATCTGTAAATATTATTTATTAATTCATCATTTTCAAAATAAAAAAATTTAAACGTATTCCCCTTTTTTGGGTACAATCACTCACCTGATTGTGACTGAGTATAAGAACTGTCAAATTTCGAAGTCCCATGAGTGCGCCTTGTTGTACATTAATAAGCTCATTCTCTGATACAGTGAGGAATCGCATTCGAGGCATAAGAGGAAGTAAATTGGGTCCCAAGGGTCCAATGAGCAAGTTACTCGACAAATCCAACTCTTCCAAGTTCTTTAAACCACGTAATGCTGACAATGCTGATACACTCAAACGATTTCCACGCATCTTCAATGATCTGAGTTGTTTCAGTGGGCTGAATGCCTGCGGTGACAATTGGGACAATAAATTGTCGCAAAGATCGAGGTATGTCAAACTAGCAAGACCCTGAAAAAAAACAAAAAAAAAACAAAAAAAAACCAATAAAAAATTTTATACACATACCTATAGATACATAAACTTGTTTTTAATCAAATGATTTAATTGTGGGAAGCAATGGTAATTATTGTTTGTTGATTCTCTCTTGGTCTTGTACTGAATTAATATATCTTTCAGGAGGAATAAGATTGATTGGCCAATGGTACTACGCACGCGATACTTTTTTTGTGAGAATGGAATAAAAAAAAATGATAATGATGATAATGATGATGATGATTATTATGATGATGATGGAATCTTGCTTGCAGAAAAACTAAAAAGATGGTCTGAATAATATTAATAGTCTTTTTTCTTTATTTATTTTTTTTTTTTTTACGTCCCAATTTTTTTATCCCTTTTAGTTTCACTTACTCGAAATGAATGAGCTTCCAATGTTTTCAATTTATTTCTTGACAAATCAAGTCGATCCAGCCCATTGAGATGCGATAATGCAGCTGTGGGAACAGACTCAAGAAGATTATTAGGAAGTCCAAGTGCTTGTAGAGGACGTGCCAATGCAGTAAATGCATTTTCATTTACACGACGTAATTCACCGGTCGACACAACTAGTCCGTGAAGAGCTACATTTTCAAGAAAATGTGCTGGTAGCGTTGATATTCCAGTCACAGTCACATCGAGCAATGATATCATACCTTCGCGTCTACTTTTTAAGTGATTACTAATTGCCTGTATTAAATAAAACAAATAACATTGGATTAAATTATTATTTTATTATTTTTTATTATTGATTAACCATTGCTAATATTAATAATACAGATGATAAATACCTGTAATGCCGTTCTATCTCCGGTACATCTCAACGTGTGGGGAAAATCACATGAACATTCAACGCTGCCTCTTGTGATATTCGGACACTCCCATGGACTTTCCACAATTTTAATTGATTTTCCAGATGGCATTGGAGAAGAAGAAGAATAAGAAGAAGAAATATTCGTAACTGCAGATAATGTACTTGTTTCAATTTTTGTTTTTGATTCATTTGGTAAAATTGCAATACTCGATGAAGATGATGTATAAAATTCTGTTGTCAACGGCGACAATTGTGTCGTACTTGATATTGTTGTCACATTTTCACTTGCCACATTCGGAATTGATACGATGATCATTAACGTCAGTGTCAACAACATTCGTCCAGTCTCCGGCATCCTAAAATAAAGAAATTTTAAAGTTGAATTTGTGAAAAACTGTGTGTATGTGTGTGATATGTGAAATGTAAAAATGATGTAAAGAATGCAATCTTATTTGAGAGCCGTTTGTCGCTATTCCCCGTTTTTTCCTACTTGTCTTTTCTTTTTCATCGTGTCACACGTCGAGCCGTGAAATTCTTTTGTGACAACGAGTTGAGAATACCGTGGCGCGCGAACGAAATAAAGACGACACGATGATTTTATCCCAAGTGTGGAAGTTCGATTGCGATCAATCAATGTCTGAATATTTTTCCTCATCCTTCACATGCCAATGAGTAAATTTAGATTACATAAAAAGTTAGGATAATATTATTATTATTCGTGAAGGCTTTTTTTTTTTTTTATTTTTTGACAATAGATTTGATAACCTATCTCATCTTTACTTTTTTTTTCTTCTTTAATTATTCCAAGTACATTAAAATGTCAAACAATTACTATGATGAACTGTGGAAAACGACATATCATGATGTGGAGAATTTGAATACTTTGGATAATGCAATTCAAACAAAT
The DNA here is from genome assembly GCA_963920625.1 of Dinocampus coccinellae. NCBI lineage: Eukaryota > Metazoa > Arthropoda > Insecta > Hymenoptera > Braconidae > Dinocampus > Dinocampus coccinellae. The sequence continues at coordinate 18,033,721 of OY987185.1, forward strand.
AAAAACCCAAGATCCAGGGAAATTGCATTATCCCAAATTTTACCAATATATTTGAGGTTTGTAAGTCACTTAATCATAATTATTTACAAATAATTTCATATATTTATTTAATACAGATATCGAAATATCGTAAAACGATTAATTTTTTGTTATGATCAAATAATTCAAAGTCAAAAACGTCAATATATCAAACGTTTACTTGACTTTACAATTGTCAGAATGCTCGAGTACAGAAGAGAAATCGTCAAACTCAATTGTTCAGAATACGAGTTAGTTTAGGAGAAAATAAATAGAATATTATTATTTTTATTAGTATTATTTGTACCGAATTTTATATTTAATTAATTTTGTTTTATATATATTAAGATGGCCTGATGATTTGCTAATCAGAATGAAATGGACACCCGATGACATTGCTATATCGCCACCAATAAGTTATATTGGGGATCGTCAAACTCAATTGGAACAGAGACGTCAATTAATTGACAATTTAATTGCAGAGGCAGAATCAATAGAGAAAAAAATAGAAAATCAATCAGTAAATGAAATACAATCAACCGCCATCAATGAAATAAATTCAATGCCATCAAAATTAAAAGTTCATCATCATGATGTTAAAATTTTTGAATCATCTAAAACGACAATGTCACATGAACAACCTGAGATAACAATTGTAAATAAAAAAATCGATGATACTAATAAAGAAATACTTCATCGTGCAATTTTAATGATTCAAAGTCATGAAAGAGCGAGGGCAGCTCGAGTAATTGCACTTCGAGGTAAGTGATAAAATTAATTAATAATATTTTTCGTATTTTATATTTAATAAAGAAAAAATAATGATAATAAATAAATAAAAATGAATTCATAAATGACATTGAAATAATTTTACACAGCTAAAAAAGAGTATGATTATAATATAAAATTGAAATCCGGTGAAATTCAACCGAAAAAAAAAAATATTGAAGAAATGGAAAAAGCTGCAACAACAATTCAACGATACTGGAGAGGATATTTTGTGCGTAGAAATATTAAAAATTACTTTGATAAAATAGAGGAAGTAATTGGAATGAAAATTCTCAGTATAAAAGATAAAAGTGCAATTGTAAAAGATGAAGAAAATCGTACAAGACGTCAACAATTACAACAAAAAGCTTTGATTCATACTGAAGAAACAGTAATGCATGAAAAAACCCGAGTAAAAAAAATAACTATATCAAAGTATTCGATAATTATTGTATTATTAAAAATAAAAATAAAAATTAAAAAAACAAAATTTTTTCCATCATTAACAGATATTTGAGGAAAAAAAATCAACAGTGAAGGATGATATTGTAGATGAAATTCATGAATGGTTTAATCTTTGGTACAATGCACTTGGTCACTTTGGTATTATTCCATCTGTAAAATCAGGTGGAACAAGATTAATAGCAACTGGTGAAAGTCTTACTCCTGAAGAATATTTTGAAAAAAAAAAAGAATCAAAAGGAAAGAAAAAAAAAATTTCTAAAAAAAAAAAAAAATCTAAAAAAAAAAAAATTAAAGATGAAAATTGGAGTATGCCGGAATCGAAAGTTCTTCAATGTATTTTTGATATCAAACGTGAATTTAAAGAATACTGGAGTTTACAAAATAATCCTGATGATTTAAATCAACATGAATATATCGATTTAATTCATAATGAAATATATTATGAATTACAATTGAAAATGCGTGAAATTGTCGATGAACTAATGCGACTTGAATTAAGTAAACTGAATAGTGCATTGAGAAAAGATCATAAATACGATAAACCCAAATTTAAATTTCCTGGAATGAAAAAAAGTATATCTGTATTATCTTAATATCAAACAATAATACTAATCATCTTACTACAAAATAAATAATTCATTGGCTTATAGAAAAGAAGAAGAAGAAGAGAAGAAGAAGAAGGAGAAAAAAGAAGAAGAAGAGCAAGACAACTGTGTCACAGGAGAAAATTGATGAAATGTTTCGTGAATTAGTTTTAGCAAAAATAATAAAAAATTATCCAATAGTAAAACTTGATCAATGGATTGGTGATACTTCATATCAAAATTATGAAGCTAAAAAAAATCTTCAACGTCATCAATATAGATTAGGCGAAATTAAACAGGCAATTATCGATTGCTGTATTCTCCCATTAGGAACTAAAGAAGTCCACACCCTCGCACCCCTCATAAAGTATATCAATTATAATTTATCTTTCCATTATCTCTTAATATCACTGTTTCGTGAAAAAAAAATATATACATATATACATATATGTAGGTCAGTTTGTATTGTCGGATTACCACGTACAGGAAAATCATTTCTAGCTTATGCCATTTGCAATGAAATCGGTGCACTTTTATTCGATTTAACACCAAGTAATTTAGTTGGCCAATATCAAGGCAAAACCAACGGGAAAAAATTAATGAAGACAATTGGTATATTAGCAAGACGCTACCCACCTGCTATTGTGATGATTGACGGTGGTGAAAAGCCATGGTTAAAGAAAATACCACAGATAGAACAATCAACTAAACCTCGACGATTGGCAAAATTATTGCCAAAATTTATCAAATCAATCAAACGTGGCGATCAGGTTAGTAATAATATTTTATTTAATAGCTTCAATTAAATAATGAAGATGAGAATAAACAAGAAGAAGAAAAAGAAGAAGAAGCAGAAGCAGAAGAAAAAGAGGGGCAAAGTGAAATTTAATTTTATATTCCAGATGTTTTGGTGATATTTATATTAGTAATTATTTTGATGTGTGGGCACGAGGTATTTAATCGCGTACAACCGTGGGCACACGAGTCTGACATATTCCCCTCTCCACCCATTATTTATTTCTCTTTTTTTTTTACTCACTCTCGCGGATAAATTGATACCCACAAGTCTATAAGCGAGAACTTGTCTCGGTTCCTCACTTCCCACGCACATTATGGCGTCGATAACCTGTCAGGCCTCAGCGGGTGGCCTTGGACATATGTGTGTGTGTGTGTGTGTATGTGTGTATATATGCAACATCAAATTGAAAATAACAATTATTTTCATTACTGTAATAAGTAATTATTCCAGAGAAAAAAAAGAAAATAATTTTGAGAGGAAAAAAAAAAAATTCATTCCCTTCAATTCCGATTACTATTTCGACTATTTACGTTTGTAGATTCTCGTTCTGGGATTGGCATCGCAGCCTTGGAAATCAAAGAAACGTTTCTACAAAGTCTACAATAAATTTATCATTCTCCCATCAACAGACTACAACACACTCTATCTATTCTACCAAAATATATTAATGAGCTATCATGGAATTGATCGTAATTTTGACATATCATCATTGACAAAAGCAACTATTGGCTATCCCTTAGATGTAATACGTGAAGCAATAGATAAAGTTTTAAATATCCGACGTCGAATAATGCTAAAAATTCAGCCGCTCTTACCTGAAGAAATCTTGACGGAATTAATTAAGTGGACAAGCCCTAAAGATAGTGTTACGCGACAACATAAAATATTTGAAAATAAAACGCCATTGGGTAAAAAAAAATTGAAATTAATGAAAAAAATGAAAAAAATGAATGGAATACGTTGAAACTAAATTGAAAATAATAATAAAAATAAAAAAAATAATCTTTTCAATATATTTTTGTAATAAATGAAAAATCACGAAGTTTCAAATAATCAATGATCTTCAATAAACTCTCAGCTCATGAGTATATAACATAATACAATGCCCCTGATACAATCCTTCGGACCAGTTACTATATTAGTCCTGTTGTCCACAGTGAATCGAGTTTTTGAGCGACTGTACACTCCAACAAAGATATATAAGTGCATCTCACTATCTCCCCACATATCCTCCTCCATCTATTTCTTCTTCTTCTTCTTCTTCTTATCTTTTTCTCCTTACTTCTCATTCCATATATATCCTTACCTCTACACGCGTTTGTCGCGTGCACTAACACACGACTTTTCTTCACTTCTTGCACCACAGCCAGCTGTATCCTTCCTCCTTATATATAAATATATATAAATATATATATATTTCTTCTTTTTTCTCTGTTTTTTTATTCCTTCCTTTTATTAAACTCCACGTATCTTAAACGTTTAACACGGACATGCTCCCACGCCGGTACTTCTTCCCTCTTCTGATGACAAGCGATAGCATTGCGATTAAGATAGCCCTTGTCAATTTCTCTTTACCTTTCTTTTTATATAAATAAATTTTATATTTTATCTTCACATCAACAATAAAATAATCCCATCACATTGTCCACAAATTCGCTGATGTTATTTAACAAACAATATCAACACCATCTCAATCAATTATTTATAAATTGAAATCACATGTACATTATATTATTATTTTTTTTTTTTCTTTTTTTTTTTTTTCGTTGCAACACAATTAAAATTGGAATTATATCCAAATAGAGAAATTATTGTCACTCAAGTTGAATCAATTTCGCGGGTTGAATGTGGATAACGGATAACGAAAGAAAGGTAGAACGTAACTAAACGTGTGCACACCGGTCACTGTTGAACACCCTTCTCTCTTTCCTACCTCGTGTTCTCTTTCTCTTTCAAACTTTACTGTCTCTTTTCTTCTTCTTGTCGACATCTCTTCCCGCGCAACTCGCCTCCGCCTGTCCACCTCCTCTTCTGTATATTTAATGTTTATATATATATGTGAGTGTTTTTATGTATGAGTTTGTATTGCCCCACCATTGCAATCATTGGTGGGCCCCATTCCTCTCTTTCTCATTCTCTCTGTCCCACGTTGTCTTTCCACATAGCATAGCCATGTATGGAACACCCGGGGAACGACGACAACGACCACGACGACGACGTTCTCTCCCGGCCCTTACGCCCACTTGGCTCTCTTGACTCTCTATACGCAATATAACCAACGCAAGTTTATACCAATCGTTTTTCTCTTTCTTTCTTTCTTTCTTTCCTTTTTTTTTTTTTGTTTTGTTTTTTTCCATCCCACGAAATCTACCACTCGTTGTGTCCTCTTTACTCTTCTCATCTTCGATCACTTCAACCTCAAGTTGTACACATTAAACATCTCAAATCGTGGGAATTACTTTGTATAACTGAAAAGAAAAAGAAAAAAATTATCCCATTCATCCAACAAATAGACTTTTAGTGTTTTTAATATTTTGATTAAATTAAATTAATATGAAAAATAATCACCTACGTAATTTAATTTAATTTAATACGTAAATTATCATATTTATACAATTCATTTATCTGTTATAAATATATATTATTTTATCATACCACTTATATCTGGAAAATAGATTTGGAGATATAAACAATTATATTTGTATCAACTGGCTGCTGTAGTTAAACCTTTCGTCATCATCGTTATGAAACAAAAAAATAAATAAATAAATAAATAAAATAAATATACATACATATAAAAAAAAAAAAAAAAAATGTAAATATATATATATGTGAAATAAATAAATACGTGGGAGATCAGGAATATAATGAATGAAAAGGTAAAAGTGTAAGCGTTCAGTTAGCGTTAAACAAAGATGAAAGAAGAAGAAAAAAAATAATAAAAAAAAAAAAATAAAAAAATGGTGAATGAAAGTTTGAATGCGCTAAAGAGCTATATACATTATACTGTATCTCTTTTTTTTTTTTTTTCTTACTCGCTCTTTCACGTTGGTCAAATGAATTTTTGGGCATGACGATGAAGATCACGACGGAGAATGGCAGAGAAGGCGGACGAAACTTCTTCTTGTAGCGGTTCTTCCAGTTAATATGCCATACTATTATTTCCTTCATCGATTAAAATCTCAGATTGCTTTAAATAGATATATATTTTCTTTTGTATTATTTCTGTATATATTTCAAAAAAAAAAAAAAAAAAAAAATTTTCATCTTCTCAATCGCTTGTCCATCATCATCATCAATGTTATCTATCTATTCTATTATTTTTCTCTTTTTTCTTCACTCAATTCTGCTAAACATCATAAGAATATTATAATTCATTAATATTAAATTATTATTATTATTTATTTTTTTTTTTTATTAATAAGATTATGAGTGTGAAGATATAATATGTATATTTATTAGGTTAAGATTATTATAGACTGCGAAGAAGAAATACATTTTTTTTTTTTATTTATTTATTTTTTTTTTTTATCATGTATAAGTGAGGATTGAATGATATCAAGATTGAATCAAGAGAATCGGCGCTAAACATTGGGTGGCTCACAGCAGTCTGGTTATATCTCACGGGTCTCTGGGTCCGTTACGAAATCACATAAAACCGGGCCCCACCCGCCCACGCGCGCGTGTCCAACGTCTCATTGGTCCCCTCTTATTTTAGCGTGAAAGAAAGTGCGCCCGTGTGTATCACACTTCTCTCTATTCTATAAACGCAACAGTGACGAAAAAAAAAAAAAATAAATAATAATAATAATAAATAAATATATAAATAAAAAATAAAAAGTTAATGACCTCGAGTTTCTTTTCAAATAATATTCATTCACCAGTGTGATAAAGTTGGAAAAATTATTTAAAAAAAAAAAAAAAAAAAAAATATTCAAGTAGCACAAAGAAGTCGCAATTAAAAAATTTAAACAATAAAAGAAATGTTAGAAAATGAAATCAAGTTCACGCGTTTTATTATTATTTATTATTATTATTATTATTATTATTATTTTATTTTTTTTTTCCATAAAATGAGAATATAACTAACTGTATTGCAATGAGTGTTCTCACATGTGCACGATTTTCCTCAGGTGGTCACATCAAACTTGTCCATCGTGTGCACTCGTCAATAAACCTTCTTCCGATGGTATGGAAGGTATACGCAGGCAAAAAAAAAAAAAAAAAAAAGTAAATAAAAGCAGAAACGCACTGGCAACCGGCTATTAGTAATAGCAGACCAGTTGATCGACCCTGTCTTGACTTCTATCTATCGTTTTCACAAAAGCCAGTTGGAAAAACTATTGAATACCTATCTCACTCCGTTTGTCTCTTCGTTTTATTTCCATGGTTGTCATTACTGTTCTCTCACAAGTTTTTTTTTTCTTTTTTTTTTTTTTTTTCGTCTTTTGCTATGAACTTTTTCCAATTGAATACTACACTTGTCGGAATATGAAGGAGTTTGCAGAGAAACACGTACTGTGAATTCACAATGAATGTCTGCATCACTTGCAACACAATTTTTCCAATGAAATTGATTGATTCTTATTATTTAATTTTTCAATTTTTTTTTTTTGTTTGTTTTTTCTTTTTGTAGTTAAATTCGTATATTGAATTGCTTAAATTGTTTTTTAATTTATATATATATATATATATATATATATATATAATTATTGTGCACTATTGCACGATATAATGTGAGATAATATTATGATTTTATAATTTAATATTTAATTGATTTAGTTTAATTTAATATTTTTACATTATTCTTTGCGCACTACTGTAGATTCTTCCATTAGCTCAATAAAATTTTTTATATCATTTATATATAATGTTAAAAATCTATAACTTCGTTTTATATTTTTTATTAAATTTTTCACATCATTTGTTCTGGAAAGAAAAAATATATATATATATATGAACAATAAATAGTGAATTCTAAAAGAAGAAAATAAAAAATATTTTCATTTTATTATTGCAAGTTACCTAATACTGCCCAATAAACATTTAACATCAATATCTTCAGGGTGTATATCAATAAATGGCTTGATATTTATTGAAATGTTCAAAATAATTTTCATCTGTTTTGTCCATACATTGAATGAAATTTTTTCTTCATAAATTTTCATTGAATTCAAACGACTCAAACGTTTCAATTCATGATAAAAGTCAAAAATTGAATTTACTTCATTGGTAATGTATTCAATGAGTCGGACAACATCATCATAAGTTTTGTAATTTTTCGGAAAACTTTCAACATCAATTGTTTCAACAATTAATCGATCAGTAATTCGTAATATCACAGACTCTTTATCTGCTATTCGTGGAATGATACAGACTCGTTCGAGTTTCTCCAATTCATTAGGATATTCTGGTACATTAAAAACAATTCCCAATAACAATGCAGTCATACAATACTCAATGCAAATAGTATTTGGACTTGTTGAATGTACTTTCCAAATACAGTCCGTTTCATTGGAAATTTCATTGAGGTGATCTATTAAAATATCATAACGACTTTTAATATTTTCTTCTGTCGTCGATTGAATTGACACGTGTGTATTTTTCAATACCACTTGATTTTCAACAGCTTCCAAAGAATTTTTTTTCGCTACCATAGCAGCCATAATTTTACGTTGCTTCTCAATTCGGGCTAATATCATATCATTATCTGCTAATGCCGCAAACTCTAAATTAATTTTTTTAACTGGTGAAATTATATTTTTTTCAATTATATTTGATTGTGAGGAGGATTTATAAATTGATGTAGACAATGAGATAGATTTTTGTTCTATTGACTCATCATTTGTTCCATCTTTATCGGTGCTAATTTCCTCTTGTACTTGATTCACCGCTGGTTTTATCAAGTATGTACTACTCCTAATGATTTTTCTTCTTCCTAACTCTGTATCTTCCACATCTTTATTTATTACATGTGGTTTTGTTCTTCTTCTTTTATTGGTTTGATTATTATCATCACAAACTGTTTTATTGCCCGATGAATTTATTTTATCAGGAACATCAGCCTTTTTATTGACTTCTTCATCCCGGATATCTTCAAGCGTTTCAACGAGTGATCTTTTTGTCTCCTCAACGGCCATAACAATCTTGGACTCATCAATTGGCTCATGTATTTCTTCATTTTTCTCGATTTCATTATGACTTATTACATATGTTCTTCGACGATTTTTAAATGTATTGAAGTCTTCGGTTATTGAAACTTGTGGTATAGACACATTCATCATTTCTTCCTCATCTTCTCCATTAATTTCATGTTCGGGAATTTCAGCAGAAATATCAGCAAAGACAAATGAAGGTGCTTCAATGTTTTCCAAGTCGTCTGTGACATTATTATTATCCTTTCCTATACATATTGGAGCAGTGAAATCATAAGTAACATCATCATTCGGTGATTTTGATATTGAACTTGACCGATATCGTAATTGCTCTATACAATTACCAAAATTACTATTGGAAGAGATACCAAGGGGTTCTAATGTTTTTGGTTGACGTAAACTATCAGACATGCAATTTTCACGTATCATTTCACATTCTGGTACAATCGGGGCATCTTCACAAATGTTAATCATTGATTTTTTAGTATTGAAAATTGATGGAACTGCTTCAGTAATTTCCATCGATACATTTTGATCAGACAAATCCTGTTGGTTTGAATTTTTTAATTGTGTAAAATGTGTTGGAACAACAGCCGTCATCTCCATCGATTGATCATGAAAATTTGCACAATTACCCGATGAAAAAGTAGATTTTATCACAGAATTATCTAAATTTTGATGTAATACGCGATGCAGTGCCTCCAGATCTTTTTCCGAAACTTGTCTTCTTTCAATGATTGAACTATTACACAAATTTTTAGCATTAGGACTACCTAATTCACCGTCACTTTTTTTATTTCCATTGAAGATTTGATGATATTGTCGTTTAAGCGATGGAATAGGCTCTGTATGTTCCATACAGTAGTTATGAAAAATTTCTGTTCGATTTGAAGTGTTCAAAATATTTTTTATAACTGGAGAATTATTTTCATGAGTCGCTGTTGTAGATAATTGATGATGCTCAATCGCCTCAGTCATCTCCATTGATTGATTATGTGAAAACTGAATCTCATCAATAGGTAATTGTTCTTGATGCTTTGAATATGATTGTATCCCTACTGCCTCGGTTATTTTCATTGAATTATCGTGAAAAACTTTCGTTTTATTCTCGAATAATGGTCCTGTAGGTATTGAGGATATAGCTTCGGTCATTTCCATTGATTTGTTATTGAATACTTGAGTTCTATCTTCGCTAAATTGTCTTGGAGATTTTTGTGACACTACTTCGGTCATTTCCATTGATTTATTATGGAATACTTGAGTTCTATCTTCAAAAAATTGCATTGAAGGTTGTTGTGATGCTACTTCAGTCATTTCCATTGATTTATCATGAAAAACTTGAGTTTTGTTACCACAAAATTGTCGTGAATAAAGCGAAGGCACTGCCTCAGTGATTTCCATTGACTTATTGTTGAAAACTTGAGTCCTTTCATCTAAAATTATTTCTGGACGTCTTGACGACACAGCTTCAGTCAATTCCATTGATTTATTATGAAAAAATTGTGTAGCATCGTCTTCTATTCGCTGTGAATTGGTTGAAATTTTTGAAGATGTAGCCGCTTGAGTAATTTCTATAAAATTATTCATTTTTATATTCGATTGTTGGATTGTAGAATACGAAGTTGGCACAATCTCAGTTGTTTCCATGGATTTATTGTGAAATATTGAAGTACCATTCTGCATTTCACGCAATTTCGAGGATAAAATGGAACTGACTGGTTCTGTCATTTCCATTGGACTGTTTTGGAATACTCGTGTTGTTTCGGTTGTACCAATCAAGCCATTTACTTCTTTCTGTTCATTTATTGTATTATCAACTTGATATGATAAAATTGAGTCAGTTGCAGGCATTGTACAATCCATTGAAATATCTTGATGATCAGTTTTATTCAAAGAGTTATCTTCTATTGCTTCTTCCATATTGTCATCGCAATAAACAGAAAAACGTTGTGAATAATTAAAATTTTGGGACAATTTTTGAACATTCAACAATTCTTCATCTTCTATTAGTGAACTTTCAAGTCTCGATAATTTCAATACCGCTGGGATATTCTCTTTATTTGCTAATAATTCTGGATTCGCTGACATTACTATCACTTTCACATTATTAGGTTCAAGATGACTATGAATTTCTTCTGGCGATAAATGATCTAAATCAATTGCATCCTGTCGTACTAAAACTTTGTTCGATTGATGACATTGACGATGAATAGAATCAAATAAATTTTGATTGTCTAAGGCTGCTTCGTCAGATGGCAATTGATAATTTAATGTATTTGATAATTCTGATAATACCTGAATCTGAGTATTATCATTTGTGTTTGATGGTAAATTGGCTTTTGAAAGACTCGAATCGTTCTCTTCATATGTATTGTTCCACACTGTTCCTTGTTCTACAGAATCACAAAATTCTCTATATATATATATAAAAAAAAAAAAAAAAAAAGAAACGATTTTATATTTTGAATACCAATTAATTTGATACAAATTTGCTGATAAAAATAAATGAAGACTTACCTGACATGTTTTTTTTCGGCGAAACTCACTCTTCTTTTGAACTTTATAGGACTGTCTTCCATTGGTGCTCCATTAGACTCAACAGTTTGAAATGGTTGTCGTACTTTCGGTAGTTTGAGAATCTAAAAGAAAAAATTTTAATTATAATTATTTAAGATTTTTGATTATTCTTTCTATTAATTAATTAATTAATTAATTAATAATATACTCACTGAAGAACGTCTAGAACTATTTTCTGCCTTTGACGATATCCTGAAATGTGAAAAAATAAGTATAGTTTTCAAAAATATATAACAGTTATTTTTATTTGTCCGAAAATAATAACAAAATAAAATTGATATCTTGCTTTTACTCTAAATATTCAATCGAAACCAACGCGGGAAAAAATAAAGTTTTAGGTTAGAAATCAAAATTAATCGATTAATTATAAATATTTACAATTATATTATGAAAAATACATATATCCATTCAATATGAATTTTTATGAACACTTTTAATACCTAATTTTATCACAAACCAATGCAAAAATTGAATTTTTAATGTATAATAACTACTCGTTAATATTTATGTTGATATTTTGTCGTTTGTGATACAAAATTCTTGGAAAGCACATAATCTATTCATTTGTCTTTTTTTTTTTTTTTTTTTTTAATCATCAAAAATTTACTATTATTATTGGTTCATTATTGTTCACATTCAATCAAATAAATACCTACATTTTTTTGTTTATGACAGTAATCGATGATAGATGGAAAAAAAAAAAAACTTCAGCGATTCTCCAGTCAACAGCGCGAATTTATCAGCTGAACGTGTAAAATGTCATGAAAATTACGACATATGCGTTCACTTCTGAATTTTATATTAAAAATTCAAAAATTTATCATCACATTATAAATAAAAACAATTAGATTAATGAAACTGCACTTATTGATATAAACCGTGCAAACATTTAGTTTTTTATACACAATTGAGACAAACCCACCCGCAACAAACACTGGCACGCACTATTGTATATTTTTCAAATTCTACATTTATAACTGAAACGGCACTTGCGCCAAATAATAATACAGGAACTATCATCACGTGATCTCTATAAATACAAACCAAACGAGTCAATACAAAATTCAGCAGTTACCGAATTTTTTACTTTGATGTATTCAAAATGTTTCATTTTAATCATTAATTCTATTTTATTTTATTTTTTTATTATATAATTCGAATTATATAATTAATGAAAGTCAAAAAGTATATATGATAACCCACATACTTATACAATAAATTATCAGTAACAAATATACATATAACCTGTAAATATTTTTCATAAAAATCTTTATATTTTATTGCAGTGAATAATAACAATATAAATGAAGTTATAACAAATTTATATGAGGCATTGGTATTTGTGCGATATCCAGGAATTGCCCACATTGATTTATCTAATTTTGAAGGTACAGTTCTTGCTGAAAATAATAGAAATCAATTGTTACATTGGCTCCTTATTCAAAGTGTAAATGCAGTTGATTCAACATTGAACATTCCCACAGCTGAGGAAAGTAAGTGATACCTAATCAATCAATACATCAATATTATAAAATAAAAAAACGACAAGAAAATTATAATAAAGTTTTTTTTCAGCATCGCTGATAAAATGGTACTCACAATTTGGACTTTGTACCAACAAAAATGCATTACTAGTTTGTATATTTTTTTTGTTTATTCTTTTTTTTTTTTCTTTATTTAATTATTATTATTAGTGTAATTTCAATACAAAATTGAATTAATGAATGTATTTTATTATTATTTCATTTTAGGGTCAATGTCCATTAGAAGAACAATTAGATACATTAGTGAACTTGACTAAATTTATAATGAATGTACTCGGTGCTGATGGCAATGAAACACCTGCTGGAGCCAATTTAGTTCAAGATATCTTACAGCATCATATTGATAGTAAAGTTAATATATTTCCAGTTTCATGTGATTTACCTGTTTGCAATCTCACTTATAAAGAAGCTCAGCAGTATATAAAAAATCAAAATGAAAAATTGAAAGATAGTGAAAATAATATCCAAAATAGATTGAATATAAACGAGGTAATTCAAGAAATTTCATTCCTATAGAATTATTCAATTGATTAATTTATATTTACAAGTATATTCTGTTTAATAATTTTATATAGATGCAGGATAATTCGCAGTCAAAAAGTACAGAGATAGATGGTGATATAAAAATAAATAATCAAACAAAAAATCCAGCTATTTACGAAGAGTTCTGTGAAACTTTCCGAACAATTGACATGTGTAATAATTCAAAACGCCATGACGATGATGATAATGATGACGATAGTGCAGAAATCATAGAAACCATAAACAAATGCGTTGAAAGTATACATGAAAAATTTTCGAAAATTAATCAAGTAAAATTTTTATTTATCAAAATATCACGTTGGAAATATTATCTATATATCTCATTAATCAATTTATTCTAGACATTACGGAGTAAAGCAGAAATATCCAGTGTTGTTATTCCTGTAGAATTAAATATTGAAGATAGCCCATTAAATCATGTTATTCAAGAAACGGCAATTGGCCTTGAAAATCTATCAAAACTTCACGACACAAATAACAAAGAAAATTAAAATTAATTTGATTAATTTAATTAATTTAATTATCATTGAAATTTTTCATACTTTTATATGAAAATACTTGTCGATAGTATTGATGTAATATTTGTTTTCAATAATTAAACAAAATCATATACATATATATATATGTATATATGGAGAAAGAGAGGAAGAAATAAAAAAACGATATTCTTACGTGGACCATTACACCTAAAAATACAGAAGAATAGTGATCAATTTTGTAGAGGATATAATATTGAAACATAAGCAGAATATGCTATTATTATTTAATAGAGCTGCATTATATATACACACTTACAATCACATATCGTACAATATAATACAATTATACGATACTCAGTACATTATACTGAGTGATGTGCAGTTGTCAAAACAAAACAAATAATAATAATAATAATAATAATAATAAATTAATAAAATATAAAAACAAATAACAAATAATTAAATGTTTTCATCGAACTCAAAAAAAAATTCCCCGTGATTCCTGCACTTTTTGAGCAATAAATAAATTTTTTTTTCATGCAAAATTATATTCCGTGTATTCTACTGATAAATTAATACACACGATTTTTACAATATATTACTCTGTGGTATGATAGATTAATTTCAACAATCAAATTAATTATTGCACACATTCACAATATGCGAATATATACTCGAAATGTTACAAAAAAATCGTAACAGATTTGAACAAAATTATACATAATAATATTGAATATAATATACAGCTGTACCTTAATTTTATGCTTCATTATATTTATCATGAATCAAATCCTACTACGTAGCATTACATTATTAAATAATGAAGAATGGAATGGATTGTTATTTAATCTATAAGGTACATGTTAAAATGGAAAAATGTTCTGATTTTCATGAGAAAAGAGGTATAAATGCACCTATATTCACTTTCCTTCTTTTATTTTTCTCGTGCATTTTATTACTTTCATAAAGCAATCAGTTTTTTTTTTTTTTTTAATTTGGACGCGACGAGGCATCAAGCGCATGATTATAATCAAATTGTTAACGGTCTTGATTGCAAATATTGATATAAATATAACCATATATCTTTGATATTATTTTTTTTTTGGAATGTATGAATGAATACCTTTTTTTTTTTGCTTTAGAAGCCTCCGCGAAACTTTTGTATTTACACAAAATTTATTTATAAGTGTTTCAGATGGGAAAAATTAATTTTTCCATCATTAAAATAGCTATTAATAAACAATTGAATGTTATTTTTTATCTATTTATATTTCAATATATTGACTACGTATTGCTTTACTCCGCGCGGAATATTATATATATTTTTATTTATATAATTTATAATTTTAACGCGACGCTGCATTGTCGAAGATATTTTAATTGGCAAACTTTAATAATTATCAATAATATTATCATCGATAAATTTGTTTTGTTATCATAACGTGAAAATGATTTAGGCTTTGAATATAATCGTTTATGATTATTGTTGCTCTTGAAATTGTTGTAAAAGGGGACATACTTCAACAAGAGGTGTTCCAAGTACTTCTTGACACACTTGATTCATATCTGGCTCCATCATTAATGACGATATTTGATCTTCGGTAAGCATTTCCACACTGCAAAAATAAGTGGATCTAAAATTTTCCATCAACAACTTGATATGTTTCATAATTAATATTTATTATTTATATATTTTTAACCTGGCAAGACTTTCACTGTCCGATGTTTCCTCGTCAGGATTTAGATAACTCATAGTTTTTTCCAGTGGACTCGGTACTTTTTTCCCTTTCACCTCGATTTTTTCATTAGTTTTCTGCAATATCGCATCGTCTTTTTCTCCATTATCTTTTTCTACTATTTTTGGCTCACTTGATCGTCGTTCAGTTAAACTTGATATATTTAACATCATCATTCCATGATTTAATAGTTCTTTCATTCGTTCACCAGTTCCTGTACTCCAAAGCATATCCAACGATTGTCGTCTACTCGAGTTGCCTGTGTAATAAACAAATATAATATTGAAAAATTTTCTTATTTTTATTTTATAAGTTTACAATAATATTGATGAATTGATTTGAATGAATTGATTGATTTCTCACCCGAAACACCAGAACTCGATTCACCTGAATTTCCTGCTGAACTCCTTGTGATCCAATTTGCCAAACTACTATCCAACTTTCCACGAGTTTTATTTGAAGGACTCCTTGTAATTCCTGACACATTCTTAACGCTAATAGACATTTCATTCTTTAATGGAAATATAGGTAACGATTGTTGATTGACTAGTCGTTTTTTATCTGTAATCGATTGACCAGATGAAAATGTAACATGACCAGTATCTGGACTTAATTCACTTGGCAATGGTTTATATGGTATTTGATCTTCGTCATCCGAATACATTTCATTATTATAATAAATTGAATCTGGTGAATTATTTAAACTTATCTCAGTCCATTCTTCGCTATTTTGAATTGCTTTATCACCTAGTACTTCATGATTATTATCGTTTCGATTATTACGATTACGAGAAAACTTTGTAGCATCAACTGGGGACACTTGAATTTCTTGGAAATTCGAAGTTGGTAAGGCTTTAGACGGTTCACAAAAACTAAATTGTGTTAATACATTTGTTTGTGATGATTGGGGACTTTTTAAGGCTGATGGTGTTGCAACGCTTCGAGGTCGCTCACGTTTTATATATTTTCGTGGTTCAGTAGACGATAAATTTTTGATATTTCCCAAGCCCATAAACTCAGATGATGGACCCCGTTCAATCTAAAAACATTGTAAAGTAATAACTAAAAATTTGCAATATTTTTTCATTGTCTATTATTTATAATTAAATTTATAATACCTTAGTGGGGACTGGACATGGTGCATTGGGATTCATTTTATCAGGAAGACGTAGATACTCAACGTTCATATAATCAGGGCTATCGGGTGATCCAGTAACACTCGATTCTGATGATGTAGTTGTATTAGCTTGACCATTTGAACTATTTTGTAAATTGGTAGAATGCTCATGACGTCGCGTCTGAATTAAATAATTAACGATACATTGATATAATTTAATTATTCATGAATTATATAGCAATTAAAAATTCTAAACCAACATACTCGATGAATTTCATCGCTTATTTTTTCAAGATTACGTAAAGCCTCGGCATATGTCATTTTAGCTTCACCAACCGATTGTTCCAAAACACTGACCCGTGTTTTTTGTTTTTCCAATGCTTGATTGAATTGAGCTTTCATCTCATAGTACGGCCTACGTAATTGAAAATAAAATTTAAATAAGCACAATTATAGTTTTTACAATTGATATATAATTTTTTTTTTTTTTTCATAAATGTATAATAAGAAATAAATTTCAAAAAAGCACTATAAAATAATTCTAATTGCGTGCTATTAAATTCATAAATTAATAAAATTATTTTAAAAAATGTTTTAATACATGAGGAATATGGCTATTGAAAAAAATTTTTAAATACTGAGGATTTTTTTTTTCTTTTGTCATTTTCATTTTTCATTCGATTCTATTCTACTTACAACAGCAGAAGATTGTGCCTGTAGGCGATACTGTTTATGAGAAGCAAGTTGCGACGTGCACCCATACTGCCAACATGAATATAACCAAAGAGACATAAATATCCTAGATCCTACGAAAATAAAAAAAGTGGGGGGCACATCCAAAACAAACAAAAAAAAAAAAAAGAAAAGAATATACATAACAATTGTATATAATTATAAAACTGGCAGAAACATTCGAGTAATAAAAAACAAAATTCGTTGGAATAAAATAAAATCACATAATTTCATGCTGCAAATCAAAATAGTTGCAAATATAAAATATGAATATAAAAAATATAATGTGAATATATGTATAATTATATATAAATATACCTGGATTTTGTTATAGCACGTTTAAGTTCTGATTGTAAACGATGAACATTGTGCTCGGCATTGTGATAGAGTGCAGTCATATGCCGATGCTCAGCTTCAGACAGTACTCTCTCATGTTCTGATTCATTTACTCTTTCAGTTGCATGGTTTAACATCTCCTAAGATAAAGTACAATTACAATTGTCCGTCAATATATACAATTCGAATTATAATCGTTAACTTAATTACCTGCCAAGCATGATCAAAACATCTTCCTTCCATTCTCAATCCCTCTTCAGCGAGATAAACCATCTCCTTTGCAGCTGCATGTTGTCCATTAGCTCTTTCAAATCTAATCGCTGCTTTTTCTGCCTCTCGCAATGCCTAAAATCACGTTATAACACTCAATTCAAACTGATAACAAAAAACAAAAGCAAAAAAAAAAAAAAACACCGCAGAGTAAATAAAAAGTTTTCACGCGAGTGTTTAATCATTTTTTAATTACCTCTTTGGCTTTAAATCGAGCATCGTAGTAAGGCCTTGATTTTTCTATACATGAGCCAAGTTTTTTTGTCAAAGTTTCTATTGTCATTGTAGACTCACATAACAGTTCTCTAAATGTTGCACGTGCTTCCTAAAAATAATAATAGTAAAAAAATAATTATACAAACTAATTGGATAAATTAAATACAACATAAAAAAAAAAACTTTATATCAAACTTGCGTCCAAATCAACTTCCAATTTGTTGATATCATCCGTAGCAGTATTTAATCGTTCTAGTTCAATCTACAAACAATAATATGTG
The DNA here is from genome assembly GCA_963920625.1 of Dinocampus coccinellae. NCBI lineage: Eukaryota > Metazoa > Arthropoda > Insecta > Hymenoptera > Braconidae > Dinocampus > Dinocampus coccinellae. The sequence continues at coordinate 18,052,341 of OY987185.1, forward strand.
ATATCAAAACAATTATTATAAAATAATTATCAATTAAATTGTATCAGTAATATAGTTCGATAATATAACTTATAATTGAACATGAATAATATAATAATTATCGAATTTACAGTGGAAAAATCGAACGTAAAATAGGCAAATTTTAACCTGCACTCTGGGATCCACAGCATCATCCACACGATCCGTATCGTCAATATTTTCATTCTCATTCCGTTCACTCATTATCAACTTTACAACGTTTAATTATGATAAAATGTGTATTTACAATAACAATTTCATAGCCATCTGTAAATTATTCGATGAACATCAGATGGCCATGTTGGCCGTCAAATGTCAATCCTTTTATAACCCTACGAATTTGTAGAAAATACAATAAATATCTTATTTTTCTCATAGATTCGGGGATGTTCGTAAATATTCGTAATTATTCGCAATGACCAGCATATAGTATTGGTTTCACGAACATAGGAAAAATAAGGTATACAAAGTTGAAGATAATTGTAGTCATGCAAAACAGATATCATTGAGCCAATAGCTGCCAAATATATATTTCAATTATCTATATTAAAAATTAACACAAATTTAAATATGAATGATTGATAATATATGAAATTATATATATTATCTCATCACGCGATACAGACTCTGTTCCTCTATCCAAATGGTAGAGTTCAAGGCGCGCTTTTTTTTTCTTTTTTTTTTTTTCAATTGCGGTCACACCAGTAGTCATCTACGTAGAAATAACAAGAGAAAAAAAAAAAAACAACGATAATAACATATAATATTTTATTATCAAATGTCATGCAAAATAATTGGAGAATTACAGAAAATATTGTTGACCATTTAATTATTAAATATCAACACAACTTGAATAAATTTTCAATTTGTGTTCGAAAATTTTGACACACAATATACATATAAATCATTAGTGCCATCTGTCGAAATTATCTAAACTAAAATATTATACACATATATATATATATTTCAAAAAATGAATGATATTTTTTATTTATTTAACATTTTATAACTGGTTTTTTTTTTTATTTTTTATTTTTTTCTTATATATATACATAGTTTTCAGAATGAAAATATTTTTTTTCTTTTTTTTTTCATAATTTTTATCATTCAGGTGTATGAATTTTTAGGTTACTGCCATTATAAATCTCGATTTTGTAAGAGATGTCTTTACTTCCCCTCCACACACATTCATGCTGTGCCGCAGGACAAGTGAGTTAGTTCTGTCTGCGCATTTTTTAGCTCCATTCTACCTACCATAAATATTTCCATCTCTCTTTATTATTTTATGTTGGTATGCGTATTACAGATATATGTATATATATATATATGACTGGTTCTCTTACAATTTTCCCGGCAGTAGCAGCTTGTACGACGCTGTCAAAACAAATTGTATTGTTGAGTATCTTTTTGTGATAAGAGAGAAAATTGGAATTTTCACGGATGTTTTTTGTGTGTATAATATATACAAAATACAGTGAATAAAGAAGATAAAAATAAACGTTGGATTACTGGGAATAATCAGGAAAAAAACAAATATTGGAAACTTTACAACAATTGCATACTGTTTGCACTTCTGTGGTGAGTTTAAGTTAATTTAAAAACGATTAATAATAACAAATATTTTTTTTATATATAAAAGATTAAATTATCATTTTTTTTTTTTTCTTTTTTTATGAGTTTTTTTTTTTTTTGGGAATTTTTATATTTCACAATGAATATTTGAAATAGAAGAAATAATAGCAGAGAAGACAATTGACGATGCTGCACGATTAAACTTTCTATTTCGGAATTTCTCCTTCACCACCAATTGAATACATATATATATATATATATATATATATACATATCACTAAAAAAAAATTGATGCCGCTTCTTTATTGTATTTGGAATTTGTATTTTTATGACTGTATACATATTGTCATATGAATAACATATATTATTTCTCTTTATGTTTTCACCGTGACACAAATTATATTGTTTGAAAAAATATCATTTTATATTTATATTTATATGCATACGTGCAATAATTACAATATATAATGATCAATCAACCGGTTTTGTAATTCAAATTATTTATATATATATATATATATATATGCAATCATATTACACAGTGTATAGTAATATATATTAAAAATCTATACCTGAGGATTAAGTGCACTATTGAGCAATGTAATAAATTTTTTTTTTCTCTTTTACATTTGCATTTGCATACATCAGCTAAGCTGAGGTTATAAGACGATGAACAAAAATAGTGTCTTCATCGTGTCGTCTATATATATAATTTATGAATTGCAAATTTATCTTTACAAATAAATGTCTGTCATGGACTCGATAATTTTTTTTTATTTTTTACTATCATTGATTACTGATATTACCTTGTTCGATTTTATCAATTCGTAAATATTAAAATAGTTGAAAATGAACGAAAGAGAAAAAAAAAAATAAATAAATAAATAAATAATAAAATCATATTAATTGTATGTTGTATCGTGTAAGTATAGGTAATATATTATAACGAAATTGAAAGATAATTAGAGTTGATGTTGTAAAATTTCATATTCAAAAGTAAAATATTGAAATGAAATTTTATCAATGAATTAATTTCATTTTTTTTTTTATTATTATTTAATTATTAGTCATAATTTTTCCACTTGGAAAGTAATGAAATCACAAAACCAACTGACACAATGGTGAAAAGGTGTAAGGACGCGACGAAGTGGAACTCGACAAGCGAATGGAAAAATTTTTGTCCTTTCACGAATTGTAATCGTGACTATAACCTTCTGTAAAATTATATTGTTGGTAGGTGAGACTCAATCGCTTCCGTGCATCCATATTTAATTGCATCAAGTAATCTAAACAAAGAAGACGAGGATACGATGAATATTAAAATGAAAAAAAAAAAAAAAACAAAAATTATCATTATTTTTATAATAACAAATAATCACATTCCAATATAAACACAAAATGAAAATGACACGTGTCTATCGACGTATAATTGATAATACATAAATTAAAAATTTATGCATTAATATTTTTGTATCAAGAAAAAATACAAAACATTCACGTCTTATCATTTTTAGATAAATCTTTGAGAGTTTATCACGGGTGGGCGTTCAACATTTTCCATCCTACGATATAAACTATCACTCTTATTTTATATTATATATATATATATTTTCTTTTTTTGAGTAACTACACTCAGATTCACAATCTGTGGGCGTTTCACTATTGGTCTCGTTCCACATCAATAATTTTGTTTTTTCAACAAGCGAGAGATTCCAAGTAATGTCTCGTGTATTCCGTGTGTGTACATAGAGAAAAGTTTTTAAATATATATGCAAAAAAAAAAAAGCAAAAAAAAAAAAAACGAAGAGATACTTTCCCTACTTTCGCCCCACACGTTAATTTATCCGGAAGCATTTCCATATACATACACACACCGTTATAGGTATGTAGAATATCTATCTTTAGCATATTAAATACGACTATCTGTACGTAATTAATCTATAATACTCTCTTTCTATCATCATTGTCATCATCATCATCATCATCATCATCGTCATAACCATCATTGACAGATGGTCGCAAATCGGTGAAAGTAAATGTTCAACAATTGTAACAAATATGAATTTTATTATTTTGTTTTGTTTGTTTTGTTTGTTTTGTTTGTTTGTTTTTTTTTGTTTTTTTTTTTTCATTTCTCAATATATTCAATTTTTATAATTCAATTCCTTCAGCTTCTTTTTTTTCTCGTTTATTCAATTTGTTTCTTTGTCATGCGTCGCTGAGTCGGAGAAGAGGTGTCGTGGATTTTAAATTTCAACGACCGGATCAAAAATAAAAAAAATAAAAAAATTAACATTCCTATATATATATATATATATATATAAGGCTTGAGGGCTTCCGCGCTCACGCCAAGGCTAACTCAGCTGGTTTGACTGGCACTACCATCCTCCACTTGTACGTATATTTCTCCTCTCCGTTTTCCCCTCATATCACCACCAACCACATGACTTCCTTGCCAACAGGGAATATGGGCCCACAGTATTTATTCCTAAAAAAAAATAATAAAATTAATAAATAACAAGTTGTTCATATTTCGTGGTATTCAAAAAAAATAAATTTAAAAATATATATCTATATAATAATAATAATAATAATAATAATAATAATAATAATAATACAAAAAATATAATAATGAAAAATTATAAAAGATAAATTGTAATGGTAAATAAATTATCTACTTAATGTATATTTATACTTGTATAGATGTGGGGCGAGTTAAATATAAAAGTGGGGAGCTCTCAGTGTATGATGTGCACTGGTGGGAGAGAATGGATGGGATAGACGGAGCACACGCGGTCTGATCTCGTCCGTGGCTGGTACCACCAACCTCTACCGCCTTCACTCTCTTCCCCATTGTGTGTATTCAAATTTTATATATAACAATAGAGATATAGATATATTTTTTTTACTTTGATTCCATTAATTATTATTTATAATTTATTCTCCTCATTCACCTGGAAAAGAAAAATAAAAACAAAAACCAAAATAATAATAATAAATTAATAAAGAATTATAAATTTCAATATCAGTAAATTAATTTAATGATTAATATTATATATCTAATTGAAAAAAATAAAAAAATTGGCAATTTATTGTGTGTGATGAAATTATTAAATTTTTATAGTTTTCAAGTTTTTCATTTTGATTTTTTTTTTTTTACTTAGTGTGTGTGTGTGTGTGTGTGTTGTGTGCATTTGAGTGCTCTTTTACCCCTACCATTTTCACATCAGTGGCATTCAGGCCCACACTTCACAACAGCTCGAATACTTTCTCAGTCTCTCCCTCGGAGGAGGCCCCGCGTACACTTTGTATAAGACATCAGTTAACGTCGTGACTTCGTTTGTAAAAAAAAAAAAAGGAAAAAAAAAATTTTTTTTTTTTTTAAATATACTAAATCAAAATTGTGTATATAAAATATTGTGTACGTGGAAATAAATTATTATTATTCTATTTTTAATTTCAATAATTATTTATAAATTATTTAAACACTTGGAAGATGATTTTTTTTTGCCTCGGATAATCTTCGTATCAATTAAAAGACAAATAATAAATTTTATTAATTGAATAATTCCAAATTTTAACATTAAATACAAAAGTTCTATGTCACAATCTCACACTATCACACAAAATATTATTTGCTCTTGTGGTGAGTTGTAAATAATTTTTATTACTATTCTTTATTTTATTTTATTTTTTTGTTTGTTGTTTGTTTGTTGTTTCTTTCAATCACTTATTATTTCTCATATGTGTCATATATATACATAATAACTAAGAATATTATACAAATATTATATTCAATTGTATACACAGGACTTAACTATTTATGTTAGAATTGCTAATGTCAAACTATTATTATTATTATTTTTTGTTTTGTTTTGTATTGTGTACATGTGAAAGGAAACTATCAGGTTTACAATATATTTCAATCCAGTCACGTTGTCTCTTCTGTGAATATATTTCTTGACAATAAAACGCGTCTTATAATAACTTTTAACTTTTTTTTTTCTCATTCTACTACACGATTATTAATATCATATACGATTGCACTTATATATTTATATATTAATTATTAAAATTAATAAATCTATTTTTAAAATTGAAATGTAAAATATCGAAATGGGAGATAATTTATATTTTATTGTATATAAAATTCTTCAATATTATTAGCGATTATTGTCCATCACCATCACTATCATCATTATCATCATCATCATCATCATCATTATCATCATTGTAGAATATAAACTGTGATTGCAATCTATCTCTCAATGTATGTGAATTCATGTGTATTCGTGTGCTCCTTTCAGTTGAGGTATAATAGACGTGAATTGACTTAGGCTCATTCAAGTTTATAAGGAATACGCGATTACGCATCGTGTAACATCAACGACAACATAAAAAGACAACGAATCTCTAAAAATCCAAGGGTTCAAAGTGACTCGGATATAGCGGTACTATTTTTTTATTTGTCTGATGTACGTAATGAGGTCGTGTAATGATTCTCCATGTGAATTTCCCCCGCTCTTTTTTCCTGTTCTAATTTTTTTATTATTATTTTTTTGTTCATTGTTTTATATAACATGTGTCTACGTGTATTATTTATAATTTATAACTACACAATTGTCCATGATTTATTTATTACTCTTCTTTTTTCCAAATAATTTTTCTCAAATTCCTTTGGATTTTTTTTTTTTCTCTCTTGCATTCTCTTCTTTTTTTTTTTTATTTAAATATATATATATTTTTTTTTTCTATAATAATTTGTATTGAAAAAAATTATTTTTGAGTTGTACGAATGATTGAAATGGAATTTATCAAGACAAGAATATACTTGAGTGCAGTCAAGAGAAAGTGCGACATATAATCTAACATGGGTCGGCCATTTTCTAATCGACTGCACGCCACAGGAAAAGTCCTGATAAATAAATAATTATATATACACACATATATACTATAAATATATTTTTATTCAATTGAAATTATTTGTTTTTTATTGAAATTATTTAATTGCGAGTCTAGTGTCATCGTACAATTTGTGCCGAAGGCTACGAGTTTATGCTATTTTACCTTGAACACTACGTACATTATGCAACGTGTAGACTGCACATTAGCATCAAGGGAATGTGAATAGAACACCAACATTATAAACAGTCTCGTTCTCTTTATTTTTCTTTCTTTCTTTCTTTTATATTCACAAATATAAACCAATCACCCGCCAATAATTCAAAGTCATACCCAATATGTCTTCGACGTATTATAGATAAAATTTTCTCCAATTAAAAATAATTTATCAATTTATTTTATTTTTTATTTTGTTTATTTTTTCTTTCGAATTTTTTTCTTGGAGAAAATTTTTATTGATCCGAATTCTATACAATCTAATTTACTCTCACGCAGCGAAAGTTTATCCGCGTGATATTAATCCTTAAAAAAAAAATATATATATATATACATATTTTTTATAATCACACATTGAATTATATTTATGTGTATGTGTGTATTTATTTATTATTCATCACTGATATATTTAATTTCACCACACAGTTCTCTATTCAAATGACTCACAACATAAAATAATTATTTCTTTTATTATATTCTATATAAAAATTATTATTATTATTATTATTATTATTATTATTATTATTATTATTATTTCTTTATTTCATTAGTAAATGTTTCATTACATGTCAATTATTTATCAAATGATATTATATTATTTTATTTTCATCTTAAATATTATTCGATACGTAGTATATATTTTTGTATAAAATATACACGATATATATCAACATCAGTTTTATATTTATTATTATTATTATTATTATTATTATTTCTTTTTGTCTGTCCAGCGAATGTTAACGGTTTCACGATTCACATACACACACACACACAGACAAAGTCGAGGACCAACCCACATGTGTAGGCATATAAATACTTTTGTCTCTTTTATACTCTTATACAATTTATATATCGTCTCACATTCAGTTATCACACATTACCCACATATATACATGAAATACGTATATGTATTTATTTTTTCATGGATGAAATAAACTGATGGTGAGAGCAAAAATCCGTGTATAAAGACGTTGGCACGTGAAAAGAATATATAGAAAATTTTTTATACACAAGTGAAAGAACGATGAGAGAGTACAAAACATAAGGATATAAATAATATATATACAGTACAGTGAAGCCATTCAAAAATGTCTACATTAAAAAAAAAAGAATAATTGAAAAAAAAAAAAAATTATATATATATATATATATGTTACTTTAAAAATTAATATACATTGTATTAAGTGTATGCGTTGAGAAGTGAGATATCATCGAAATAAATTGGTTACAGTATTGTTTGAAAGTATAACGGGTATTTTTATAGTATAAAGAAAGTGAACGAGTCAAAATAATTTACCTGACAATAATAATAATAATAATATAAAGGAAAAAAAAAAAAAATTGTATCTCAGCAATTTTTTTTCAAAATCTATTCTGATAAATAATTAAAATTTTTTTATTTTTATATTTGTTTAATTGTTTGTTTAGATAATTGTGGAATAATTGCCGGTGCAATATGAGAAATTCGACGTTGCTAAAATGGGCACAAAACTCGACAAATAATAAAAATCAATCAAGTAAAAATGGTGAGATATTTGTATATTTTTATTTTTTTTATTAATTAATTTATTGTATTAATATTTTTATTATTATTATTAATTTTTTTTTGTTCATTGTTATAAGGTTCGAATAGGAATTGGATTCATCCACCTGATGCACTTCAGAAAGGCCACATTGCCTACCTAGTCAAGGTATATTTATGATACTTTTATTTGTAACTTTTTTTTTTTTTTTCAAAGTTTTCAAGTGTCAATGTGGAATTTAATGCGTTTGAAAATACACACGAGCAGATGGTTTTTACATATCACATGATTCGATAGCTGCATATTTAATTTAATCACAACGAACGCAATAACGTGATTGAGATAAAAGTTTGTGCGTCATTGAATATTCAATGTCAAACTTCATCGTGAAATAATTATATATATTCCCACTCCTAATAATTTATATATATTTTTTTATTTTCTTTGAATTTTTAAACAATATTATTTTATATCATTTCTAAAAGAGGAAAGAAATATATAATTTAAAAAAGAAAATAAAAATACGCAATAGATTTACGTAAGATGTCGTACCAGTTCTCACAATTCAATGAAGCTCCAGGCAAAATCCATACTAAAATTGTATATACAATTGAAATAATGTGATTTTAAAATGAGATAATCGCCATTATGGAAACTTGAAAAAATCTATGAGAAATGAGAATACAATGGCCTCGTGTTCATTTATTTCTTTCTACTTTTTCTTTTTTTTTTTTCTATATCCTTGATATATATAAATTTTTGATTTGATTTTCGTTTCAGTATTTGGGAAGTACAGAAGTAAATCAACCCAAGGGTATTGAAGTCGTTAAAGATGCGATATACAAACTCAAGTTCAATCAGCAGTTGAGAAAAAGTGAAGGTACAAAAATACCGAAGGTTGAACTTACTATTAGTATCGATGGTGTTGCTATTCAAGAACCTAAGACAAAAACAACGCCTAAGGTAAATTAAAGAAAAAATGAGAAATATAAAATCACCAATAGTTCATTTCCTTTCTCAACAAAAAAATAATTAAATAATCATTTATTTTTCCAGCGAATTATGCACCAATATCCGCTACACAGAATTTCTTATTGCGCTGATGACAAGGGTGAGAAAAAATTCTTCAGTTTTATTGCAAAAGAAGAAGATGCAGATCATCATACTTGTTTTGTATTTGTGAGTGATAAATTGGCTGAGGAAATAACGTTAACAATTGGTCAGGCATTCGATTTGGCATATCGTCGATTTCTGGAGACATCCGGTAAAGATTTAGAAACACAACGGCGATGTATGGTGTTACAACAAAAAATACGACGATTAGAACACGAAAATAATACATATCGACAAAGGCTACAAGATATTTGTGCAATTAAAGGTTCAGCGGATGTTCAATCGTATTTGGCTCATCATAATCTTCCAGATATTTTACATGTACCGAGTAATTCAGATGCATCCACTGATGGCAACTTGCGAATAAATGGCAATGGAAAATTATTAAATAACAAAAATGATACAAATGGTAATACATCAAATGGTGCACAACAACCACCACCAGTGCCACCAAGAAGCTTCGAAAAATCATTCGATGACGATTTTATGAGTAATGAATCAACATCGTCACCAACGCCAATTGTCGGCACCAAGCTTGAAGGTCTGCTTATGGATGAATTTGATGAAGATTTTAATCCACGAGCTTATGAAACAGCTACCAATGGCTTTGGAAATCATTTATCCAATAATTTAGTAACAAATGGTCAAGTGACAACTCCATTCTCACCGACAAATAATACTATAACACCACCTCCACTTTGTAAGTTGTAAAATTCGTGTATAAATAATTTTTTAGATAAAATATAATTAATTATATTGATGTATTATAATTTTTTAGTGGCACCGCCATCAAAAGCTAAAGAATCTAAACGTCAGAATGGAATAAAAGAAGATTTGTTTGGTAGTGTACCTTTCAATCCACCAGCGCCAACCAGTAGCTCAAACGATTTCAATGATCCATTTGAAATGGGAGAATTTGCGACACTTTCATTATCCCATCCAAGTCAGCATGAGCTTGAAAATGCAATTGGATTATTGGATAAAAGATTGTTAGAGATGAAGGTAAATTATTTTTTCATCATATAAAATGTTGAATACACAATTTATTGATAATTCATTGAATTAATTTATTTTTACTTTATAAATTTAGGATGGATTTAGCCGAGGACTTTCAATGGGAACTGATGACTTTTCCCTGGAAAGTCTTGATCCACTACGGAATTGAGTGCCAGGCAGTTGAAAGTTGAAAATATAAAAAATAATATGAATACAGAACAATTCAATATCGTGGTGAATAAAAAAACGATTGCAAGTCAATTGTTTGCAAAGACCAAAATTAGTCAATTAACTATATGTATTTATACGATCATGTTGGTTATATGTTATTTAAGAAGAATCAACTATTATTTCCACATTTATTTCTTCTCTTTATTCATTAACTATCGAGCTTCTATATATATATATCCAATATTTTACAGTCAGATGTTGAAAAAAAAATGACAATGATAATGATAAATGAAGAAAAAAGAAAGGTATGATTTCTCTACGAAAGAGAAATATAAAAATAATTATTGCCATCGTGTTTCCATAATACAATTAAATTAATAAGAGAATCTGCTGTGAATGAAGCATAGAAAACTGTAGTTATTCACGTCTATTCTTATTATAATCGTTGGAAGCTTGAAACAGTCGATGAAAAAGAAATAAAACACTTCGATATACATTCCCGCAATTAAAATAAGATTAGAATTCATACAAATATTATGTATGTGTATATTATTAACTAAATAGGTGTTGAAAAGTATATTTTTACACCACTCTCACACGTAGGATTAAATTATTATTATAAATATTATTATTTTTTGAAAATGCAATCAAGAATTCATGGTTTGTGTGCTTTTAATTGTCAGCATAATCATATTATATTTTAAAAAACAATGGGACATTCATTATGTAAATGGATCCGATGAAATTATGTAAATATTTTATTCTATAACATTATTTTATTATTATTTTTGTTTCCTGTTGCGCTGTTGTTTAAGAATTATTTTTAAGATGAATAAAAGTGTGGTTATATTATAAAAACAAGAAAAGCAATATAATTCCTTTTTTATTCTTCCATTAAACAAATGGTCTCTATGAAAATGTTATAATTTTCTTTATCACATGAAGTGTTTTTTTTGTTATTGATATAATTCAAAATTTAAATTGATAGTATAAAAAGGATAAAAATAAAATGAAAAATCTATTTTCTAAAATGAGAATTGTAATATTTCTCACCGTAACGATGTGTTGGACGGCATCTGTACGAGCTCAAGAAAAATCTGGTAAAAAATATAAACTTTTTTTTTTTTTTTTTTTTTTTTCATTTTTAATTATCATATTTAGAATGAATTTTTAAAATTTTAATAGAATACATTACTCGTGAAATGAATAATTTGGAGATATCAAAGTTTGATAATGATGGGGAAAAAAAAATAGAGGACACACGTCTCGTTGTAATCAATCAAAATAATCCGAAAAAATATGAAAAATCATCAATTAAAATGAAATTATCAGGAAATGATAGATGTAAACGACCATCAAGTGAAAATATATTCATGAAACCAAAAAAAAAATACATGTAATAAATATCAACACTATTTTTTTATATATATTTTAAGAAATAAAAAAATACACAATGTAAAATAAATTTAAGAATAATTTATTCCCGCGAAAAATTTTACGCATGCGTCACAATCTACCATTTTGAAAAAATATATCTAGGGAATATTATGCGTAATGTATGTGCAGCAGTGAAGCATTTTCCCTAACAAAACAATTTCACTCTCCAATAGCGAGTTCAATAATTGCAAATGGTTTATATAATAACATATGACTGAGCACGTTCACATTAGCCCGCCGCATTTATATGTCAAAAGTTGTTGCGTGACGATATTACTTCTAAAACACGAGTGTCCGATCCTTTATTTGAACTACAACCAATTCTCATTGTTATCATTACTAAAAAACCAAAAACAAAAACATTTAATGTATTAGTATAAATAGTTGAGAACCAAGATTAATCATACACAAGTGTTTGTGATTTTTAAATTTGAAAAAAAGAAAAAAAAAAATATGTATCTAAGAAAATTCGGCGTGTGAGTGTGTATTTGTTACATTTTCTTTTTTGGAAGTTTGACGACTGACGCACATACACACATATATACAAAAACTCAGACGCAATTATAACAACGTAATCGTGACCAAAGGCTGCCAAATTATTCATGAAAAACCGGATTTAAATTACTATGTGATGAAATTGTGAATAACCTCGTGAATCTCAAGATCTACAAAAAAAAAATTTATTGATAAAATATATAAATTTATTTTTAGCAAAAGAAAGGGAATATCTACGTTCAATAGAAGAGAATAAAGGAAAATATATATTTCCAAAAAAAATAAATAAAATGTACAAGACTGCGGTGTATTTTGTTTTTCTTGCATTTGCATTGGGAGCAACAGAAGGCAAGTAGTAATGATAAAATAATTATTTTGTATTAAAATTTTATATTATATTATTTATTATATCATACTGAATGAATGAAATTATACTTTTTATTTAATATATACATATCGTTCTGTTGTTGTCTAGACTGTCTGATGAGATTGAGATAATAGTGACGATGAAGAGAGAATGGAGAGCATGAGTATGATATAAATGATAAGAGGTTGAGATGAAAAAAGTTATGATGATAGTAAAGAATATAGAAGAGACCAATTGAGAGCACGATCACTATTTAGTCCATCGTTCATTCGCTGTTGAAAATTGCCTCATCCGTTTCAGTCTTCTCTCTACTATTTATCCCCTTCAAGCAACACATTTTGTTAGAGACCCACACGGGACCAATCAACCACTTCCGTTTCTCATTATTGCCACATAAATCCAAACCCATTTGAATTTCATTATTTTCTCACTTGATAGTTCTGTAGTAATTGTTATTTGTATTCCTTTTTTTTTTTCTTTTAAATTTTATTTATTTACTTTCAATTGTTTCAAATCTATTTTTTATTCTGTGTATTTTGAAATCATTTCATTTCCTATTTTTAGAGAGTATTTATATCATAAAAATAATCCACTGTCGAATATTCTTTAGATATCACTTTTACTTTTTTTTTTGTCCATGTTATCGATTGAGGTTGATATTATTTATATATAAAATATTGATAACTCTTCAAGGATACAACAAATGTCGTATAAAAAACTATTAGTATCTATTATCAATGTCAATTGTTATATTTATCAATCTTTTTATTTTCACTCTATTATTGAATTATTTATATTTCTTCTTTTTTTTCATGAAAGGACTTTGGATGAGACTTTTCAACGCTTATCGTTAAAACAAAGACACTCTGTTTGTTAGCCTTCCACTCACTTTTTCTCTCTCTCTCTCTCTGCTGACTGTATTTCCTCGTTTTCAGATTATATTCATCATGTAGTCTATAATTAACGCATTTGCAATTTATATTTACTCAAATGTCGATAAAATGTAAAACATAGTTATTTACTCGATACTCCAATGAGTTTCTATAATAATTCCTCATGTACTTTAATACATTATTATTACTATTTTATTTTTAGTTTAATAATTTTTTTCTCATCATATTCTATTTCATCAATATTAAAAACATGTTATACATGGATGATTGAAGCAATCACTATTGCGTAATGTATGAATTTTATTTACCTCACCGGGAAATAATTTTGTAAATAAATCTTCAGTACATTAGTATATTATACCAGAGGAATTATGTTAAATGATCTGCTAAATGTATTTTTTATTAGCAATAATGTAAAATCGCGTATATGATACATGAAAAAAATTCATATATGTTAATTGAATTTTATTAATATTATTTTTTGGTTTATAATTTGTTTAGGTACTAGCAAGAGTTTAGGACAAGAGTGTGACATACATAAAATTTATGATGCTTGTGGATTAAATGAAAGATGTATCTCAAAAGAAAACAAGACTTATTGTATTTGCCAACGACATTTTGTGGAAAGTGACGGTGAATGCGTGGAAATTTTTACAGTTCCTGCGGCGTCAGTTGATCAAACGAAACGTCGTGCCAATGAAGAGCCCACTTCATCAGGTAATGATAAAAAAAAATTGAAAAATATTGAAATAAAAATAATTGATATATCTAGTATTAAAAATATTGGAAAATTCGAATTTTTCATTAGATTTATTTAAATTTCTAGGTAATTCAATCGCAATTGGCCTTTTAGTGCCGACATTATTGATTCTTATTGGTGGAGTTGGTTTCTGCTATGCCAGACGATATCGTTTATTACCTTGTCAACAAAATCGGTATGGAAATGTTTTAGTCACAAGAGACGAAGATGATGATGATGATCCACCAATCGCATAAATTTAAAGACTGATTGTAACAATATAAACAACATTTCATCTTGTTTATTATTATTATTACTAATAATAATATTATTTCTTCAAAAGAGAAAAAAAAAAAAAAAAAAAAAAAATACGAGAAATGTAAAATGTGCGTACGTAAACGTATATGGTCACTTTAATGGTGAACTGTAGAATTCTAGGAAGGAGAGGAAAGTCAGCCTTTTTCTCTCCTTCTTAAGAAAGTGAGAAAAAAACTTGTGGATATGCATGTGCGTGTATATTTATATGTGCATAACACAAGATAAATCAAATGATGAGGCCAAATGTGTAAAGAAGCGAGAAAGACGCTTATTATACCATATATATATATATATATATACGTATATATAAATATAAAGTACGTAAATGAAAAGGATAAAAAGAATATAAAATTTTTCATGCACTCATTTTCTCAACATTATCCCAATATAAAAATATTATTTTTTTACATTATTTGTAAAAAATTGAAAAAAATCAATCAATACTGTCTTTCGGATTTTATATTTGGTATTTTTAATATTTTTCTGAAAAAAATAAAATGAGTGAAATTTTGTTTTGATACGAAAAAAAAATTCAATTGCATTTTCTATTAGTCAAATATATAAATACAAATAATAGAAAAATAATGAATATATGAATTTTTTAATCAATTCAAAAACGTGAATAAAAATAGAATAAATTAATTGAATAGAAATAACATTAAACTTAATAATTTCAATTTACCAATGAGTTTTATAAGAATTTTAAACATTATTTGTTTGTCAATGAAAAAATTGACAGGGGAAAAAAAAAAGGATAATCTTAAATGAATTATTTGTAAATAGTTTATATTCACTCACGCATATCACCGATAAATAATTCGCATTCTTGCCAGCTCCTGATTTTTTCTGGAGTGAAAAAAAAAAAAAATTTATTACTTTATTAAAATAAGTCGTCAGTATCATCACAAATTTTACCATATAAAATAATATAAATACATACATGTATAATATACGTAAAAATACATATAGATCTATTTCAACACAAACTATTCTTGTACTCTATAATTTTTGTACATAAATTCATTAGTGATTGATGTTCATCGGATAAAAATCAACGAACACCAAATATATAATGAGATTTTTCATATATAAATCTTCCAAAAATCTGTATTTAGATATCGCAGTAGTTTTTCATTTCTATTTAATTATTTTGATAATTAAATATGAAACACTCAATAATTTTTGGCCTACGAATATAAAATTAATTATAATAAATAAATAACAAAATAATAACAAATATTTGCTACAATTTTTGCACTGTATTCTCTGTGATGTATAATTAACAATATGAATTTGTCATTACATGAATTAGTTCGTTTTAATAATGCTATCTTTGATATATGATAAGTAAATAAAATGGCAAAAACTTATACGATGTGATAAAAAATAATTAGAATTTTTTAATTCAATATTTCTGCAATTATCGAATTGCTATAAATATACAAATGTCATTCTGAAAAATAAAATTATTGAAAAGAAAAAAAAAAAAAAAAACTTTATATTTCCAAATTTACCACATTTTTGTTGTGACAACAATCGGTGATGCAGATAACTACAATTATGGATTGAATTGGGTCACGTGAACAATGGTAGTCAATGATAAAAATGGCGGTGTGGAGTGGATTGCTTCGGTCCACACAACAAATTTTACAACGAAACAAATCACTTTTTCCCATTAAAACATTTAAAAATGGTAAGAATAATGAAAGAATCATATATATTAATAAAATTAAACGTGATATGTTGTTTATAAATGGAAAAAGTGCGTGAATAAACATTTATCCGGTTATGCAACACTGTAGTTCTTTATGATGTACGCACGTTTTTTGATAGTGTCACATCATAACAAATCAGATAATATTTATAAAAGAATACATACATTCAATAATTTCAATCTACATTGAATCTAATAATATAAACAAAAAAATATGACTTGTTTATTTGAAAAATGTAATATATTATTGAATACAAATATGTATTGTTGTTTGTTTAGGAACAATTGTTAGACTTATGTCAGGACATCAAACGTTTCCAATGGCTCCATCACGTTGGCACTGGCATAAAACCAAAGATCTCATTCATTTATACGTTTGTGTAGGTGCAATTCCTATAGGAATCAGTATATTCCTAATAAATGTGTTTGTAGGCCCTGCGACACTGGAGCCAATTCCAGAAGGATATGAGCCGAAGGCCTGGGAATACTACAGGGTAAATAGTCTCATTTTATTCTTCCAATAAATTAAATGATATTATAATTAATATTTATTATTTTATTAACAACATTAATTTTGATTTTTTAGCATCCAATAACCAGATTCTACGTACGTTATATAGCTACAACAGAACAACAGGAATATGAAAAATATATGCATCATCTTTGGACTGAACAGGAGGTAAGAAAGTGTCGTGAATTGGAGGACAAAATAAGAAACCTCATGGGAGAGAGAGGAGATTATCAAGCATTTTATTATGAACCATATACCAATGCTAAATATGTCAGAAAACAAGCTCAATTGGAGAAAGACAGTGTCCAAATATGGACAGAAGCTTAATGTTTGTATATTCACCTTCATAATTTAGAAATGTTTATAATAGCTAAAATAGCTCAAAATTAATCATTGTATAAATACATGCATATTATATATATATATATACATATACATAGATAATAATCAATAAATAACTGGTAGTGTGAAAATTTATTTGGACCTGAAGAATTTTCAAATTAAACGATGACGTTATCCCATTGGATCTCGCTTGCTTTTTTATACCCAATCTATTATTATTATTTTTTTGTTTTTTTTATCCTTTGGCTCTTTTATTTTTCTTGGTAAGAAAATTACAGCGAACCAATTGGAAATAAGTAAGGTGTGGATCCTCATACTATATAGAAAAACGTTACGAATTTTATTTTCTCATTTTATACTGTGTCTAACTCTTGTCGCGTCTCATGTCTGTAGTCACTTCTCTCTCATTTGTTCATATTTCAAGAACATCCATCGCTCTTACTCTTTCTCTTCATATATTGCCCACCTGGTGGTGAACAGATAAACCACGTGATCACGGGTTTCAGGTGGGAATCAAGAGGATTTGCGGTTGGTAGTTGCGACCAGTCTTGAGTGTTGCGTCGCCCGTAATAGAATATCTTTTGTTTATTCTATATTTATTACAGATGAATAAGTGAAGTTTAAAGAATAATTATGTTGAAATTTATTTCAAATTAATAGTTAACAAATCAACCATGAACTTTGCAAATAATATTAATAGATAAACAGTTTAAATATTCACGAATAATTACATTAAATTAATTTAAATTGAATGTGCAAATGGAATTTAAAATGAATATTAATTGATGGGTGAACGAAACGTAAAACAATACATAAATAACTTTGTGTATTTTCCAAGTATTGGCTTTTGAGCAATGATCAAATACAAACAATAAAAATTTTAATTAATAAAATTTTCATATTCGAATTTGTGGAGTAAATAGAAAAAATAAATAAAACATAGAAAAAAAGTAAAACGAAAAAACAAAAAAAAACAAAAAAACGCCGAGTAGAAAAAAAAAAGTGTAAAGAGACACAGCCCAAATATGAGAAGAGATAGCAGTAGGACAGGTTACCATGAACGGTTTTTTACTGGTCAGGTAGTAGGACTTGTAGTGACGTAAACAAAAAAAAAAATTATTATACGAAGAGAAAGAAAGAAAATAAATTTAAAAAAAAAAAAAAAACGAAAATAAAAGAATTTATTATACCGATGAGAGAGATGAGTGTGTTGAAATCACGACGACGACGACAGTTAAAAAATAAAGAGAAGAAAAAAAAATAGGTTATGAATATCATTTGTATTTTGGTGGATTATAATGTGAACATTGAGTCAAAATTTAATACATTTTGATATTTATCAATAATCAATTGTTTATTGTAATTAGTATACATTCATATATAATTTTCTTTCTTTCTTTATTTATTTTTTATTTTTTATTTTTTTTCAAAATTATACCGCATATATATAAATTATATTTATAAATACATATATGTAACATTTCTACTGATGGTATATGCGGCCATTTTGGTTCTATCTCCCTGCATTGTTACGTCTACCAGGGAATAAAAAATATCCCCCTTTAAATTATCACATTATTATTGTTGTTTGAGGAAACACAAAAATTTTTCCACTTTCGTGAATGTGATGAATTTATAAATTATAACTATCACGAGACGAAAAAAAAAAAAAAAAAAAAAAAATCAGTAGAAGAAAAAAAAATTTTTTTTTCTCCACACACAATACAAAAATAAAAAAACAAGTGTGAATTCTCACTGACCATGGAAAATCTACAACTGAGCACAGGTTAATTTTTTATTTATTATTAATTATATATTAAATAATTAATTTACTAATACAATAAATATTTGCTTGTGTATGTATAAGACAATACTAAAAATAGAAAATGATTATATAGTAAATAATAATTCACAGGTAACAGAGCAATCGCATATATAAGTACTCATCATATATATGTACATATATAAACATAAAACATGTAAAATTATGAGGATCATTCATGGACATCCGTGAGTTGCACGTGGGTGCTATTCCCGACCTGTCTTCGTACCGTGATACGTGAACACATCACGTACATATCTATATACGTACAAGTAAACTAGTGGCTCATTCAAATTATGCAACTGTATAAAACAAGCCCAAGGCTTGACATGTACATTTATACATATATATGTAAACATTATCATATTGTATACATATCCATCACATCTGTTTTACCTTGAACATACTCTTCTTCTTCTTCTTCTTTTTCTTTTTCTTCTACTCCACCACTACCACCACCACGACGACCTATACCTCATTCTTTCAATTTATCTACCCAACATTCAATCCACCATTATTTCCAATCTCGTTCACATAACTACGGTCATGTATTCCAAACGTCGCCAAATATGCTCATACCAAGGTTTTATATTATATTCTCCCATGATATCTTATACCTTTTCCACCAGTACTCGACGTCCTTGAATGTTCTTGCCATTTTATTTATACATTTTTTTTTTTTCTTTTGTTTCTTTATCGATAATTTTATTTGTGTAATATATATTACACAATGTAATTATAAATTACAATTAATTTTTATTTACAATTGAAAAATTTACCGTATAAAATATATTCATCATATGAATACTATTTAATATTGCATTTGTACAAATATTTATTTTCTATAATGGATATTAATACCATATACGTATACTTATACGTGTGGGCGTAAACGATAATAAAAGACACTGTCTTATACACGTTATACACAAATACATACACCATCCTCATGGCTATTCATTGCTTGACCGCGCATTCAAATCACCCACGCCCTCAATCAATTTCATATTGCACTGTAATTTTACAATTTTACACAATGCAAATTTTCGTTTATCAATTTTACATAATCTAATTTATTCATATATTTATTTATTTATTTTCTCTCCTTTCATATTTTCACACATAGTTAATTATAAATATTTATGTATTTTACAAAAATATTGTATTATTTATAATTTAAGTATGGATAATTATTTTATTGCATTTCTTGGTCAGTAAAAAAAAAAAAAAAAATATTATACATATCCAGTAGTGACACACGGGCAAAAACGTCGTGGGATTAATTACCACTGCCACCTTCATATATATATATATATATATATATATATACACTTTTACTTTAGACTCTCGTCAAAAGTGAACGCAAAAGTTTGTTCTCTCTTTCGCGTGTGTGTATTAACTTTCTCCCGACTTTAAGTCGACACCGCGCGTGTGTGCTTTGTGTTTGCCCCTCTGTTCTCTCTCATTCCTTTTATCTCTACACATACTGCTCCACCTAAAAACGTTGTTCTTCATATATGTATATATACATTTCTATACATTCATATATACACAATGAATATGAAATATTTCAATTGCAATTATCCAATCATCAAAATGAGATGTAAATATATATAGATATATATATATTTTTAAAATTATTTTAGCTTAACTGTAAAAAAAAAAATTACTATTAATTCTTTCAGCCAATTATATTCGATAAATTATATTGATTACAATTATTGATATTTTTTTGAAAATTGATTATTGTATTGATTGATAACTAATTAATTTTCAACTATAAATTATTTATTATAATAATGAGTTATATTTAATAGATTTTATTAATAAAATGTACTTTCTCTTTCGTGTTTCAGATATGAACTGGTGCAGTATCGTACTCACATGTGTACTGGTACGTTGAAAAAATTAAGATAAAAAAAATAATAAATCATTCGATTTTCACTTCACAATAATTATATATATATATATATATATATGGGGAGAGAGAAAGAAAGAGAAAGTGGGGGAGATGGTGATATTTACAAATCAATTATGAAATATTTTTGAAAATTTTCTATATTTATATTAGCATTTTGTATATGTAAAATTAATTTTTTTAAAATATTTTTACTGTTGTTACATCAGTGGATTTCCCCTTAACCTAAATATGTTAAGTTTGTATGAATTGAATGAAAATCATATAAAATATATTCTGTTAAGTCTTAACACACTACGACAAATAACTCAACGAACGTCAAGTCACGTTCCCCATCGCACCATGAATTTTATTCATACCCAAGAATGTCTCGATGACACAACTTAAGTTGACATAAGTAAAACGTGCACCATGAAAAAAAAAAAAAAAAAAAAAAAAAAAAAGAAGAATGAAATAAAAGAAATAAAAGATGCTTTAACTATTCAAACTATTCTTTTGTATATTGTTAAAAGAAAAAAAAAAATATATATATATTTTTTTTTATTAATTTTGGTCAATTTAATTTCCATTGGTGAGAAAAAAAAAAAATCATAAGATAAATAATATAAAATATCATATTTGTGCCAGTCTAGGTTAACAAGATTAGCTAATCTTCCACCTCTGTGAAAGAATGGCAATTTTAAATTGTGTAATGGATTTAATAATCCGTCATGTCAAACACGAGAAATAGGATGAAGGTGGTGGAGGTGGACAAACGAGCCGCACAATTACGTTGCGATGTGAATCGAGTCGTGCAAAAGTGTCCTGAAATTCTCATTTTTATTTTTATAATTCTCGCATTTCATTCATAATCAACGATATATATTCTATTTTTTTTCTTTTTTTTTCTTTAATAATGTATCATTGAATAATATGTATATTGTATGTTAAAATATTTAATACAATTGTAATAATGGAGACATACCTAACCCAGTTGGTCTTAAGCGCCTAGACCACACCCACTTACATCTACACTTTTCCTTTGTATTTCTCATGATATATAGATATATATCAAGTGCGAAATCTTTCAGGCCCCGTACACTCGGTGTATTTGTGTCTTGTTGCATACACAAAACAAATAATTTATAATATATATTTTTTTTTTATTGCAATATTTATTTCCTAATATAATGAAAATTGAATTAATCACATTAGCACAATGACAAATATTAAATTTTTTTTTTTTTTTCTTTATTTCTTTATCTTATTTATTTATATTAATTTATTTACTTGAATCTTTCACTTTCTCCTCCCCAATTGTTTACTCATTTTGCAAGTAAATAGCAGCTCTCATTTTCACTTCTTCACCACGCATGGCCATGTAGATTTATGTAAAAAAAAAAAAAAAAAAAAAAAAAGTATAAAAAATTTACATTGCAAAATAAATAAGAAAAATTGTTAATTAATACTTTTCATATTTTTAATAACATGGAATTTAAAACAATTTCTATACATCATATATAAATACTTTTATCTAGATTTGTTTTTACAGAATTTATTATTTTATTATATTTTACAAAAAAAAAAAAAAAAAAAAAAAAAAAAAAATGATATCTTTGGCCTAAATTAAACGTGCCGTAAATTTTTTTCTGAATATGTGCATGGCACCGTACAACAAAAAAAAAAAGAAAGAAAGAAAACAGAATTTTATACCAATTAACTTTTCATAAATATCTGCAGAGAAAAAAAAAATTCCATAAATAATTCAATTCAATTAGGAGAGGAAAAACATATAATAAAAAAAAAAACCAACAAACATACAAAATGATATAATCACTATTAACAACATTAAACTAATCATATACAATTTATTTCCTGTTATTCAACACAGCATTGATGTAGATTTAATAATTTGTCAATAATAAGAAATTTATTTATTCATTTATTTATTTATTAATTAATTAACTAAATTATAGTATATCAGCTAATTACTAAATTTGGGTATTTCCTTTTTATGTTTTTATTAACTCAATGTTCAAAATAATAACGGAGGAGGGTGAGACAGGAGAAATAATAAAAATAATAAAAATTTTGATTTAGTGATTTTATATATCTGTTAATACATATGTATACTTATATATTTATATATGCCAGAGTGAGCGATGAAAGATTATGTATCTAAATATATAAACTGTACACATGAAGCAGGATATAACAGGCAGAGATAGTTAGTTGAACGTGTGGGTTATGTGTAATTCTTCAATGTCCTTGAATGTCACCTACACACAAATTGACTCATGACAACAATATAAAATACAAAATAAAAAAGAAGAAAATATACATGTACATTAACAATAATCATAGAAGAATCACTGGATGATTTATGTAAAAGTTCATGTGGCCTTCCCACAGTTTCAATCATGTATTCATCAGAGCTAGATTTGGATTTTATGATTCACATTTGCACCAACAACTTTCGCTTCAATAAAATTAATTCCAATACCAAAAAACCCACACCAACTGATGATAATTATGATATTAATAATATTAAATTATTATAAATTATTTAAATAATTATAAATATGAACAAATATATATATATAATTTATCGTGTATTCCTTTATTATTTTGCAGTTTTTCACAACAATTTCTACACCAAGAGGAATTGCACTAGCTGCTCAACTACCACATGGATACTCCACTCCCTCCACATGTGAGTAAGAAAAAAAAAAAAAATATATATATATATATAAATTTTCAATAAATAAATAATTAATATTAATTGTTGTTTGTTCAAATTAAATACTAATTGACGTAATGTAAATAAGAAAAAAGAAAATTATCAGTGTGTTCAATTAAATATGAATAAATAAAAAAGAAAAAAATTATATATTGTGATTGTAAAAAGACAATTATCGTGTATTTTTTTTTTTTTTTTAATTATTATATTCTCAATTACATACATACAATGACAACTAATTGTACATTATTAATTATTTCCGTCTTAATGAATTTGTCGACGACCTTCCTTCAACATAGCGAGAGACATTGCCAAGCTTGTGAAGGTGAGCAAAGTCGTGCGACCTAGATATATTCACAAAGTGAGAGAAGAAGTTGGAACTGGTGGTAGTGGTGAGGATGATAACGATGATGATGATGATGATGATGGTGGTGATAATATTAATAATAATAATTATTCTTATTATATACTTACTATATGGAGAAAGAAGAAAATATATAATATATACATGAAGAAAAATAGTGATATATTATATAAAATAATACCACACAAGATGGCAAAGTGAAAGATAGAAGGAAAGAGAGAGCAGTGACAGGAGGATAAAAGCAAAATGATTCCTTTCATTCTCATCACTTGGATGATCATCATCAAATTTTCGCGAAAGTCCAACGCCAACACAGCGGAACGTTTTATAGTGAGAGGATTGTACTGTGAAATACGACAGAGTTAGATATTTTCATGTTAAAATTCATGGGATACATTTTGTTTCTACTTCTCCTCTCAACTGTGTAAATAAAAAAATTCCATACCAATAAATAATTTATTAAATGATTTCTTTTCATTTTCTAAATTATTATTGTATCAATTTTTTTTGTTTTTTTTTTTTCTCTTGAATTTTACATTGATATTGAAAAATTCATTGATTTTAAATGGCATGAATAAATTCATTTCAATTATATCAATTAAATTGATTATTTATTTATTTATTTATTTATTTATTTATTTATTTATTTTCAATGTGCCCAGACCAGAGGCGATGAAACAAAGAATATGGATAGAATAAATACACAAGTGGGAGTGGAAGTTTTGAGTGGTGCAACAGAGCGAAACACCCAGGTGTCTCAAGGCCATGAGTGAATTGAAATAAACGTTTAAACAACAGCAAAAGCCACCAAACCAACCACTACCATCTTCACTGTACAACATTATTTTCAATCGAATAAATAAAATTACAGGGCATTTTTTTCATGTGCAATACCATCATCAAATCATCAATAATACTATCATCATTTATAAAAATTAAATAATAATATTGATATAAATATAAATAAATAAATAATTTTAGTATTGTATAAAAAAAAAAGAAAAAATTAGTTGAAAAACATTTTTTTTCTTCAACAATTTACTTTTAAAACTTGTGGAATATTTTATACAGAAAATCTCTTTGAATATACAAATTCTCAGGAAATATTCAACTGTAGATAAATGGTATTTAAATTGTTTGTCGTGCATTCAAAGATGATTGACCAATTGTTTTTGATGTAAAGTGATGTGCGAGTATAACGGCTCATCGAAAAATACTGTTGGATAGTAAATCGTTGATAATGATGATGATAATGATAGTAAGTTATAAGTAACATGAGGTAGGAGGGAATTCTAAGTAAAATTATATGAGGGAACATCACAATTGTTGGTCACGTATGAATACAGGATGCATTTATTTGTCACGACAACAATGACCATCAGTTAATTCAATAGATTATCAATATTTAGCTGGAATAAAGTTGGATATAAATACAAAATTATTGGTACATTAATAAAAACAAAAAAAATATATATATATATATATATATATTAATTAATTCAATAAATTTGAATTTATATCAAAATATAATTTGAATAAATTGACGGTTTGTTCAGTGATTTTTTTTGGAATAATTTGTGATTATTTCTCTTCGACTATTCCCGTTCATTCTTGTACTGTTGCGTTCATTCAGGTCATTGAACTGGTATAGCACGTCTTGTCATGGCGTCACGTACTTGAGAATCCCTCGGACATACAACCGGACGCGATTTCCGCAGTTGTTACCACTTCCCGTACACATGACTACGTGAATATATGTTTATGTATAGCTGTTAAATAATTGTCTAGTTACAACTATAAAGTATTTTTCTTATAGAGACGAGCAGGGGGATTAGAAGGATGGAAAGAAGGTGGTGAAGTATTTTGTTGCGGTATTTCACGTGGCGTTAATTATATCTAAATGCTTTTAAACATACGGAATAGCGTGTTTGCACTATTAACAAGTGCGTTGACAGTAATATAACTGTTACCTTTATTTTTTTATTTTTTATTTTTAATATTAATAAAAATTATTACATCAGCATGATATACAAGTATATAAATATATCAAGTATTATTTCAGATTATTTTTCACTTATTTATTTCTTCTTTTATTTATTTATTTATTTATTTATTTATTTTTTTTTATTATTCTCTCGAATTTTCTTTTCATCGATATAATTTCCTGTTTGTCACCAGTCAATTCATAGAAATATAATTGTTTAAGACTCGTGTTTCAACTCATCACAAATCTCATCACCAAGTCAAGTTCACAACTCTCTCATCCATTGTCTCAGTCAGTTATAGTGTGTGTCATCTCAATGACAATTTTTTTTTTTTTTTTTTTTTTCCATTTTATTTTATGTCTCTTTGTTTCAGTCTCATGGTATTATTTACACCTTAATTTCCACGGAAATACATATGAATAAACACGTATATATATTTTTTTTATACGTGTGAAATATATAACAAAAAAAAAAAACAACAAATTGTGAAAAAAAAAAATATTAATATTGTGACATTTTTTTAATTACACAATTAATTATATACACACAATCGAGTAAAATTCAAATTACTATAATTGAAATAATAAATATACATTGTTTACGATATAATTATTACTTTACTTTTTTTTTTTTATTTATTTTTTTTAATTATCTGTTATTATTATTATTATTATTATTATATTTATTTATATTATTTATTTTTTATTTACAGCAACAATGGCAGTGGCCAGCACCGTCCAGATTGAATGTGCAAGGGAATCAATTATAGTTCACATATCAACTGAAGGCAATAGTGACTTCAATGGTCTTTTATATCCACGAGGATTGTCAAAAAATAGCTCGTGTTTACAAGAATATAAAAGTCAACCAACACCAATTACATATCATTTACCACTACGCTCATGCAACACAATGCCCACAGAATTAGTAAGTAAACCTCGAATTTTTTGCTATAAAAAATTATAAAAAAAAAAAAAAATCTAGTGATAATTTATACTTGAATGAAAGTAAATTTATTTAATGTATTTTAAAATAGATTCAAGTTGAGTGAACAATAAAATATCAATTGATAAGATTAATTTATACCACAAAATACATATACGTGTATATATATTTAGGTGTTCACAGTCGTGAATTACCAAGAGGCAAATGTTAAAAGAGAAAAAAAAAAATGAGGAGGAGGAGGAGGAATAAATCGTGCAGAGAACCCAAGACGTGTGTTATATTCCGTTATATTTGTGCTATTGCGTTTGCACGTTACGTGGTGTACTCACATAGATCGTTTCCTTGCCACACCATATAACTGGACCGTTATGTGACCGGGACGGATTGCCAGGTTGCACAAAAAAAGAAAAAAAAATGAATCGTAAAATAAAAATTAAAGATTATCTTTAATCTACCAAAATGCATGACTCTCCTGAAGTTTATCGTCCCTCTCCTCTTTAGAATGTTCTATTAAATTAAATTTTTTGTTTTTTTTGTTTTTATTCATATTTTTTATTCTGCTCAACTAATGGCCATTCCGTTAGGAAGATTGATGACTTCCTTGCTGTAACATTATATCTCATACTTTGAATGTTCCAATAAGAAAAAAATTTTTTTTAAATTTTTTTAAAATGAATTTTCTCATTTTTATTTTTTATATTTTTTCCTCTCTTAAATAAATAAATTATCATTATTCCGTCATCATATTCTTCTTCTTCTATTTATAATTTTATTTGAAATACTCATCTGCAAAAATAAACTTTTGCAGCAGGACATGAAATAATCATACACGTGCAGCGTTGCAGAAATTGTTCAAGGTCAAACGCCTCAGACATGAGCTCAGATCTACTGTAATATAAAATGGTCGATGAACAACAGCTAAAGTACACTGTAGGGACAAAGAAGAAGTAGAAGTATCAGTGGTGGTGATGATGGTGATGTTGGTAGTAGTAGTAGTAGTGTCCTCACTATATCTGGCTTGGCTGTAAGTGGAAAAAAGAAAATAAAAAAAGGGTAGGGAGCAAAGGACCTTGAGATGGGCTGTGCCATGTTGGAAGCTCTATATTATGTGGATGTTCATCCCAAAGTATCTTTAAACGCACTCAACCCAACCAATTTTGTTTTTTTTTTTTGTTTTTTTCTTTCTTCGTTTCTCGGCCTTCCAACCTTCAAGGACTTGGTCGGATGATTCCACTTAGTTGTTGATTATTTCATCTTTTTCGTATTCAACCATACCAAATAAAACGCCTTCATTCTACACCCACGTATCTTCAAAACGATTCGTCATTGATTTAATCCCCCTAAATTCCTTCAATAGATATATCAACAATGGAAACAACTAAAAAAAAAAAAAAACGAAAAAATAATAATAATAAAATAAGAAATAAATAAAGGTATATACATATATGGTTTCGATATCAAGAATTATCATGAAGTTTCTGTTGGTGTGACTCGACTGACCGGCCGTCGAACCCGATCCAACATACATATATAAATATATATGAATGTGTATGGTGGTCGTGGGCAAGCAGCAACATTGCGAGGAGGTCCGCCTCAGTGGGAGCTCTCGCGAATCCCAGGAGCAATGAGAATAAAAAATAAATATATAAAACGCGAAGTATAGGGTGTATATATATGTACGTGAAGTAGTGAAGAAAAAAATGACTGTATACAGCTGGTGCCAATGACCTTTTATTGCAGCTATTCCAGGCGACCTCAGCAAGGATGCTCACTAAGAATATCTCAGTTGTGCCTGCCTACTTTTGTATTATATTTAAACGCATGCATTTACTAAATATTATTAATTATTTTTATGTAAGGAATAAAATTATATATATAATAATTTTTTTTTTTATTCTTCTGTAATTACAGGACGATGGTGGAATTGAGTATTTCAATACAATTGTCGTTCAGCCACATCTCAAACTTGTGACAAATCAAGGTAGAGGTTTTCATGTGAGATGCCGTTATCAAACTCGAGATAAAGTTGTTACGAACGATCAAACACGCGTGGCAATGTTACAATCACTTCCATTACAGGTATAAAAATTTAATTCAATTATTATTTTATATTAAATTGGTATTAATTTAAATTTTAATATTTCAGGCAACTGCACCAATGCCAGGATGTACGATGAAAATATTTAGTGGTGATCCAACACGTCATCATGTCGCTGAGAATGTTAAAATTGGTGATCCACTGACACTAGTCATCAGCATTGACAAGCAAGAGATGTTTGGTCTTAAAATATCTGATTGTATTGTCAGAGATGGACTTGGTTGGGGTGAGCAAAGGCTCATCAATGATGAAGGGTATTTATTTCATTTTTTATTTTTTATTTTTCAATATCGCTAAAGCTCATTGAGTTATTTAATGTTAAAAATATTATATTTTTTCTTATTTTAATATTTTTTTAATTATTGATATTAGGTGTCCTGTTGATGGTGAAATAATGGGACAATTTACGTATAGTAAAGACAAGACTGAGGCGCGAGTCAATTTTCAAGCGCACAAATTCCCATACACTGCCAGTGTTTACTATCAATGTAATGTTCGGTTGTGTATTAAACATGGCGAGGGATGCTCCGACACGGTAAATAAATATCAAAATACAATTTATACTATTAATATTCAACAATGATAGTGAGTAAATGAATTAATGACTTAATTTTTTTTCATGTAATTTTCAATTGACTTTTAGCCTCCATTGTGCAATGAATTGAATCATAGACGACGACGAGCAGCCACTGCAAGAGCACTCGAAGATAAAGACGTTTCTTCACTTGATGGCGGTACTCCAGCAACAATCGAAGTGTACAGTGGACTTTATGTCAATGAAGCTTCAGATATCGCTGGAAAATCAGATCTTTCTGATGACGTTTTTAGAGAACGAGTAAGTGAATAATTATTCACATATTTTTAATCTAAACAAAACAAACAAAAAATTATTTATATTTAATTATAATGATATTATTTATTATTATTATTATTATTTTTTTTTTTTTAGACAATTGATGATGCCGATAGTATTTGCATATCGCAACGAAGTTTTGCAATAGGAATTGCTATTGCTGGTTTGATTTTAATGCTGGCTGTAGTCGCGGCAATTCTTGTTTTGCTTGCCAAGAGACGTCATAAAAATATTTCAACCACTGGATCATCAATTTACAGTGGACCATATACAAACACTGCCTACAGTCACAGCAGTTAAAAACCAAGGATATTATTTTAAAGAAAAAACAAAAAAAAAAAAAAACAATTTATTTATATGCAACAATTTTTTTTTTCTTCTTTGCTCAATGCAATTAATTTAAAAAATCCGATAACGCTTTACAGCTATAAAAAAAGTTAATTAAAAATAGGTAAAAGTGAAGAAAAAACTAGCTCATAGGATAATAATCGAGGAATTTCCTCTTTAAAAAAAAAAAGTTGAAAAATTTTTTTTTTTTTTTTTTTTTTTTCATAAAAATCACTGTCTCGCAGATGTTCGTTACTCTCGTGACGATTTATTTATATTATATATGCAAACGTATTATTGCACGCCATTACATCAGCGAGATAAAAAAAAAATAATAATAATAATTAATGATATTATTATTATATAAAACAATTAAATGTCGGTGGGTTCGACCTGGTGGTGGGTATTTTAAATAATGAAAAAAACAATTTACAATTAATTAAAATGAGCAAAACAAATATTATATGATAATTAATCAAGTTTTGATATAAAAAGAAAAATTATTGAGAAATTATTGAGAAACAATCGTCATTGTTAAACAAGGCCATTGGCCTATTCTGGGGATCTTTCTCTTTTTTTTCTCACTTTTTCTTTTTAGTTATAGGCAAGTGCAATATATATATATATATATTTATATGTATATCTCGCGATTCCGCAATGATTATATCAAAATGCGGATACAGTCGATGAAATTGCAAGCGGAGAGATTATTTCTCCGCTTGAATTGACGCGGCATTGGTTCATAGTGGCATTGAGGATAAGAAAAAAAAAAGTATGATTTTTTTTTTCGTTTTTTTTTTTAATAATCAAAAAGATTAATGGCAAAATTTAAATAAAATATTCTACAATGACTCTCTGGACCTTTGTCACTGGCAATGTTTAGATATTTTGGATGTTTTACAAATTTTTGTAAATAGCGTAAATTGCAATAATAAAAAAATATTTGATACTCTGTCTCTCCTAATTGCTAAAGGTGTTCATTTTTTTTTTTTTTTTTTTCCATTAATTGTATCATTTTTATGACATTCAGGAGGTTACAGCAAGAAATAAAATAAACTCGAGTGTCAAGCGATTATTCAGTATCGTGTATAATTCGTTTTTGGAAAATATGAATAATATTTATGTATATAATAATATAACAAGAGTTATAATTTACACTTAAATTGTGTAATATGATATTTTTCTAGCCTGCATTGATGTGATGATTACTCATCTGTGCTTATCTCATGTTTCCTTCGCTTATTCATTTATTTCATTATTTTTCCTCACATCTTACATTTATTTCAATCATCAGGAAGAATGGTCAATTAATGAATATATTTGACATTTAAAAAATAATATTCAAAATATAATTAATTGGTGGTGGTGATGGAAAGAGAGAAAAAAAAAATCAAAGATAATTCCAATTCTAAGAAGTAAAAGAGGTAAATTTCATAAAAGTGTAACTATCAAATACATGATAATATATTTACTGTAACTTTCTATATATGCTGGTACATTTTTTCTGTTTTTTTTTTTTTTTTTTTTGTTATTCAACTTTTCTTTTTTCTCTTATTTTTCATCTACCTAACGTAGATTTTTATCGAAAAGGTCATTCAACGATCACTAATTAATTTAATACAACTTCGTATCACACTATCTATATTATCTATGAAAAAAAAAAAAAAAAAAAAAAAAAAAGCTTTTGCAATAATTAGCCGTGTGGTGTGTGTATATATATACAAATTTATTATAATTATAGATGGTGAAGGAAACAAGATGATCGGAAAAAAATGTAGAAGAATTAAAAGAGAAAAAATATAATTAAAAATGAAAAATGAATTCACATACTTAGATAAATATAACTGATTTGAAATAATAAGACTAATTATTATTCCTGAAACAGACAAGAAAAAAAAAAATAAAAGAATTTTAACATATAATTTTTTTTTTTTTTTTTTTTTTTTTTTTTTTTCATTCATTCATTCATTCTGGTAACTATTTTTTACGACTATAAATTTTTTGTTTTTTTTTTTGTATCATTGAGAAGACAAAGAGAATGTGAAATTATGTTTAAATTTGTTTTTAAATAAACTAATTTTTTGTTTTCTAATCTACAATGATCATGAGAGCTTGAAAATGTTGCGTTTGTTTTGAAACTCCGTATTGATTGATGATTAACTTTTCTCTGTTCTTTTCATCTTTAATTGTCAATATTAGAGTTACATACAACTACGACTTAGGTACAGACTTAAGATTAATAATAACTACTATTTGCATGCTCATTAATATCATCTGAATAAATTTTATCAGGTAGAAAGGAAAATAATTGATAAATTAAATTCCTCAAGAAAAACAAAAAAAAAAAAAAAACAATTTAAATATATCACTGTTATTCATACCATTTTTTTGTTTCTTTTTCTGTTTGAATTTTTTTTTGTCAAATATAATTTCATAATTGTCCAGAATTAAAATTGCCAGATATTTTGACAGGCTGTTGTTGAACTGTATTTCGTTATATGAGGGATTCATTCAAAAAATCTAATTAGGCACACGTTTATCTTAAATACAATCACCGTGTTTTAAGCAAAGCTTTTTTTTTCTGGATGGATTCATTCAAACTTAGTTTTGGTTTGCTTTTTATTATTTCTTTGTTCGATCACAGACTAAGATAAAAAACTATTAAATACTTTTTTTTTTCATTTTTTTTTTTTTCATTATATTCAACTCTTGAAAATAATTATTGATAAATAATATATAATTCAATTAAATCGAAGCCTTTAATAATATATAATTAGTAAAATTCACAGACGGAAAAATATAATTGTATAATAATATCAATTATCACCAAATTTTGACGTATTATTATAATTATATTCATTTTGTTCATGATTGATTAATAATAAATTGTGTCAGAGGTGATAATTTAATGCAAGTAATAAAAGTTTATGTAGCCGTAAGGTTAGTGATGATGATAATGATGGTAGTATATATGTATTATCCACATTATAATTTCATTTTTTTTTCTTTTATTTTATTTTTATATTGTAATAGTTTTAACTAGAATATATAGACTAGATACTGAATACGTTCATCTATTTCATCTTTTTATATTTATTCTCTGTCTGTGTCCAAGAGAAGAAATAAAGCAAACACGTAAATATTTCAAAAGAGAATTTGTGCCATAACCGAAGTAACAAAAATAGATCAACAATTATTTTATCTGCTTTTATTTTAACCATGGGCATTCTTCTCTATATCATTTTAATTATTTTCCTTCATTTATAAACGTACTCAGTAAACTGTAATATAATTAATAAATATATTATCATCTTTAGTGGCCATGGCATCGGTTATTTTTCTCTTTGTTTCGCATTGTTTCTCATCAGGTAATCGATTTCATACTTATTTATTTCTCTGTTTCTTTTTTATTTATTTATTTTTATTCTTTATTTTCTTTCTTATTCCATTAGATTTAAATCTCTCATAAAATTAAATTCTCACATTGTTGTATTTTTTTTTTTTTTCTCTCTATAAAATTGCGGTTAAAATAATTTCAAGAATAATATATATATGTATATATAATTATTTGTTTTAATATATTGATGCATTGTGTTTGTGTTAAATATATGTTATATATAATATCTGTATATATAATTATTTATAGAGATTAAAATTCTGTCAATAAACATTTTAATGGCTTTAATAATAATTCGTGAGTGTTTTTATTTATTTATTAGTTTATTTTTTTTTTTTCTTTTTTTATTATTTCACTATTATGACTCTTTAATATTAATCAAAAAAGATTATTTTAATACAATTCCATTCTATTTTTTTTATATTTTTTTTCCTGTGGGCTTTCACTGTATTATCATTTATTTTTACTTTTTTTTCTTCTTTCTTTTGCATTCCGTTCAATTTTTTTGTTAAACAATTTAATAATAATAATAATAATAATAATAATAATAATAATAATAACAATGAAAAAAATATATATATATATGTATTCAATAATAAATAAAATAAACAAACAACCAAAAATTTTTTTTTTATATTTCACGTCTCTTCTCTCCTTTTTCTTTCTTCAATTTGCCCACGTTCAATTGTTTGCTATTATTAATTAATCGTAAACTTTCTTTCAAATAACATATTTATTATCAATTATTTGTTAAATTAATTAAAATTAATTTAGCTCCCGACATATATTCTTTGCTTCCTTCTAATTTTCCATTATGATTTTTTTTTTTTTTTCATTCGTGTATATATATTTTTTCCACTTTCTCTCATCATCATATGCACATGAACACAATCACACATACATACACACTCACATTTTTCTTTCTCCTTATTTTTGTACCAGCGGTGGCGCATCATAATTTTTATTCATTTTAAACTTATTATTATTATTATTATTATTATTATTAGCGGCCACTGGGTGACCTTTATTTAATTTTTTTTTTTCTCATTACCTAATATTGTACCAGCTGATTTTGACGGGCGATTGTCACCTTCACGGTCCCTGAAATATATATAAAAAATTTAAAAAAATTGATATTGCATAAAAATATTAATTGATTATAATTAATTAAAATAACAGATTGAAAATAACCAAACAAATCAAGAATTTATGATGAAAATCTAATAGATAGATGGGGAAGAAAAAAAAAATGAATGATAAAATGAAGAAATAAAAAAATAAAAAAATATTGAAAGAGAAAAAAATGTTGTTAATAACTATGAAGTGTATTTCTTTTTTTTTTTTTTTTTTTCTCAAATAATACATAAGAAAAAAGTAAATATTCGCGTGACAAAATAAAGATCATTGTGACGTGTAATTTATTATAGATCATAATACCTTTATGTCATATTGTCTTCCACTGGTTTTGCTTTTGAGGAGGTACAGAAACGTGTCACAATAAATTAATATCACACTTCAGTTATTCTTGACGGATAATAGTAGTAAAGAATTTTTGAATGGAATACACATGGATATATATTAATTAATGAAAATAATACGTGTTACAAACTTCAAGAAGAGAGGAAGAATGAAGGAGAATCATAACCGTAAAATTAATTAATTAATGTCCAAAAATTAAGCGACGACTTTGGTATATGTTTTACCTTTTCTCATGTCTTTGGGTGAATTGGTTGAAATAGTGGGCATGGGAGAAGCTTGATAGCCATTGAACCGCACACCAGTTGGTGGCAAAGTTGTAACTTTGGACCTATAATAAATTAAATAAATTGAATGAATCATCTAGTGAAGATAATAAATGATCTAGAGATGCAATCTTACCTCTGTTTACGGATCTTTGGGTTGCGTCCATCAAATGAATTGGGCGTGGGACATCCAGAATTATTTGATGAATAAGATGTCGGTCGAAATGGACGTGGACAACCCTGAACAACTGGAGGTGATGGCACAGGAGCGTATTGTATTCGTGAATTATTCGCAACACTTGGAT
The DNA here is from genome assembly GCA_963920625.1 of Dinocampus coccinellae. Lineage (NCBI taxonomy): Eukaryota > Metazoa > Arthropoda > Insecta > Hymenoptera > Braconidae > Dinocampus > Dinocampus coccinellae. The sequence continues at coordinate 18,088,143 of OY987185.1, forward strand.
GCATCAGTCTGATATCCCCTATAAAAACAAAAACAAAAAAAATTAATGAAATATAATTAAGCACGAACAAACATAAAAAAAAAAACGAGAAAAAGTGTCGAGCAATACCTTGCACAATATGAAGACCCTGATACATTGGCAGTGGATAACGCGATTGTGGTTGAACATTCCTATTATCGCCACCACCAACAACACCATTAACTCCTGAATTTCCACCGCTATTAGCGGCGATATTGAAAAATTCGTGGGCGGGCGTGGGTGACCTGCTCGTTCGTTGAGAACTAGATGGAGTAGACGCTCGTATTCCACCACCAACAATCGGTACATTTTGTCTGAATACTAAATTCGGTAAAATTGGTGGTGTCATATAAGCTGCAGCACCTGGTGGTGCTGATGCAGTTGGATTAGGTAACTGATGACCAAATGAACCAGTCGCGACCATAGTTGGTGGTGGATATGTCCCAGAATTAACATACATAACTGGTATTCCGGGCATTTGATTGGACGTAGGAGTATTAGGTGGCGTAGACACTCGCCACATTACTGGTGGTTGAATTCCGGATTGTCCAGCCGGATAATATGTCGGTATAACCGGTAATGGACTTTGATAAGAAAATTCTGCGGGCGTGGGTGCCACTGTTGGCATTGTATTATAAGAAATTGGATAGCCATTGACATAATTTGGTGCTGTTTGACTCGGTGGAGTCATTGGCTGTGGATTGTATGTGTAATTTGATGCAAAACGTGGATGGGCAATCGATTGACGATCGTTTGATGCTTGTCCAATAGTCATGGTATTTCCCGGCGGTGGTACAAAGTACATAGGTTGTTGTGGAGGTAGATTTGACGGATGATGTGTCATTGTTTGTCCCTGTGGCGGTGGTTGCCAATATCCCGAATGTATTTGCTGACTTTGCTGATGTTGATGATGTCCATTAGTAATGGGTGGTGGAGGTTGCGGCGGTGGTAATGAGTATTGTGGAGTAGTTGGTGCAGTATCGGTGCCAGCCCGCGACTGCTCATAAACATTCATACCCATGAAATATCCAGATAATTCACCAACATCATTAGTTTGTGGATGAGATGCAGCCTGCTGCATTGTCATTACTGGATAATTATTGTAAATATTATTTTGTCCGTAAATCATATCCGTTGGCGTTACTACTGTTGATTGATGTTGCTGTGAATGCTGTTGTTGTTGTTGTTGTTGTGTTGGTGGTAGTGGTGGGGGTGGTGGTGGTGGTACTTGCTGTTGTTGTGGAGCAGCTGATATCATTTCAGGCTGACGTTGGGCAATCATATTCTGCGGTTGAATCGTTTGATATGGTAGTGGTGGTGGTGGTGGTGGTGGAGGTGGATCATATGTTATTTCAGTTACGTTTGACTGTGAATAATTTGTATGAGGTTGATTTATCGGGGTGTGCACGCACAATTGTGATTCCGTAGAAGCTTTGATTGCTGATTGATTACATTCATGTATTGGTAGCGGCGGTGGACTTGCAGAAAATGGTAATGTTGGTGAAGTCGCGGTATTTGTTACCCGATTATTATTATTGTTGTTGTTGTTATGATTATTATGATTATTATTGTTCCCATTATTTGCTGATGATTTATTCTGATTTTTCTGTTTTTTTGAATAATTTTTTACTGGTGCAGAATGTCGCGGTGATTCTTGCGGTTCAGGAAATTTTTCGGCATGTGTTTCCAATGGATTTTCACAAATTTCTGCAATATCATTGAATATCTTTGGTGGATTGTCCGGATCAAAACGATAGATAGAACCATCGTTATTAGTATATGGTTGATTTGTCCTGGGATTCATAATTATACTTCCCGGTGGTACACTTGAAATACTGCTAACAGCCCACATTACCGTTTGATTCCCTTGTGTCACATCCAGTGACATTGAATTTTGACTAGATAATTGGCTGTGACTGCAGGGAATTTGTGGAATTGGCGATGGTGACGGTGACGGTGATATTGTTGCATCACTACGTTGACTTTGTGATTTGTATCCACTGCTAGATGGACTCAATCGTGAGCATACACTCGCGCCAGAATCCTGTTTAGTTAATCGTGCACTGGCACTATGTGTTGATGTGACACTGTCACCACGTGATAACATTCCCCGTGTATATCCACCGAAGCTGAATGATTTGGACACTGATGGACGTAAAACACCATGAAATGATTCACGACCATCACACGATTCACCCTTTGACAGTCGTGTTTGACGTATTGTTGGATGATCCGATGGATGAAGTAATCGATAACGCGCTGAAGCATCAGAACTCTCTGATGATGACCAGTATGGCCATGATGGTAATTCACTACTTTCCCCACTGCTGTCTTTGAATATTCGTCGGCGTGCTTTTTCATATTCAACTTCGCGTTCTTCAAAACTCTTACTACGTCGACAATAATCACCTGAAAGTCTATCAGGTGATTTACAATTGAATCCATCCTCAAATGAATTTGAATCTCTCTTAAGTATACTTCTGCGCGGTTCTTCTGTCAATAATAAATCATCTCTAATATGTTCTTTGAATCGTGTATCAGGAATCCTCATATTTTTTGTACGAGTTACAATGACACACAATCCAGATTGATCAACATTGTGTTCCATACCAAAATAAGCAGCGACACGATGTACCAACATACGATTGTACGATGACATATTTGGAAATTTATGACAGCTCTTTTGACGATCTTTCGCAAATTCAATGAGTTCACGTTCAATTTTTAATAATACAGATCGATCTTTTTGATTACGATTAATTGTCACGGCAATAAATTGTTCAAGATCAATGCCTGTACTGTCAGTATACATTTCTGTACTACTATCGCGTGATAAACATGGTGATACGCTGTCAAAACTTCCACTACCCTGTGATGAATTTTGATGACGTAATTTGTGTCTTGTACGATTACCAACGGATAATGTATTACTTGAACACTGATTCGAACACTGATTATTACACATACGTCGATTATTATCTGAGCCCCTATGATGATAACCATTTTGGCCAGAAAAATTAATATTTTTTACTGAATAATGTGCTGTCGATGATTTGGACGGTGATTGCGGTGTTTGCAACAAACCTGGTTTTTCATTATGACTATTTTTAACACAATTATTACATTTATTTGTTGTTATTGTTGTTGTTGTTATTTTTGTTGGTGATACTGTTGTTGTTGATGATGATGACGACGACGACGACGATGACGACGATGATGGTGGTGATGATGATGATGATAATGATGATGTTGTTGTTGTTGTTGCTGCTAATGGTGATGGTGATGGTGATGTTAATGGACTTGTAGCCTTCGATCGTTGACAACCATTTTTTTCACGATTATTTGTTGGTGATGTACTATTACTTTTTGACATTTGTAATGGACTCGAATGTCCATTTCTTGACGGTACACGACATGTCGGTGATGTTGCAATATTACGCGTTTTTTTTGGCGACTGGGCGGCACTAAGATTGCTATTATAAATTGTCTCGTTGTTATTTAACTTTGAGCTTGAATTATTTGGTGATAGTGTACCATTTCCAAATTTTTTACTATCATTTTTATTGTTATCACTGCTATCTGATAATTGTGGACTACGTGGTGACACAGCACCATTATTGTTGAGTGGCTCACGGGGTGGTGACGTTGATTCACGCATTGCATGACTTCTTAATAGCAACTTGACCTTTGTGCTTGTCTGTAAATAAATTAATTAAATATCAATATACATACAATACATATATAAATAAATAAACAAATTTCTTTACAATCAATCTGTGAAATAATTATTAAATGAATTTAAATGATTATCTGACCCTATTGCGATAATTATTTGATTCCGTATCAATTTTATCAGGTGGACTAGCTTGACAAGATGATACAGGAAGTGAATTTGGCCGATGTAGTGCGTTAGCTGTTGTGATATTATCAATGTCAACATTGGCATTTCCATCTATCATCTCTGATGTATCGTTAGATTTTGTGTAATTTATATTTGACAGAAGTGCATTATTTGCAGATTCAACAGCAGGCAACATTCCACCCGATAATGGGCCGACAGGACTTTCTGGTCGGCTCTGCAACCTACTTCCCTTGTGCACCACTATATTTGGTACTGCAACACCAATGTTTCCCAACATTCATATATAAAACAAAAAAAAAAAAACCAAAAACAAATAAAAATAAGAAATTCAAAGTGTGCATATAAATTTACAAGCGTGAATAAAAGCAATGTCAATATCAATAAGAATAATAAGTGTCGATAACAAAATACATGAAAATAATTTTAATAAATCTATTTTTTATTTCTTTTCATATTTTTTTTGTTTTTTTTTCTTTTTCCCTCCCAGTAAAAAAATTTAAAAAATATATATATATATTTTAATATATTTAATTTATTATAAAATTGGGAGAATGGAAAATTATCAAAAACTTACTTTCCAATCTTGCCATAGATTAAATAATATTACATGGATATATTATAAATATATATAATATCCACAGACTTGTATCAATGTAAATATAATTTTGTCGTCAATTGATAAACGTCGTTGAGAAAAAAAAAAAAAAAAAAAAAAAAAAAACAAGGGAAAAAATTAATTTAACATTCTTTGTTGTGATGCGCGGGTAATTTGGGCCGCCCCGTGTTTTTCCTTTGTCCTCAACATCCAACATTTTTTCTCGGCAATTGTACAACAACAACAACAATTTTTCCATTGTTGTTAACTCAAAATAATTTATTGTTATTTATATTCACCACAAATACAATTGTCATTTTTCACACATAATTAAAATTCAATTCACCGTCATTGTCTTCTCAATTGTGTGATATAATTTTAATTAAAAGAAAAATAAAATAAAATAAATAACAACATAAGAAATAATAATAATAATTATTATTATTATTATTATAATTAAATATCTATAAAAAAATACGATAGAAAATAAAAAATATCATGGATAAATGACATGAAATTTAAGACAAATTTTTTTTATTTAAAAAAATTTGAAAAAAAAAAAAAAAAAAAAATTTTTTTTTTTTAATTTTATGTATCCCCATGTTGTTGTGTACAAACGTGTGATGTTGTATAATAAATACACGCGTTATTATACAATCGTAGTTGATAAACTTACACAACTTTTCTCTTGAACAATTGAGGAGCAACTAAAGCTCACGACTTCTCTCAACAATAACTCCCCGTTGAAATTTTCTCAATTGGTGAAGGAGGTGGCTGTAAATGGGAGGGTAAGAGTGAGATAGAAATAAAGAAAGAAAGGTAGGAAGGAAGGAAGAAAGAGCGAGAGAGAGAGAGAGAGAGAGAGGGAAATGACGTGATATGAGGTGGTATTGTAGGTGGCGCGTGCGCATTTTCATCAGATAAACATATATATATGTACACACATACACATTTATATATATTCAACGGATGGGAGAATGTCCAACGGGTGTCCAAGAAAATTGTAGAGTGATCGATGATGACAGGGTATGCGGGGGCGATTTTGCGCGGAGAGGATGATGAGAGTTTAACATACAAATGTGTATGCATATATATATATATATTTATACACGTGTGTATATGTGTGTGTGTGTGTGTATGTGAGAGAGACAGAGAGATAATAACAAGAAAAAAAATAATATATATATATAAAGAAAGGGTAAAGAATCCGTTTGTGTACAATGTAAAATTGATTGATGAAATATTGAGGTGACGGATGAAAGATTTTTTTTTTTTCTTTTTTTTTTTTTTCAACCCAGTTATTATAAAACTGTAATGTTCAATATAAAAACAAAGAAAAAAATAACAAGTTTATTAATTATGAATTTTTTTTTTTTTTATTATTTATTTTTTTTTTTCGAGAGGAGAAAAATATTAATAAATACATGGGTCATGCACGTGAGATTTTTATATACGATAGTATATATATAATAAATTGATAAATTTATATAAATATATAATAAAAATATTGGAATAAAAAAAATTTTAATTGATTAAACATTTCAATATAATTTTTTTTTATTATCAATATTTATTATTTATTTATTAAAACTACACGGATGATAAGCAAATGAAGAAATGTATATATATTATATGAAATTTATTACAAAATAAAATGAAATGGGAACTGATGCTTTTGACCTGACAAAATGGTGTCTATGACCTATATAACGAACACGCCTGCGATTGTAACTGGGTCATGCACCTCCTATCCCTGGAATAATACAGGGTGACTCAATTGTATTTGTGTGTTGCGCGGCGCACGTGTTAATCCTATTGATCCACTGTCGAAAAAAAAAAAAAAAATAAATAAATAAATAAATAAATAAATAAATAAATAAATGAATAAAATACCCGTACACACTTTTACGAATTGAATAATTAATCATTCGAATGCAATTTTTTTATTTTTTTTTGTGTAAAATAAAAATTCTCATATAACAAATATTTTCACCAACAACAACAACAACAATAACAACATCGTTCAATTTAAATTGTAAAATAACTTTTGATTTTTATTATTCAATTTAATATTTATCAATAAATATTTTATATATTATTTACTATTTTTTTTTTTTTTTTTTTTTTTTGCAACTTTTTCCCTTCTCCTGTCACGATTCTCTCACTCCATCATCTTTTATCACCATTGAATGTATATAATGAATATTGAATATTGTCTAATTCAATGTCTGAGTCATATTTCTCTCTTACACACACACACACACAAACATACACTCTCTCTTTCTATCACGCTTTTTCTCAAGGTTTTGTGTGACTTCGTGTGTATGCGCCATTGAATCGACATAATATTGTGTAGTAAATCGTCTCATTCGTGCATAAAACAAAACAAAAAATTTACATTCACATCCACTCATGCAAATTTGTAGTTATTATTATTAATAATTTATAATGAGGATTTTAGAAAGAGGAGAAAAAAAAAAAAAACAACAAAAAAAAAACATAAAAGTAAAAGAAAAAATATGTAGAGTTGTGAATAAATGAAAAATTGATTCATTTGAATAAATACAGGTCGGGTTATACGTTTAAATTAAAGTGGTTGATGTGAAATCCTGAATATCCTGTTCGGCTTTTCCAGGGAGTCGAAATGCACCCAATGTTACCATGGAAACGACCTACTATCTCCCTGGGACAGGCAAATAATAATATACGATTGAATACGAAAAATTTCACTCTCTTTCTTTTTTTTTTTCATTCTCTCACTTTTGAGAACTATAAAATATACGAAACAAAAAAAAATATATATATATATATTCATATTATTTCAATTATACATCTAATATAAATTTAATATTTCACTTCTGCTTCATTTACTTATAAAAATATTACATAAAAAAAAAAAAAAAAAAAAAAAAAAGGAACATTGAAATAAATTTTTTGGTTTTTTTAGTTTTTCAGATTTTTCAATATAACAATAAAAAAAAAAATAATAATAATATTTATAAATCAATTAAAATTATAATTGTTATTTACTTATTCATTTATTATTATTATCATTTTTTTTTTTTTTTTTCTATTTAACAGAATAAAATCTAGAGATTAACGGTATGCGGAAGAGAACACAGAGAAAAGAAGAAAAAAAAAAAAAAAGAGAGAAATAGCGTGAAAATGACAGAGATGATTTTGTGTTTGCTCGTCGATTGGCGGTTGAAGCTCCCCCGTAAAAATAAACTGCCAGTCGCGATCTCAGCTATTTATAATTTCAATAATATTTTAGCCACCGCGTTGCCGGGCATATAAACATATACATAATATCTATTTCACTATATATAAATAATCACAATAATTGTAAATATATATATTGATACATTAACAGAAAAAAAAAAAAAAAACAAAAATTACATTCAAATGATCACAATATAAAATATTTATATTCATAATTAAGTAAATAATTTATAATATAAATATAAATATAAATATAAATATAAATCTGTCATTTATATTGCAATAACAATATCTACAGTATCTAATGTTCACGGATCGTGCAAATGAAACAAATTTGGTAAAGGTGGTGGTGGTGGATGAGTGGGTGGGACAGAGGGAGAAGCAGAAAAGGGGGACAAAATTATTGCGGATGATTGTTGGCACAAGTCCAGACCTACGTCAAGCACAAATTCTCTGACGCCAGCATCAATGAAAGAACCAAAGTGGTGGTTCAAGTCACCGCCCCCCTTCCACCCCCGTATGTCACTCCTGCTCTATCACTCTTACTCAATACAAATACACACTCACACACACAAACACTCTCTTACTTTATTATTATTATTATTATTTTTTTTTTACTTCATCTTTGTATTTTACTTTCCAAAAATAAATGAAGGAATACAATGTGAAAGTGTCAAAATCATATTTAAAAATTTGTAAAATTGTAATATTATTGAATTCAATAATTTTTATAAAAAATTATAAATTAAATATATAAAGAATATAATAATTACAAATTTTTTTTTTTTTTTTTATTTTTTTTTTCATTTTGTTCAATTTTGAGAATATTTGAAAATTCATAAAATTCAAAATAATCGTGGATGACTAATTAAATCAAAATACAATATAAAATATAATGTAATAATAATCATTTTTTCTTGGACTATCACTAATATCAGAGGTGAGAATAGATGACTCAGAGTTTATATATTCGAAAAAAAAAATAATTATACAATTGATCGTACACGTGTCACTTTCTGATTATTCAATTTTTTATTTTTTCTCGCTCTCTCTCTATTATTTTCACTATCCCTTTATTTTCTTGTTTTTTTTTTTGTTTTTTTTGTTTTTCATTGGGTCACGTCAAAGTAACGGAAACGACAAAAGTTCATATAAATACTTAAATAACTCATTATCAATTTAAATAATCTATAAAATTTATATAAATATTATTTCATCGATCAAAAATTATAACAAATAATTAATTTAAAAAAAAAAAAAAAGTCAGAGATACAAAAAATCAGAGACCCATGTCAACAAAATTCAACTTATTATTATTATTATTATTATTATTATTATCATTATCACTGACTGGGATAAAAATAATTGTGAAATGTCCTAACCTAATAACCTTCACCTTACACTCACACTAAAATTACATATTTTTTGACCTTGCAATGAAAAAAGGCAATTACCCTTTCAATAATAATAATAATAATAATAATAATAATAATAATAATAATAATAATAATAATAATCATGAATGTAATAAAATGAAATAAAAGGTAAGAAACAAGAAAAAAAAAAACAAAATAAAATAAGAAAACTATTCACTGACGTGACTCACCATCACCATTCGCGTGTTACAAACTAATGTATATATAAATGTATAAATATATATATATATATATTTTATATAATTCAAAAAGTTTTTGATAAATTACTATAAATTAAACTGATAAATATACGATGTAGCATAAATTTTTTTGTTTATTTTTATTTTCGTGTTAAATTATTGGCTGTAATTTTGATGATGATGATGATGATGAATTAACACGTGTATATTTAAATAAAATTAAACGATTGAGTGAGGATTAAATATATGACAGATGGAAAAATATAGTGTTTAATGTACACGCAAGTTCAATTGATTTAAACCTGTATAACCTTGATAATATATATATACAAAATTTATTTATCATAGATAATTATTTATAATATAAAATAAATAATGAAATATTAATGAAAATAATAAATTCATCTATTCAATTATATTTTTTATTGTATATAATTTGATTTTTTTCTTGTTCGTATTATTTATCGTCTGAAAAATTTTCTCAAATTATTTTTCTAACAAATAATTTGGCAATGTGAATACTAAAAAAAATTAATGTGTAAATAAAAAGAAAAAAAAAAAAAAAAAATGATTACTATACTAGGTAAGTGTGAGTCATGATAAAATTTCGAGAACTTTGGATCATTGAAAAGCAGTTATTCAAGTTATATAGTAGTCATAATATTGCGCATAACTATGAACGTGTTGTAGTTCGACTGAACGTTTATGTCTGACCGGATGACGATCTACACTACTGCAGTGATTATTCGCCCTCTATGCCACTCCAACCGCGCGTTGTTACATTATACACACGAGCACACAATACACGACTGATAGCACATGTGAATAAATAAATATATATATATATATAAGTCTTTGTCGATGAGATTCAGTCAGCCAAGCATGTACATACACACAAGCGTATTCAAGTGGTATAGGTGTAGTCAAGGCCAAGAATAACAAATCTACATCGCTTGCTACTCAGATTATCGATAACAACATTCTAAGCAGTACAAAAAAAAAAAAAAAAAAATTAAAAAAAATTAAAAAAAAAAAATATAAAAAAATTAACTTTTCCCATTTTAATTTCAATAATGATATAATTTTTTTTTTTTCTTTAAATAACAAATATATTTTTTATCAACCCCTAAAAATAATTTATGTATATTTTATATTTTTACAAAATAAGTATTGTAATTATTGGTATTTCACTGATTTTGATTAAATTGTGTGGGTGAATTGTATTGAAAATTAAAATATACAAAAAATGTGTTGTGATAATAGTTTATATGGGGAATGTAAAGACAAATAGGGAGTGAGAACGCATACACGAGAATTATAACGGAAGGGGTAAGAGTATATAGGGTGTTTGTATAAAAGTAGGGCAGTAGTGCGGCAGAAGAATCAATAGAGGTCGGAAATATGAGTGGGGAGGCGGGAAAGAGGATACAAATATTCAAGATATTTTTTTTTTTTTTTTTTTAATGGTCCCGAGTGGACTTAGTCATGGATGATATGGTATTATGTGTTGAATTTTGACGAAAGTAGAAGTAACGATGAATGAAATATGACAATATTCATTTATGAATAGATTATTCAATTTATTTCATGAATATGTATATATATTTTTTCCTTTCTTTGCCAAATTCCGTCTTCATCGAATCACAGATGAAAAAACACAATGTATTGAATCTAATTATTGTGATAAACAAATTAATATAACATCTACCTGTTTTTATCAATATGATTGAATTATAAAAGTAAATTTTATTTCATTTTGATAGACGAATCATGATGAGTATTAATTGGTAAAAATATATTATCGTGTAAATCGTTTTGAATTTAATAATTATAAATACATGGCATATATATACACAGCTTCATATTATGTATTGACATAATGACTGATAGCAGATTAACGACTTTTTTTTTTTTTGATCGCATAAGTGTGTGTATATATATATATATATATAAGTAGCAGCAGTTTAGCTGACTACAAGATAAACAGCACATAGTGAGGTTATGTTCACTTATATTCGTAAAAGCGTTGTATTGATCAGATTGTGATAACGGCAACCGTTTCAATTATTATTATCAGGACACTATTTCAATTATAGAATTGAGACGAAAGAAAAAAAAAAAGAAAGAAAAGAAAAATTATCATGTGTATATGCATATTAGTGTTGATGAATAACAATGGTAACAAAATGTATTTCCCCCCTCCTCTTGTAATATTGATAACGTGTAGCAGGAACGAGCTTTAGGCAATTTCGCGAACAGGAAATATTTCATTTCTATTATCTTTTGTTAAAAAGCTTGAGAAATATCGTTTCTGAAATCAATCACTTAGTTAAAAGTAGTTTTTCACTCACCCTTCTGCTCTCAATTTATACGCCACCACCGTTTCAACATTTTTTTTTTTTCTCTTGCACTAAATTACTACGTTACTTCAATACGAGTTTATAAGTGTATTTATTTTAATTTCTTTTTGTCTTTTTTTTTTTTTTTTTTTTGGCGTTTCCACAGAATAATTTTGCCGATGATTGAACCTATCGGAGAATTTGTGAACTATTTTTTTTCTCACATAAACTTTACGCATGCGTATAAATACGAAATAAAATGGCGCGAACTTATTCAAATTTTATATTTATAGCAGAGATTTATATTACCTACTAATGATGTAAATTATAAAGAAATTGAAAATATCAGATGGAGTACACTGTGCAGTGCATAATTTATATTTTGTTTATAAACGGTAAGTTTGCTTATACTATTGTCCTCGAATAAATGTGTGTTTTAGCTGATACTGTTTATTTTTTATAAAATTCCGTCTATTGATGCAGTATTAATCTTTTCAGATGAAAGTTTATAGGATTTTCTACTATTGTAACCTAATAGGAAAACGACATATTAAAATTGATTGTTGAAATATTACTTAGGCAATCTCCCATGTCTGAGAACGAAGATTTTTTCCTTGACGAGGTAAATTATTATTTCAATTATATATAATTATTAAGAAACTCAATTTAATGGATGGATTAATCTAGATATTCACATGACAACATCAATTATTATTTAATTATTTTTTTTTTTTTCACTACGGATATAACCTCTAAAGGCCCGTTGTATTATCTATGAATACATTAGATTCATAATGAATTATTGCATTATTTATTTGTTCTAGGATTTCCTTAATGATCTTGATCAAACGTCCCAGCTGTATTACTCTCAACTTGAAAATACAGATGATGATGATGATGTATCTTCAAATAAACGGAGAAAACTACATCATTCTAATATTGACGAGAGAGATATTGGGTCGAAATTCTGTAGGAAAAAACCAGTTGATAAACCACCGGAGTTGTCATCGAGGAAAAATTTAATTCTAAATATTTTCGAGAGTAATTGCACAATGAAAACATCAACTCCATCAACATCAAATGAATTATCATCAGCAACGGAATCTACGTTGTCAAATTCTGTCATTGATAAAAATCCTGAACATCATTATAATTCAAAAAAACTAATGGAAAGAATACCACCTCCATCGTCATCCGCGAGGAAATTGGCATTAAAAATAATTGAAAAAAAATCTAAAGAATCAGAACGAAATAAAACGGAATTGCCATCAGGAAATTCAATACTTCCACGAACAACCTCGTCGTCGTTAGACGTCACACAATTTAAGAAGAATGATTCACAACCATTAATAGCGATATCTGATAATAATAAATATTCTTCAGATTTATTTAAGACATGCCCGGTACAACCAAAGACTCTAGTCCGTAAGTTTCCTGGTCCCGCTGGTTTAATACCTGATGGATTGAAGGAAACATTAAAAAATTCATTTAAAGATACATTGAAAGAAAATTTAGTGGATGACGCAATTTATTACCTTCAAAATCTTGATGAAAATGAAATGAACGGATCAAAATCATCAGATACATCGTGTATATCAGAATTTTGTTCACAAGACACGAAAAAATTATTTTCTGATGGAGCATGGAGAAGAATGTTGGATGATTTACCCAAAAATTTTTTGCGTGGTCATGATATAGCTTCTTTAAAACGTCCGGGACGACCGAACAAAGTTCCATTATTAGCAGCTGTTATACATCGTATTGAACATAATGCTGAAAATCCTCGTATTATATTGAAAGACATTTCCAATTCTATTGAAGCTATTATGCACAAAGACATTCCAACAAAATATCCAAACATCTTACAATCGGGTGTGGTAGTTTTATTACGTGACATTGGTATTTTAAATTTCCAAGGTGCCCAAAAATATAGTACAATATCTTTAGTGATGATTCCACCAAATAGTATTCTGGGTGTGTATTCAGATAAAGAAAGACTTGTAACAACGCCGGCGTTGAATGAAATTTTGAAACGAGATTATGACGTAGAACTAACAAATACGATAAATAATACATCGAATTATAATATAGAAGTAGTAAAGGAATATTCGTCAAAGCCTAAACGTGAAAAATATAAATCGTGTTTTGAAAAAAAAATTAATCGTGAAATGGTTCATAGAGATTTAGAAAATATAAATCCTATTGAGAATTTTGATGATATTAGTGATCTTGATTTTGATGAAGAATTTGCTGACCTTCAGCGTAATGATATCAAAAATATTATTACATCCTCATCTAATGATAATAATAAAATAATCGTAACAAAAGCTATTATTGAAGCACAACCAAATAATTCATTGATAAATAATGATTCACCGTCTTCAACTCTACCAATAATAACTGATAATGATCCCACTATTACTATCAATGCAAGTGGGGATACTACGATTTTACCATCGACTGGCTTCACTGATGATCTTTTTAATGATACAGATGATGAGATATTATCACAATTCGATGTAGATTCCATCGCAAATAATCAAGAAACACTTCAAGATCCTCATCAAACTTTTATGAAATAAATTATGTATATAACGATAATAATATTTGTTGATGACAGTTAAACATTCAGCATAAATGATTCTGAAAAAAAAAAAAAAAACACAAAAAAACAAAAAAGAAGGAAGTGTATATACATGTATATAAAATATTTTTTACATATTTAGTTACAATGAAAGTAAACAATGAAAATACAATTATGAGTTGAAAATAAATTACATACAAAAAATATTTATCTACGACATAAATTTAGGAACGATAAAATTTCAATGCCAAAGTGATTAAATTGAAATAATACAATTTTTTCGATTATTGAATTATTTGCTTCATTTTGTGGGTGGGCGTGTGTGTGTGTGGGTGTAGGTGGATATGTGTATGTGTGTGTATGATTTTTTGTTTTCTTCATTTCATCACCTATATACATAAAAGTTAAAAGTGAATTGATAATCGACATATGTGTCCTTGACATCCAGACAAATCCACTTATAGCACATGATGTCCATTTCAATCACAAATATTTAATACGTATACGTATATATTGTTACGTGGTAGAAAATGTAATCAGCTTGAGCAGTTTGTAGATGGCAATTTTCTCATTGTCTTTGATTTAGTTGGTAAAAAATTCTCTTTGCCACTCTTGAATTATGTCTCAACATAAAGCAATTCTAAATTGCAAATTGACGTGTGCGAATATACTTTTTATTTTATTTATTAATTTTTTTTTTTTTGTATCTCAAATCGCAATCGTAGTAAAGCGCAAAATTATTCATATAAAGGTTGCAATCATCGTTGGAACCTGTTTATAGACGCAATCTGTCTGCAATTTTTTTGAAATAATTTAATTTATCTTCATTTATAATTTTTATTTAATTTCAACTTAGCTCAATACTATTTGCGTTACTTAATTCGAAAGTGTTTCTCAATTATATATAAAACTATGATGATCAACTGCCTTCTTGTTTATATCGACAATATATTAACGAATTAGCATTAAATTCCGATTTAAAATGCTAGTGTAAATTGATGACTGTCATAAAAAATCATCTGTGACAATGTGAGCAGTGCGGAAGTGATGCAACAAGCGCGCAATCCTCTTCTTTTTTTTTTTAAGAAAAAAAAAAAAAAAAAAAACTTTAGAGATGAATCGTGGTTTTGAAGAAATACGTAGGACTAATAAAAAACAAATAAACAAAAAATATATTTATATATATATTTATTATTATATATATATATACGAATGTGTAAATATGCGCGCGCATTGTGCAATGAAGTAAGCGCAAGAAGTCGCGCGCAATTAAAAAATAAAAATAACCTATTCAATTTTTATCTTCACTGATAATGTGTGAAGTTTCATTCTCGTTTTACAATTTTCGCAATACATATAGATTTAAATAAAATATATATATGCAAATATAAATGTACAGCTCACTTCTATCGAGCACTCATTTGTTTGATAAAATATTGCAGACAACTTTAATAGCACCTAATCGTTATCCCGGACGTTTCCCTATCATTGCATTATCATCATCATCATCGCGATCATGGGGTTGAATCAAGGTTGATCCAATATAAATATCTATTGGCTTAATTTTATTTTATTTTATTTTTTCATCTCTGAATACACATCTGTGTGATGATTTGAATATAAAAAATGGAAAAAGATAAATAAATGAATGTAAATAATGAAGGTTATGGTAAGCTACAAATGTCACGGTCAAAATATTTTGATAATTTTTTTACAATACCGTCATGGCCATATAATTCATTTTCCTGTTATCCTTTCTCTAATTTATAGATATTATATAAAAATATAGAATGCAAGGTCGATTAGTGGATAATATATTGTGGAAAATGCTTTGTAAACGTATGGATATATGCAAATGATGTAGCAGACAAGAAGTCGTCCAATATTTCACACCAACGTGTTCTGCAGTGCATGGTACAATAACTGGCATCAGGTTGATGTTTAACTAGATAGGTACATATGACAATTAGACTGCTATTACTATTTGAATAAATATATATAAACTATCAACGCTCCTAACTCACATTTTACCACACGCAGACCTTGGCCCTGACTCTCTCAATCCACTACTATGCTTACATACGATAAAATGACATTCATTCATTTCCCTTTAATATTTTATACGATTACGTTCCACACACTACACACAAATTTTATTTTATATCATCATTAAATCTTTACACTCATCAATTTTATTCATTCAATTACTATATACAATAAATATATTTCAATTATTATTTCACAATAATAATTAATAAGTATTACGTTTTGAAAATATGAATATTAAAATATAGATTGTATATAGGAATTTTACGCTTTATGACCGTTCTATAATCACGGGAAAGATTGCGTAAGTATAATAATTGATTCTTTTTAATGATATTCGTAACAATTTTTTCTACTTTTTTTTTTTTTTTTCTATTCTCGACACATTAAACAAGTACTGATTGGAGACCTTGATAAAATTACTGTTGAACATTTTAAAAAATGAAATGACAATCGAGAAATAAAATCTAAAATATATTGATACAATGTAAATAAAAGGATAATTGTTTCTTTTTTTTTTTAATTAATTAATTTATTTATTTATTTATTATTTTTTCTTTTTTCATAATTATGTATGGAAAATACTTGATTTATATGAAATTTATAAATGCAATGCAAAACGTATAGCCTGTCACATATGAATAATTATGTCAAGTACAATTATATAATTACACATATATATTATTTGTAATTAGACTTGGTAGTATCTCATGAAATTTCATAATAGAAGCCAAAAAATATATAAAATTCCAAACACATATTTATTTTTACATCTATAAATTGTCTAATTAAATGAAGAAAAAAAAAAAAAAAAATTTTTTATCACTATAATTCTCTATCTGTTAGATTATCGCGATTCATAATAAAATTTTATTGTTATATTGTATTTGATAAATAGAACAATAAAAAAATAAGAAAAAAAAAAGTACAATTATCACGTCGAAATTGTCAGTGGTAAAATTATTTTAAAAAAAGAAATTTTTTTTTTATTATTATTTTGAAAGCTATAAAAAAATATTGATGTTTAAATAAAAATTTTAATTCATCAATATAATTAGACAGATTATTAAATTACATTGTAACAATATTGCCATTAATTATATTACAAATATATTTAATCTTCATTTTGTTTTGTTTACGTTTTTTTTTTTTTTTTTTTTGATCGGATTAACGTACGTGCGGGAAAATTTATTTGTACAATTATTTGTTGATTTCAAATATAAAATTAATCGGAAAAAATGTGGTCATGGATAGATAAGATTGTAATCAGATGAAATACTATAGATCCGACATTGTCCTAGGGTTATCAACTTCAACTCATCGTTAATTATCTTTTTTATTTTTATTATTTTTTTTCCTTTCATATGTAAGCATAAATTGCTGGACTTGATAATGACAAAATAACAGAAAATCGATATGAACTTCAACCGCTAATCAACATTGAATACAACTAAAACAAAGAATAAAAAATTTAAAAAAAAAAAAAAGTGAGTACAATATGAAAATTCAATTATTGTAAATAATAATTTGTAACATAATTAATGGAATATATATATATATATATATATTTTTTTTTTTTTCGTTCGTTTTTACGTCTAGAAGAATTTGCGGAGTATTTACTATCTGATAATTCGTATTTGTACACCTGATAGAGCAACAAGCAATAAATGAGTGTGCCAAAGGGAAGGCAACAAGTAACAACACGCGGCGCAGGTAACGTAAGTTAGGGGAGAGGTGGTTGATTGGTCTCACTATTGAGACCCACAAACATGCGGTGGTAATAAGGTGGGAGAAATTTGAGATGTCAAGCACGAAAGCGCCGTCAGTACAAAATGTCAGTTTCACATAAACCTTTGTCACGTAATGTGCGTTAAAATTCGTGAGACGTAAAAAATTAAATATCTTTTTTTTTATTATTATTTTTTTTTTTTTCTTTATTTCATCAAGTCTATACAGTTTATTATTTTTATTTTTATTTTTATTATTTTATCAATACTATATTAATTTACGGCCTGTTGACGTGATTGAAAGCAAAAACAAAAAAAAAAAAACGAATATCTTTTACGTTAATTTTAGTTTACTTTATATATATTTTTTGATTATTATTATTTTATTGCAAATAATATTTTTATCGTAAATAAAATTAATATATATTTTTAAATAATAAATAATTGAAATAAATGTATAACAAAAAAAGGAAGAAGTTTTTTAAAAAACGATTTTAAATCGTTTAAACAAAAATAACGTTACATAAAATTCGATATATTGTCAGTGGAATCGTTTGAATTTATATATCAGGTAAGTTTTCACGTGTAAAATACCAAAAACAAGTCATAATAAATAGAAAAAAATTAATTTATATCATACAATTACGTGAATGATGGATTTTTGTTATTTATCAAAAAAAAAAAAAAAAAAATCCGAATTTAAAAAATTTTTTTTTATCAGCATTAATTTTTAAATTAATACGCATTACCGATTTCAAAAATCCACTTGTATATACATGAACATAATATTATTATAATATTTATTTCGTGATTTATTATATTGGAATATTAAGAAAATTATTTTTCACCTGCTATTAACATTGGACTCAGTATCTAAAGAACGTGCGACAACGATCAATCACACAATTGTTGTTATACACCATTAAAATCCGTTTCGCATTAGCGATACACTCGATGAATAATTTAACTGGCGCAATAAAAAAAAAAAAAAAAAAAAAAAAAAAAAAAATGGAATTAAGAATAATTGTGCAATGAGTCTTTTGTCGATAGTGCGGTTGTTACGCGATAAAACGCGAGTATCATCGTCACTAATATCCACAAATATTCCAACATGTACATGCCACAAATTTTCTTTTTACACACACAAATATTTGTGTAATCAATTTTATTTAACTGTATATACAATTTATATCGTCAATTATACTCTACAGTAAATAGAAAAAATTATTAATCTGCAATTATTATTGTATTAAAATTCATTTTATGAGAATATTTTCAACAGTAGCTATAATGTACAGTTACAATTGATAATTATTATAAATATGTTCGACAATATCACTCAAATTTGAATTCAAATAATAATAATAATAATAATAATAATAATAATAATAATAATAATGGAAGACAAGTAAAGATTATATCGATGATTCAATAAAAACACTTAAATCTCAATTTGCACAGGAATAAAATGATATATCGATCATGTACTGTAATAAAAAATTTCAATTGATCGTTTGCACCTTTGAAAAAAAAAAAAACAAATTGTTTAGAAATAAAATTATGATTGATAATATTTTTTAATGAAAATTTTTTTTTTTTTTTTTTTTTTTCAATCATTCCAATTGAAAAAATAAAAAATTTTATTGAGAATTTTTACGTTAAATATATGACCTTGAATATATCAACGAATAAATTATTTGATTTTTTTTTTTTCTTTGTTTTTTGTAAATTTCTATACGGAAAAAAAATTAGGAATAAATTTAAACCTATAATTCGAATAATCGCAAATAATCGAGACGTTAATCAAAATTTTTTTTTTTTTTTTTTTTTCAATTCTTTTAAAAAAACTGGAAAAAAAATTTGTAAATGAAAAAAAAAAAAAAAAAAAAATTATAATAATAAAGGAATAAATAAATAAATGGGCAATAAACATTTAGATATATAAATTTATCATTAAGATAAAAAAATGTATATATATGTATATATTGTATATGCAAACTGTCGTTGTCAATTCTTCGTGTTCGCATTAAGTTCGTCAACACGACAAATTATCATGTGCGCATGAGTGCAACCACAACTTATTCACGTGCTTATAGTGACTTCCAAAGTAAATATAAATAAATATATATATATACATATAAAAGAAATAAAAATATATTCTGTTATTGCAATCGTGTATAAAGTTATGTAGAGAAAGGAGAAGAAGAAAAAAAAAAAAAAAAATTAATAATAATAAATAAATTAATTAAAATATCTCTTGAGAAATATAATGAGAAATCTTTTTATTTTTTTTTTTCTTTTAATTACAGATTTGCCCGATTATTGCTTGATATTCTCTAATAACCAGAAATAAAATTACTCAACATTTCAGCCCAATAAATAAATTAAAAACATCACAATTATATTTTTGTGACGCTACATAAACGTTATGACCGATCTCAATGGTGAGTATTATTTCCTTATATTAATTTATTTATTGTTTTTCCTTATAATCCATTATACTTTATATTCAAAATGTGAATTATTGTTTTTATATTTTTCCAATATAAATTTATAACCACGCATATTTATACATCTTATTTTATTATTATTATTATTATTATTATTATTATTATTATTATTATTATTATATTTTTTTTTTTTCATCATTTGATTACGATAGATTGATATCATTTCTGTATGTCTACTTTAATCATTCATATCTATTTGCATTGATCAACACCAAATGCATTTGCTTTGCGATACTCTTGTATTATTACTACCATTTGATCATGTGTATTTTATCCTTTTATCCACATAGATATTGATATATATATATAAGTCGGCATACATCTGATGTATGCCGAGGTTGAAGCCTCAGACAAGGGCGTTATTGCTTATATCATTGTTTTTTTTTCTTTTTCTTTTTTTTTTTTTTGTTCGTTGCTTTCTTTTTATTAATTCAATCTTGACATTAATATATTCACAGGATTGAAAAACCATAAGCTGGCGGATATAGAGTGGCAAAAAATTCATACTGGTGATGATACAGAAGAATTAGTGAGAAAAATATTATTTATAATGATGAAATAATGATTTTAATGTAACATTAAGTATATATATATGTATTTTTTTTTTTTTTTTTGTTTTCTTTTACAATAGCAAATTCATGGATTTGAAAAGAGTTATGTGAGCATTAGCTTGACATATTTATCGTATATACTTACGATTGGATGGGTACGATTATTTTTTCATTGGTATCCACAATTTCATTTGTACGCTACGCATAAACGATGTCCATTGAATCGTGCAACCAAGCTCTTAATCATCGTAAGTAAAATAGAGATATATTATAAATCGTTTACAGAACTATTTTATTCCTGTATTTTTCTTTTTTAATTAATAAATGAATGAATTAATTAATTAATTTATAATATAATATTGAATATTCCAGGACGATTATCAGGGAAAATACAAATCATATTTTGTCAAAGATATCAAAATCATTGGAACAAAAAATTTAAAGTAAATAATCATTATGATGATGTTGATTGGAAAAAAATTTTTTTTTTTATAGAATTGTCTTGGAATTTTAATTAATGACAGACTAAAATTTGTTTGTTTATTCATTAATTTTAAACAGATCGAGTGGGCAATCCAGTTTTTTAAGAATTAATGATGATGATTTGCGCGATATTGAGGGAAAAAATTTGATAATAAATTTGGAAAATGGTTCGAAGCAACAGGTTCCAGAATATCGTGCTTTTTGGTTTAAGAAACAATGCTATATTTGGGACGAGTCAAGAGAGGAATTTGCTAGATTAATTGGCCTGGATAAATATGTCTTGTGTTCAGAACTATATCACGGTTATAATAATGGCCTGTCCAAAAACGAACAAATATTAAGGTAACTTAATTACTTGTAATTAATTCTCAATGAATTGAAAAAGATATTTTAACATATTTTAACATATATATATATTTTTGTTTGTTTCAGGAGAATTGTTTACGGATATAATGAAATTAATGTACCAGTCCAAAGTATTCTTGTTCTTCTTCTTCTCGAAGTTCTAAATCCTTTTTACATATTTCAAGTATTTACTTTATGTGTTTGGTTTGCTGATCATTACTATTATTATACCGCTGCAATTATTCTCATGTCACTATTTGGTATTATAAGTTCGATTCTTCAAACTCGACGAGTAAATATTCAAATAATTTTCTAATATTTATATATTTATATTTATCTATATATTATACATATTATATATATTATATATAATTTGAATGTAGAATCAGAAAAACCTTCATGGTACAGTTGCATCAACGGAAATGGTTCGTGTAAGACGAAGAACTGGTGACTTTGAAAATATTTCCAGTGCTGAATTAGTGCCCGGTGATATAA
The DNA here is from genome assembly GCA_963920625.1 of Dinocampus coccinellae. Classification (NCBI taxonomy): domain Eukaryota; kingdom Metazoa; phylum Arthropoda; class Insecta; order Hymenoptera; family Braconidae; genus Dinocampus; species Dinocampus coccinellae. Next base: position 18,110,535 of record OY987185.1, read on the forward strand.
TTGAATTACCGAGATATCACGGAATGGTTGTTTGCGATGCAGTTTTACTTACTGGCCACTGTATAGTTAATGAATCTATGCTTACAGGTACATAAAAATTATTTAAAATAAAAAAACAAAAAACAAAAAATAAAATAAAATTTTATCTAATTATTATTTATTATAGGCGAGTCAGTACCAGTGACTAAAACACCTTTAACACCACGATCAACATTCTATGAACCAAAAGAATGTTCACAACATACTCTTTATGGTGGTACCACAATAATTCAAACCAGGTAAATTATCAATTTAACATTAAATATAATCAAAGATTAATGATAATCTTTTGAATTATTCATGTGTACTATTTATTTTCATTTTTTTGTTTTTGTTTTTTTATATTTTATTGCAGACTTTCAGGCGATGGTCCAGTACTAGCAAGAGTAATTAGAACCGGTTTACAAACTAATCGTGGAGCTTTAGTTGCTGCTATTTTATACCCTCCACCAGCTGATTTCAAATTCGATCAAGATTCTTACAAATTTATTGGTATTTTGGGATTTATTGCTCTTGCAGGATTCATATATACCATCGTGACAAAGGTAAATTATTTAATATTGAATATATATGATTGAATTAAAATCAATTTGGCAAAATTATTCTTCAAGGCATCAAGGGGATTAACCAGCAGTGAAATTGCTGTCAAGGCACTGGACATTATTACAATTCTTATACCACCAGCGTTACCCGCCGCAATGACAGTTGGAAAACTTTATGCACAAACCAGGCTGAAAAAAGATGAAATTTATTGCATCAACAGTCGCGTGATTAATGTATCTGGTAGCATAAATTGCATTTGTTTCGACAAGGTTAATGCGTATTTCATATAAACAATTATGAACAATGAAAATAAATTTTTTGTAATAATGTGATATTGATATATATAGACTGGGACATTGACTGAGGATGGTTTGGACATGTGGGGAGTGGTCCCTAGTACTGATGGAAGGCTCGATGAAGCTTCAAAAGATGTTAAACATTTTGAAAATCATCCGATATTTCAGGGGATGTTGGTTTGCCACAGTTTAACATTAATTGATAATGAACTTTGTGGTGATCCGCTTGATGTCAAAGTAAATATTAATAATGAATTTATAAAATAATAAATAATGACAAATTAAATAAAATAATTCTTTATTTTTAGATGTTTGAAAGCACTGGATGGACGCTACATGAGCCAGATGTTATAAACACAAGTAAATATGATTTGTTAGCACCGACAATTGTTAAACCAGCAAATTCCAGTTCTTCATCCATAGAAGATACGGATCTACAGCCAGAAATTGGAATAATACAGCAATACCAGTTTTCCAGTTCATTGCAAAGAATGTCTGTGATTATTCGTGTTTTAGGATCGGATCATTTTATTTCATATACGAAAGGCTCACCTGAAGTAATTTTAAGTCTTAGCAGACCTGAATCTATTCCACAGGATATTTCCGTTGTAATGCAACGATATACTGAACAAGGATATCGCGTAATTGCCATTGGAAGAAATACCGTATCAAGTAGCCTTACAAAAATTCAAAAAATGCACCGGGATCAATTGGAGGAAAATTTAGAATTTTTAGGCTTAGTAATATTGGAAAATAGATTGAAAGAACCAACAGTACGTGTTATAGATGAATTGCGTGAAGCAAATCTTCATGTAGTTATGATTACTGGTGATAATATTCAAACGGCAGTGAGTGTCGCAAAGGAATGTAATATTTTATCAAGAGACGAGATTGTTATAAGTGTTACAGTCGTGCCGCACCATCAAAAAAATCCTCATCAATTATATTTCAATGTCCATGGTGGACCCGTTAAATTAAGTACAGAGAAAGGAAAATTGATAAAATCATCATTAGAGGTGGTAGAACGCGGATTAGAAACAGCACAATATCGTTTTGCACTCACTGGCCAAACTTGGCAATTACTCAAACAGCATTATCCTGATTTGATACCGAAAATTTGTGTGCGTGGTGCAGTTTTTGCACGAATGACCAGTGACCAAAAGCAACAGTTGGTGTTGGAATTGATGCGACTTGGTTATTATGTCGGTGGGTGAATATTAAATTTTGAAATTACTCTGAATAATATTGTTGATTTGAAAAAAAAATATCATCTATCTATTACAGCTATGTGCGGTGATGGTGCAAATGATTGCGGTGCTCTTCGAGCAGCTCACGCCGGGATTTCTTTATCAGAATCTGAATCCAGGTACTTATTCATTATTGAATTATTGTAAGAAAAATTGTTTATTTTTTTTCTTTTTTTATTATGAAAATTTATTCAATTATAATAATTTCTCAAGTGTGGCGAGTCCATTCACCTCCCGAGTTCCTGATATTACCTGCGTGCCCAAGGTGATTCGACAAGGCCGCGCTGCTCTAGTGACCTCGTTCGGTATTTTCAAGTTCATGGTGACATATTCATTGACGGAATTTCTCTCAGCCATCCTACTGTACTCCATCGACAACAATTTATCAGATATACAATTTCTCTTCATTGATATTTGTCTCATTGTAAATTTTGCATTTTTCTTTGGTAAAACTCAAGCGTACGAAGGTAAATTAGCTCGTCAACCACCAATGACAAGTCTCTTAAGCTTTACACCATTATTTTCTCTTATTCTTCATACATTTATGGTTATATGTTTCCAATCTGCTGGGTTTTGGGGTGTTTCATTATTTCCATGGTATATACCATATGTTAGAAAAGAACCAATTAATTTTGCGTCCTATGAGAATTATTCAGTATTTTGCATATCAATGTTCCAATATATAACAGCGACAATTATTTTTTCACGTGGTAAACCTTATCGTCGTGCCATTTATACAAATAATGCTTTCATTATATCAATTATTTTACTTACTTTCACATGTGTCTACATTACAATTTCACCTGCTCAGTGGGTTATCGATATCCTTAAGCTTCAATTACCACCAAATTTAGAGTGGCCATGTATGATTTTATTGCTTGCCTTTATTAATTTTCTTCTGTGTATATTTATTGAATCAATTATTATTGAATATTTAATTGAAAAACGCATCAAACCATGCATATATCAACCAGAAAAATCAAAAAAACGTTATCTAGTAATTGAACATGAACTCAAGAATGAAATAAATTGGCCAAGACTCAATAGTGAATTGCCAATACTTCCATTAACACCGAGCACTGAAAATGTTTTGAATAATTGTAATAAAATAATTGGTGCAACAGAAAATGAAAATTTAACAGTTGGTGTTGAAAATCCTGGATTTCTCGATGATGAAACCAGTGTAACTACAAAATTTTAAATAATAGAAATTGGTAGAAAAATACCGTTTATAGTATTTGATAACTGATATTTTTTGAATTCAATAAAAAATATCAATGGATACGCTCTGAAATAACTGCGATAAATAATTTAAGAATATTTTGCTATCAATATTGCTTATTAATATTAATATAATAGAATAGTCATTGTGGATATAAATGAGTGTGTTAGTGAATTTGTACGAATGAAATAAGTATTTTATATAAATCAATCCTATATATTCATCTTTAGTATATCTAAAAATTAATATTAACCATAAGTATTAATATGTATAAATCGTACAATTTATAAAAAGTTTTATCTATAAATTACATTAAAAATAAATTTGTTCATCCAAAAAATGAAATAAATTACAGATCATAAACCTCGACTCTTTCTCATTGGCAGTGCCAATGATCTGAATTATTTTTGAATTTTCTGAAATATAAAAAAAAATATTGATGCACCAATTTTTTCTCTACTAAATATATCTATTTTTTTTTTCATTGTTCAAACTCACCTAAAATATCTTTTTGTTTTTGTGCCAGTTCACTACGAATCCAGCTTCCATATTGCAGTACCACGCGATTCAATATTTTTATCGTATTCTCATATATACTACTCTTCAATAATAAATCTGGCAAGCTCTTGATGAATTCTTTGAACGCTAATTCTCTAAGGGACAAAAAAAAAAAATTAGTTGGTTATTTAAAAATTAATTTTTCATATCGGATGAAAATTCACTAACTCATGAAGTTCATGGAGATTGTGATCTAATGTGATATCCGTGAGGATTGAAAATAATTGTGTATGCAATTCACGTTTAAGTTGTCTTGTACTTGCTATAATTAACGAACGCAATGTTGATCCTAAATTGACACCACTCTTATACAAAATCTTACTAGATTTCAAAAAAATAACTCTAAGGAGTTTGATTAATTGTGAGAGTGCATTAAAGTGGCTATTACTCCAATTACTCAATCTATCTAAAAGAAAAAGAAGAAAAAAAGAGTAAAATTAATGACACAGACAAAATTGTTTGGTGTAATTAATAAGTTGTTGAAAAATACCGTTAATATATTCTAATATTCTTTCACAAAATTCAATTGTTTCTGTATTATTTATTTTTTTTAAATCCACCGAAATCATCCACATATAAATATAGCAAAGAGCAAAATTTTGTTCAAGACAGATATCACTGTCCATATCAACAGAATCAAAATCCGCCTGACGTTTTTTTATTCTCACTATTGAATTGACTTGACTGTAAGGAAAATTGGTCAAGAAATATTTAGCAAATGTATCTTGAAAATTTTGTTTAAAAGAATGACCAGTTGGTCCACATTCGGGTTCCAACACTTCTATGTACTCTACGATAAGTTGCATTACTGATGTAATAGTTTTTAAAAGATTACCCGTTTCAATAGATATCAAAGGGATCTCATTAGTTGTAGGATTTACTTTTGGTTTTACCTCCAACCAACTTTCTAACATTAATGGCATCAATGTATTAATATATTTATTAAATTCATCAGATTCTTCATTATCTTTAAACACTACTGATTCAGTAAAATCATCATGAAAATTAATTTTACAAACGTCTAAATAATTTCCATGATAAAGTGGAATATAAAATTGTTTGTCATCAATAATTAAAATTTTTTCGGCGGGATTTATCGAACGGAAATTATCATTATTTTTATTATTTTCAGATTTTTTATGTGTAATTATTGATGTTAAAATATTAGAGAGTCTCTCCAAGACTTTAATTCTCCATTTTATACTAGTATTTTTCGAATTCAAAGTTACAACGAGATGTCGACTTGTTTGTGAGTGTGAATGATACTTTGAAATCATATCCAAAAAATTGGGAAGAATTTTCTGTGCATATTTTGCCATTAAATTACTACAATTTTGCACCAAGACATCTAAAAAATTTAGAGAATCTTCTTTTATGCTTGGAACAATATGTGTCATTGCACAACATAAATACGAAATTAAAACATCTGAAAATGGAGCGAGTTGTTCATTTGAAATGGGCCCAAGTATTAAACTGAGCACACGCAAAGTGTCGCGCCGTATGTCTTTTTCTTTATCTAAAGTCAATGCTGAAATTCCTTGGAGCAATGCATTAAGATGTGGACTCAAAATTTCTATTGGGTATAATTGAATAATTTCTTTGAGTTCTCTTATTGCTTCTTGACGTACAGTAGAATTATGATGTTGAAGACGTGTAAGTAGATCCTTAACATTTAATTTTCGACGACTGAGTATCTCGGATTCCTCATGTGATTTCAATTGCTCACGTATCAATATTTTCTTCACTTTAAATGTCGTATCAGTAACATTTTGACCTTTTGGTAATTTTTTTGCTTTTAGTTTAACTTTTGCTTTTTCTGATTTAAGATTTTTCTGATGTCGATTATTTTTACCCATGACACTTGAATCATTTACCCACAGATACACGTGCACTCACGAATATATATATATATAAATATAGTATAATGAAAATTTATGAGGTTATGTTTACGAAGAGAAGAAATATAGATTTTATTACAATATTATGTTGGTGATAAAATGGATCCTCTTTATTAAAGTGAATTTTCAATTGCATTGTCGCTTGTGGCCATCTTGTAATATATTTTCACGTAATTTCAATTATCTAACTATTGGAAATATATAGATATAATATGACGTGTAGGCCGGCGGATCGCATAAATTTTTTCACCTGGTGCAATGACTTTTCAAAATATATAATACAACATAAAATTCAAAAATATACGATGTAATGGATACAATGAAAATTAAGCTATAATAATAATTCAAGTTGAAATTCGGGATTAATAATACATTCGTGTGTAAGTCACAATCATCATTTGAAAATAATTATTTATAAATATTATGCATTGTTATATATCTATCCTCACTACCTCAGAGGTTATTTTCATTTTTTTACAACTCCATTTTTCACATTAATTCATTATTGAAATAATAGAAAAAAATTATCACATCATTTGCAGTTATGTAATAACTAAGTATTGTTTCTCATTAATTATACTTAAATTTTCTTTGATTATTACCTGGTTTTTGGTATATCAAGTAATTATTCATTTACCATTACAGTTTGATGTTTTTCTGACACTGAATTAAAACAATCATCTTTGAGACTGATAACTTACAAGGATTACACTAGATAGATCACAATGGCTAATTCATCATCGATGACATTTTGCCCACCGAATATTACATTCAGTGAAGTATGGATAACTCATGGAATGTCCAAGTGCTTTCTAGATACTATCACCGTTGCTATTGCGTCTATCTATATACTCATATTCGGTACAATGCAATTGTGGATGTATCGAAAATATGGGACACTCATGAATCCAAACATTTTGCCACGAAATAAATTGTACACTCTACAAAAAATGTTTTTGTATCTGGTGCCTGTGTTGAGTTTGATAAGAGTAATTCTTCAGGCAACTGTTCTCGACGATAAAAGAATTTATGGTTACATGGTAACTATATATATCTTCATTGAATTTTACTCATTTTATTTATATTTCTAATTACCAACATCAATTTTTTTTTTTTTTTTTTTTCCTCACAGATCCTAACAACTTCTTTAACGATAATCATTTATCCATACTCGGTGCACATCTTAAAAGTTGAGAGACGCAAACTTTTACCCAGTGTTCCACCTCGTGGTCATGGTCTTGTGCTTCTTGGATTTTGGACTCTTATATTTATAGGCGAAAATCTTGCTTTTGTTAATATGGAAAATGCAGAATGGTGGTTTCATTTGAATACGTGAGTTAAGCCACTGAGGCGTAGATAGACTTGGCAGCAAAGCGATTCGATGCCTCTGTATACTTAATTTTATTTATACTACTACTACTCTTACTTCCGCACCCCACTGTTGCAGGTTGAGTGACCAAATTGAGATGGCACTCTTCGTTCTGAGATACGTAAGTAATTTGGCCATCTTTGGTTTGGGATTAAGAGCACCAGGAATCTATGGTAGTACAGACATTGATTACCGATCATTAAACGATGATATGAACACTAGATCGATATACTATCAAAATGTGAGTATAATTTAATTTATAATCATTATATTTTTTATATTTAATGGATAATTATTAGCGTCCAGATGATAATACATCAACTTGGAAAAATGCCTGGTATAAAATAACAACTCTCGCGCCATTTTTATGGCCTAAAGATTGGTTATTAGAGTTCCGAGTAATATTTTGCTTTCTATTACTCGCCGCTGGACGTGCGATAAATCTTTATGTTCCAATTTACAATAAAAAAATTGTTGATAGTATGATGGGTGAACATCTTAGCTTTAGGTAATTATACTGAAAAAAAAAATCTAATATTTAATATTTATTCTTATAAATAATTTATTCAATATTTATTTTCTGATTATTTTTTATTTTAGATGGGACCTCATTGTTATTTATGTATTTTTTAAATTTCTCCAAGGCGGTGGAACAGGTGGTATGGGCGTATTGAATAATTTGAGATCATTTTTGTGGATTAGAATTCAACAATACACCACACGTGAAGTTGAAGTTGAATTGTTTCGCCACTTGCACAGTTTGAGTCTTCGATGGCATCTTGGAAGAAAGACCGGTGAAGTATTGCGAATTATGGATCGTGGAACTGATTCAATCAATAATCTTCTGAATTATATATTATTTTCAATTGTACCAACGATTATTGATATACTCGTTGCAGTAATATTTTTTGTCAGCGCTTTCAATTATTGGTTTGGACTTATTGTTTTTATAACAATGTTTTTATATATTATTGCGACGATTGGAGTAACTGAGTGGCGTACAAAATTCCAACGTAAAATGAATTTGGCAGATAATGCACGGAATGCAAAAAGCGTTGATAGTTTATTGAATTTTGAAACTGTAAAATATTATGGTGCTGAAAAATATGAAGTTAATAGTTATCGGGAAGCAATTCTCAACTTTCAAATTGAAGAATGGAAATCAATGATAACATTAAATATTTTAAATACAATGCAAAATGTCATTGTATGCAGTGGATTACTTGCAGGTTCACTTCTATGTCTCGATCTCATTGTATATGAAAAAACCTTAACAGTTGGTGATTATGTTTTGTTTGCTAGCTACATAATACAACTTTACGTACCACTTAATTGGTTTGGCACGTATTATCGGGCAATACAAAAGAACTTTGTCGATATGGAAAATATGTTTGATCTATTGAGAGAAAATCAAGAAGTATTGGACGCACCTGGTGCAAGTGCTTTGATCGTTAAAGATGGTCAAGTTGAATTTGAAAACGTAACATTTGGCTATGTACCAGAAAAAATAATTCTAAAAAATGTGAGTTTTGTTGTGCCGGCTGGAAAAACAGTAGCTCTTGTCGGGCCATCGGGCGCCGGAAAATCGACAATAATGCGATTATTATTTCGATTTTATGATGTTGAACAGGGAGCGATCAAAATTGATGGACAAAATATTAAAACAGTTAAACAAGATTCATTGAGAAACGTCATTGGTGTTGTGCCGCAAGATACTGTATTGTTTAATAATACAATAAAATATAACATTCAATATGGACAAATTGATGCACCTGAAGCTGATGTAATAGCAGCAGCTAAATCCGCGGATATACACGATAAAATAATCACGTTTCCAGAAGGCTATGAAACTCAGGTTGGTGAACGCGGACTTCGACTTAGTGGTGGTGAAAAACAACGAGTTGCCATAGCAAGAACTATGTTAAAAGCACCGAAAATTGTTTTGTTGGATGAGGCAACAAGTGCTTTAGACACACAAACCGAAAGAAATATTCAATCTGCTCTCAATCGTATTTGTGCAAATCGTACTACGATTATAATTGCACACAGATTATCGACAGTAATAGGCGCAGATCAAATTCTAGTTTTAAAAGATGGGGAAATTGTTGAACGCGGTAAACACGAAGATTTAATATCACATGGTAGAATTTATCATGATATGTGGCAGGCACAGTTACAGAATGAGACAGATATACATGAATCGCTAGTACAGAGTAGTGATGAAAATAACACAGATAAAAGTGAAACGACAAAAACGTCACAACAGCATCCCTGAATGTTTAATGAAATTACTTTTACTCGTAATAACACTCGTTTTCATAAAAGAAAATAAACATTACTACATAAAATTATAAATGAAATGAATTGAAAATATTTTCCATTAGTATTTAGGTGTTAATTTAAAATAATTGTTATATAAACATATATATTGAAAGAAAAATATTTAATTCACTTTATAATTAGAAACAAAATGGTGTAAGTGTGAGAGTTGATGAATCACCGTTATACGACCAAAAAACAAAATTGATTTTTACTAATGATAATAAATTTATCATTTAATAGAGAGATAAACAAGAAAATATTTTTTCGTTTTAATTTTTTTGTTTTTGAAATGACTAATATTTTACTTTATTATAAAAGAAAAAAATATACGGGCAACGGCCTACGTCAAATAATGTGATTTTCACATATGTATATATGTGTGTATGGATGTATGTATGTATGTATGTATGAGTGTGTATGAAAAAAGAGAATATAGCAAATGACAAATAAGTCAAATATCAAGAAATTCTTGAAGGTTCTTGCCTAGGTACGCAAACCCAACCATCATGACCAGGTACTGCAGAATTATTTGCTGAATTCACAATTGTTTCGGGACATTTTCCATTCATGAGTTCCAATTGTCGTTTAAGATTACAGTAAAGTTGTAATAATGATCCCTAATTAAAAAATGATAAAATTAATTATCATAAATCATTGAATTGATTGTATTGATTGATTTTTTTTTTTTCATTGAATAATTACCTTTTCTTCTTCAAGCTTACGGAGTTCCTGACGTTGCCGAAGTTCATCTACTCTCGCATTCTTTAACAATTCATTTTTATATTGACCCCCGACAAGCGCGATTTCCGTTTGTACTTTAAGATATTCTTGAGCAAGCTGTTTATGCTCTTCAAATATTTCTTTTGACAATTGACATGTATTGTCGGGTGTAAGTGGACGAAGTTCAGCGTCCAAAAGTCGATAAACATTGTCCAATTGATCGCTATTGGTGCTGCTGCCTGTCAATACCAATAAATACCATTTAATGTAGTAAATTGAATCAAATAATATATTAAACCAAATAAATTTGCTGTTTCCTTATGTTTAATTATAATTATAAATCAATTGATTGATACTGACGCAAAAGAACCCAGTAACGTTTGAGACACTCAGTGTCAACGACTTTGGAGAATCGACTAACGCTTTCCTCAACGTTTGACATATCGTCTGCCATTCACGAATAATACATGGACTCTTTTAATACACTTATTACTGTCCTTGGATTGTCGAGCAACAACATAGTTCATACTCTGTCTCATTACACCGATGAGCCATCAAGTAATTTAATTAATTAATTAATTGTCAATGGTATCATTTGATATTCTCTTTAATAAATAATTAAATAAAGTTCACAAGTGGATTGGAAATTTTATATTTCTTCTTTTCTTTTTTTTTTGTCGTTTCTCAATGCAATGAAATAATTTTATATTCCCCCCCTCTCGCTTTGCTACAAGAAGAACGTTCGTGCAACGAGCTCAAACTTACTACCTTTCGTTAGCGATAGCCGAATCTCAACTAAACACAACAAACGCACAGCTATAATGGGGAAGCTGACTCAGCTACACCTGCTGTCGACAACCAACGGCAAATCCTCTCTCTCTTTCTCTTTTTAATTTTCTGTTTCTCATTCGTGCGTTTAAAGTCGTTCGTCAACGCGACAGACTTCGTAGTAAATCCCGTCTCGTCTCTTGGCTATTCATTTAATTCTAACACACAAATTTGCATATAAAATTATCAGTTTCTAGAAGAGAAAAAAAAAAAAAAATAGATATTCAGAATAATATTAACTACATAATATCAATTAGATTTGAATTTTATATTCAATTATTTTATGCCTGCATTTGGAGTAAAATAGAAAATATATGTGAAATACGGAAATAATTTCATGACTCCAAGAATAAAATTAATAAAAAAATCCCGGAAATAATTGAAAAGTGTTACGATTGATAAAATTTTTCTGAAATATTTTAGTGCTTGTGTGAAAGATTTTATTGTACAGAGCCTTTTTTTCACTGCGTTGGTAAATTATTTTTTTAAATTTATTTTTTTATTTTGTTGTTGGGGCTCGATCGAGCCTTGTAACCTCGAGGAATTGGATCATAAAGAGCAAGAGAGAAAGAATTCACAGTTTGGCATACTGTTGGTACTTCGACTGTGAGTCAGCCACACTCGGGTATTTCATGCTGAAAATAATTTACTGTCTACACACAACCAAATATCGTTTGGGAGATGAGAGCAGTATGTAGAAGAGAATGATGGAAAGAGAAGCAGCGAAATTACGTCAACGTCGAGACTCATACGTTTTGAATATCTCATTTGTAAAGGGTTGTAAGATAAATTGATGCGTGTAGTAATTGTGTTTGAACGTGTTACACAAAAAATTACATTGCATTGTGAGCAGAGATTATTTAATAATGAACTTGATATGATTTTTTTTTTTTTTTTTTTTTTTTGTCCCTATATTTATAAAAATTTACTTACGATCAATGATTTTTTTATTTTTTGGGCCCATCACATCCAGCCCGGCCATATTTTGAATTTCCCAAGATGAATCCGATGATGTTGCCAAATCCCATGCATTCTAAAAATATTTTTCATTATTATACACATTCTAGAAAATTAATTAAATAATTAAAAATTTAAACGACTTAAACAATTGTCTACCTACTGGATCACAGTCAATATGGAGTGGTTGAAAATTTTCATTTGAAACTAAATTTTTTGTTCTTGTTGCTGGTATTGGCGGTCGAGATATTTCTCGTGTTGCAATATATGATTCTTCATCAATCTCTGACATGAAAGACTGTTGAGTTCTCTGTGATTGTGGCAAATGTCCCAATCGCTGTCGAAAATTATCAATACAACTCCTTGCGGGATCACCATTAACTTGACTAGAACTCGTATTCCATGTAACATCTATTGTATCATCTTCATTTGTCCTCCTGTTATAATTATTATCAGTTTCACTTGCGCTTTGAGTATATTCAACTGGTTCGAGATGCCCACTGAAAAACTCAGAGAGGCATGTCATGACACGTACAATTTCATCCATAGCCGGACGTTCTTCAGGAATTTTTGCCCAACATCGTGTTATTAAATTTTCAATTGGCTTTGGACAACCTTCAATCAATGGTGGTCGTTGACCAATGTGTACAGCCCACATAATTCTATAAGCAGATCCACCAATGTCATCAAATGGTTTTCGTCGCGTTAAAATTTCCCAAAGAATAACGCCCCAACTGAATATATCACATTTTTCTGTATAACGAGAACCTTCAAATACTTCTGGTGCCATCCATGCTGCTGAACCTTTATTATTCGTCATGTACGTATTTAAATCGCATGCGGTACCAAAATCACATATTTTAAGTGTACTGCCACCGAGAATTAGTAGTAAATTTGGTGGCTTTAAATCTCTAAATTACAATTTAAAAAAATATAAATTATCCTTCATATTTCAATATAATCAATTGAAACACAAAAAAATGAAAATTTGTACCTGTGAATTAAAGGTTTGGGTTTCATATTGTGGAGATAGGCAACACCTCGAGCACATTGAAGAGCCCAACTAATTGCATGTCCTGCTGTATATCGTGGTCGAGGTTCACAGTGTAGCACTAAAAAATGTATAATAATAATCTAATATTTTATTTATTACGAGAAGAAAGAAAAAAAAAAAAATGTAAAATGTGAACTCACCATTGTACAATGATCCACCCTCTGCGTATTCCATGACCAAACAAACTGGATTTTTCGTGCATGCTCCATAGAGTCGAACAATATTTGGATGCGATACCCGTGACAATTGTCTCACTTCTACCGTGAATGCTCTACGTTCTCCCTCAGTATTTATATGTTTAATTGCTACGTCACGTCCACGCCATTTGCCTTTCCAGACGACACCAAATGAACCTTTACCCACCACCTAAAAACAAAAATAGACAATTAATGAAATGAAAAAATAACAAATAAAAAAATAAACGAAAAAAATAATTTATAGGTTATGCTTCATTCATAAGTATTGTTGCTTATGATAATAGAATAATGATATTGAACGACTAACCTCCTCCGTTTCAATTTCATTGTACTCAATTTCTTCAACGAATTGTTGTTGAAGAGTTTTTTGACGGGGTAATGGTTTTGGTGGTGAAGGTTGTGATGTTGTTGACAATGGTGATGATGATGACAGCGATGACGTTGATGAGGACGTTGGTGAACCGGGAGGCGGTTGACTATCAATTTGTTGTTGATCCTCTAATAAACGCGATTTAATTCCTTCTCCTTTTTTCTTCGACATGGCACACATACACGACACATGGACGCGACAATTTTCACGTCACATTATGAATATGTTCATGATATTGTAATTGGTATGAAAATCCACCCCCATAACGTAGATTCAATAGTTTATCAGCGCTGTGGAAAAGTCGACTGGATGATGAAAGTAAATTCTGACAACTGATGATTATGTTGGACAACATATGAACCAAGCGACGACTTCTTGGATCACAGAGATAATTTAATATGCTCGAATACTTTTTTTTTTTTAATTTTTTTTATTTTTTTACATTAATGATATCAATGAACAGTTGAGAAATTTTGGAATTTATTGCGTGATGATGATGTCTGTCACTGCAAACGTCAATTAGGCAGTTGATTAATGTACAATATATGTATCTAAAAATATATATATTCATATATATACGTAAAATAGACAATAAATTCTTGAATATTTTCAAAGTTTTTTTAATTTTTCCACTATTAATGTGGCATTCTATTTCTATTGCTTACGAAAACATCGTTTATTTTTAAATTTATATTTTTTTCATAAAGCAAAATTTGCGTTTTTAGATAAGTATCATCAGCTTATTGACGCTTGGTAATGGAAATACCTAACCTGCGAATTGTAGATATGTTTAACTGGATGTAGAAAATCATTTTTGACTCCAATTCACCCACCGATCCACACGTCCATACACACTCAATACTTTAAAAAAAAAAAATAAAATAAAAAATAAAAAATGAGACAGAGACTTTTTATATTGACGATTAAATTGATCATTGAATGAATTTACGGTCTATAGGATTGATTGGCACACCTACACTCTTGTTAAAATGCAATTTCACAGAAGATGAAGTCGGTCGTCTATTTTCGCCTTATCTTCTGAATTTTCAATTGTTGAATGAAAAACCCAATTGATTAAATACATATGTATGACGTGAAAAATATTATTCATACAATTTTGGTATTTTTCTTTCTATAATCTATAAAAATATATTTCTCAACATTTAATTCCCATTTATTTACTGTTATCGTGCACCAGCCACAAGGTGAAAAATAAATAAAATTAATGCCATTGTTATATTGCGAGCTGTATCGACTATACACCAATCAATTTTCCATCCGATTGAATGCTCATATACGTCACGCAGTTTTTACAATCTCCTCAATCTGGGATACATTATGGGTACCATGTGGCTGTCACTGATAACCATGAATTGCTCTTTTATTAAATTAGCTATGAGACTCGAAAAGGGTATAAAACGAGCTCACATGCAATTCAAGAGTATCAGAAATCCTCTGACACTCGTCTAGTCAGCATCTGTAAAAATAAAAATATTATATTAATTAATTGCTCAATATAAATTAAAAATTAAAAATGCGTCGAACACGACACGTTGTATTACCTGTGCGTTCTTGGCAATATGTAGGCTTGATGGTGGTTTCTCTGGCTTGTTTGACTCTTGGGCTCGTGTCTCGGGATCGTGAAGGAAAATCTGGCAGCTTAACTGGTCCAGAATTGAAGCACACAGCACCACACGAGTAAGATTATATTAACAATTATAATTAAATAGTGTAAATAATTATTGCAATTAAATAATAGTCTTTTACATTTATGTAGAGTGGATGCATGTCCAAATGATTATCCATTCATCCTTCAGTCACGAATTACTGAAAGACGAATTCTAGAACGTCGAACAAGAGATTCTCAGACAGTACGAGCTGCATTAGAGAATGAAAGACTGAATCGAATGCATATAAGCAGATCAACCACAAAACGAGATGTGAGAACACGAACTAATGAACGTCGTTCAGTGTCACTCGATAGACGTCAACCAGATATTTCTCGATTACGTGATGTACGCAGTGCACGAATCACACAATTTTCACGATCATTAGATCGTAGAACTCGTGAATCAGATCGTGTATCTTCTAGAATGAGCGTACGTCGTGTTGAATTGCAAAAACACATGTCTATCAATGAACGCAGGGGATCTATTACAAGAGAAGATAGTTTGCGTTCTCGAGAAGGTCGATCGTTGTCTGAACGACGAGACAGGAGCACGATGGAACGTCAAAATCGATCACGCACAGGAGTACGACGTGAAAATATACGTGTCGAGGAACGCAGATTATTAGATAGGCAGATAGAACGTCGTGAAAGAGTCCGGAATATCAAGAAAGAGAATCGACATCGATTAATTGATCCAATTCGCGAACGCACATTGTCCGAACGTCGAGAAGTCCGAGCTACTGAGACTTTCAACACTCGATCTGGAAACTCTAAAATAAATTCTGCTGATTCTATACGACGAAATGTCCGAGTGAGTCGTGTATCGAATTTAAATAATCGTCAAGAATCACGATATCAACGAAATTCCGGGGTTGATGAACGATTGTCACGATCAAGGGAACGCGTTGATATTCAGAGATTCAATGTTGGACGCACTAATAATTACCCAGTGGCTGAAACAGAATTTTTATCAGTTAAATCAATGTATATTGATGGAAATTATGAATTAATACGCCAAACCTTTGTAGCTGTACTTTGCACTATTTATACAGCTTCATTGTTTAAACGCAAATCTGGATTTATCGGGTAAATATTTTGTGAAATTATTTACTTATATTTAATATAGAATAATTTCTTAATTTTCATTATTTCATTACAGAAATATTTTACCAGAAATGAATCAATTACGTGTGTGGTAAATAGGGAATAAACCTCGTCTTGACGTATTTTCTGGACATTCGGCTTTCATGTTTATCTTCATTCCAATTGGACATTGCTGTAGTCCACCTTTGTAGATACTTGTTATTTAGATGCTTTCAACATAATAACTTATATTTATCTACAGTTGAAAAAAAAAAAAAATTATAAATCAATACACGTCGCTATTTGATGTACCTGTATCCTGAAATTATTATATTACAGATTAAATATCTCAATGTAACAAATAAAATATTTTTTCGTGTCATTTAAATAAGAATTAATCACTTACTATCATACTATTATATACAATTTTATGAATAGACGAAAAAAGATTTATTCAAGATAAATTTGTACATTTTTTTTTTTAAAGCTAAAAATAGTCTCATATCAAAATAAAAGAGCGGTGAAGAAAAAAGAAAAACATATTATTACTGTGCAATACTGACATATTTTTAACGGAATTATACATTTGATATTTCCTTTTTTGCGCTTGAGTTTTTAATAAATTAATTGACTTAATGAAATATTTCATATTAAAAAAATTAAATCTCAAACAGCGTATAATTTAAGAATTCGTTGATTCATATTATTAAGTAATTATTTAAAATGGAACTATTTTTTTGTTTGTTTTAAAATATAAATCTTATGAAATTATGGCATAATTTATTATATCTATATTAATAGAAATAATTGATGGACGAGGTAAAAAATTCTACCAAAAGAAAGACAAATTTGTCTATATACTTGGAAGAGTTATTATGTGTATATGTTCGCATAAATTATTTATCAATGCTATTTGCATATTTTTTTGAAATGCGAATGGCAAGATTACAGCATTATGAGAAAATAGTAAAATAAATGCCAAAGTTTTCAAAACTCCAGCAATATCTTCTTTGGCAGTGACACCAATCGATCATAAATATACAATTTCTACAGATATTCATTGTTATTATTATTGATTGATTCAATTCTATTATAAATTAATGAAGAGATCGATTGGATATCATTTTTTTTTTGGCTATTAACTGTCACTCCAGATAATTGATTAATAATTGGAATGATCAGTTGTTTTTGCTTTGTATATTTCTGGCAAGATTAAATTCAATTATCACAATTAAATTGATAGAGAAAATTCACTTACTGAGTTTGAGAAATTTCCTGCAACATCGCTAAAATATGATCTAACTCTTGACGAAAATAGCACAGCTGCTTATTCTTTCCTTTCTCACCTTTACAATCACGACATTGAGTCTTATTTCTTAATAAATCACGAACAAGATTTTGCAAAGTCATTTCACGAGTTTCATGACGTTGCTGTAGTTGAATTATTTTTTCTTGTAACATCTGCAATTGTTCAGTTCCCTATAAATAATAAATGAAAAAAATAAATTAGTGATATTTGTGAATTATTTCAGAATATTTGTAGTATTATTGTATTTTATTTTATTCTACGTACAGGAGTTACGAGATATTTTACTTTTTCATTCAACATTTTTACTTTATTCTCCAAATGTTCTCTCTCCACTTTGAGAACAATAACTTGTTCTTTATAATCTCTCAATTTTTCAATTTGTTGTTTCAAATGTGAAATTACTGCAGATTGAGTATTAATTTGTCCCTGAAAAATTCCAAATGAAATTTTAGAATATATAAAATGAGTGCAATTGTATGGGAATAAATCATGTGTTGCCAAATTATTGTAATATTAAATTGAAAAATAACGATATAAATAAGAATAAAAATAAAAAATGGCAACACAAACCTGCAACTTTACCACTTTAGAATCGCCAAATTTAACGCTGTACTCTTTGACAAGTGTTGCCATTTCACGTTCATGCTCTTCTTGAAGTAGATTTAAATCGTGCAAACGTTTATTCTTCAAACTCATAAAATCTTTATTCATTTTATCGAGTTCTTCTTTTAATATTTCATTTTCATTGTGTAGCCTTTTTATCGTTGCATTTTCACCATTTTCCGAATATTGTAGTGGATCGTAAAGACGATTTGTCGATCCTGATAATTTGTGAGTATTTGCATTAGAAAAATTTCCATTTTGATATACATTAGAATTTTGATCGTTTGTTTCAAGGGTTTTTACAGAATTTAAACGTGGCTCTGAACCAACCGAAGTCGGTCGTGATACTTTTTCAGAATCGACAGGTTTAAAATTTCGACG
The DNA here is from genome assembly GCA_963920625.1 of Dinocampus coccinellae. Taxonomy (NCBI): domain Eukaryota; kingdom Metazoa; phylum Arthropoda; class Insecta; order Hymenoptera; family Braconidae; genus Dinocampus; species Dinocampus coccinellae. The sequence continues at coordinate 18,129,200 of OY987185.1, forward strand.
ATCATTCAACAGCTTCTCACGTTCTTTCTGCAAACGCCTATTGGTTTTCTGAAGTTCTTGATAATCTTTAGTCAATTTACCTAATGCTTTATCTTTGTTAACTAATTCTGTTTTTAATCCACGAATTGTTGCAATAAGATGAGTGTCTTCTTTAGGATTTTGTGACTTGGGTCCAACTTTATTCACTTCACGTGCTTTCAAGTCTTTCTTTTCATCCCTTTCCGTTGGCGTAGGTATTTTATCTTCATGCCTTGTTTCGACACTTTTACTCTCCATATTATTAATAAGAGTTTGAGTAAACATATCATTGAATACTTTTCTTTCTTTTGCAGTGGCAGTCGAGAGTTTTTTCTCAAGTTCTGCAACTTGCGCAACATATTTTTCTTTCATTTCACCAAATTTTTGCTGTAATTCACTCAATTTCTCTTGACTTATTTCTTCTTTTGCTTTAATTTCACCTTCTAATGATGCAATTCTGTCTTCTAAAAGTTTAATTTTTTCCAAATTTATTCTTTCATGATCAGATTTTGCAGTGAGAATTAATGCTGATACTGAATCCGGATTTTTCCTCTTCAAAATCCTTTCCATTTCTCTTACCTGTCGATTCAAATCAAGAATTTTTTTATTATCTAATATAACTTGATCTTTTAATTTTTGCGTGAGTACTTTTTCACGTTCCACGTGGCTACGTGATGTTTGGAGTTTTTCTTGAAGATTCTGTTCAATAACACGTAAATCCAAAAGTTCTTTTTCCAATGGAACAATTGCCTGTTGAAATTGATCAAATTCTGATCTAGTTATTCGTAATTTTTCAGTTTTTGTACTTAATTCAATTCGCATTTCTTCCATTTTTCTTTTTGTCTCCATTTCATCCATACTCAATTTCTGCAATTTATCAGTGATAAATTTATCCTTGGTTCTTAATTGTTCTTTAAACATATTCAATTCTTCTTGAATAAGACAATTTTGTTGTACCATATCGTCATTTTTCATTGCCGCATCAGAATTTTTCTGCCGTAAATCTGATACTTCAAAGTTTAATTTGAGAATTTCTTCTCGCAAATCTTTAATAATATCATTCAATTTTACATTCTCATTTTCGTTCACAGGTACGTCTCGATTTTTTTGTTTTTGCTCCAATTGCTTCAGTTCATCTTGCAATCGTTTTGTTTCCACTATTAGTCGTTTATTTTCGGTTTCATACGTACGAATAAGATTTTCCTGTTTCTCCAATTCTTTTTCCAACAAAAAAACTCGTGTATCCGCTTTAGATGTGAGTATTTCGGATCGTTTTTCTTTTCTCTCGTTCAATGATAACTCATCAACTTTTGATTTAAGAATTATATTTTGTTTTTTCAAAGCAAATAGCTCTTCTTCAAATGATGTCCGCATTCCTTCCATTTGTTGTTTATATAATTTTGCTTCAGATTCAATTTGATTTTTCAATAAAATATTCTTGTGTCGCTCCTCATGACATAAACTTTCCCAATCATCTTTTGAATAATTTCTTCTTGAATCACCACCAGCCAGTGAATTTTTCAAAACTGCATCGACAGTTTTTTGTTTCGTTCCAGGATATTTCATATTTATTGTTTGCTTTTGTACTGTAGGTTTTATAGAGAACTTGACTTTCGTTGCAAATGTTGATATGGTCGAGGATTTCATTGGAATGTTCTTTGATTTTGAGACGGGATTTTTTGGAGATAGAAATTTTTTTGAAGCTTCAGATGTTCTTGAATTTCTTACATCATCCAATGATGATTTAAATGGCGCGGATCGCTTTGAAAGCTGATCATAACTTCTGGAGGGATTTAGAGTATTGAATTTCGTTGCAGTCTTTTTTTCAGGATATTTTGGTGGTCGTACAGTCTTTGGAGATATGAGTATTGAATTTTTGGGTTGTGTCATTTCAATTTCTTTGTGTGGATTTACGGATGGTGTCTCTGCAGGTGTTTTTTCCACATTTTCCGAAGATTTTTCCGCAATCAATTTGGGAATAGCATCTGCAAATAATTCTAATCTTGGTGTTAAATCCACTGTATATAATTCATTTTGTGAATTTTTTTTATTTTCAGATTTGGATGAATTTTTATCAGTTTTTTGTGATCCTTCAATATTACGAGATTTTTCTGACTTTCTAGAGCGGTCACTGCTTACATTAGAATCATAATCGACAATTTCCTGGTCACTCGTTGGCTCATTGACTTTGACCAATTCTCTCTCAAGCAACTCTGCAATCTCTTTTTCAGGAAATGCTGAATTTTTTGGATCATTTGGAAAATTTTTGATAGAATGATTAACCTTCATAGAATTTCCTATTATTTGAACACTTTCTCTATCCGATTGACTTTGTAAGATTTTCAGAACTTGTGAAAATTCTTCTTGACCAAAACTTGAACTTCCAGAAATTTTTCCTTCAGCTTTTTCTGCAGATTTTCGCAATAAATTATTGAAAAAATCTTTATCAACATCGATTATTTCTTTTTGAAGATTGTCTTTGTCTTCTAAAGATTTTTCAATATTTTTGATATCTTCAGACTTGGAATGTCTTTCGATTGGATCATCTAAATCTGAGCTACTCGATATTTCAACTTTTTGCTCTTCAAATTTTTTTTGTTGCATCTCAAGACTTTTTGGTAGCGTGAGAGTATTTATATTTTCATAATTCATAAAATGATCGGGAGTGATTGGACGTTTTTTATTATTTTTTGAATTTTTTCGAATTTTTTCAGTTTGTCTATGCACTTCCTGCTCCATTCGTTGGAAAATATCAGTTTCACAATCATACATATCGTCTGGATAATCGCCATCACATTGATTAGTTTCAGAAATAATATTGTCGGATTTTGAGTTGCTTTTTGATAGACCAACATTTTTTCTAACTAGTACTTCAGCCTCGTGTAATAATTCTTCTACTGTTAACTGTTTATTTGAATCACTCGATGTTGAATGATCAAGTGTTGAATTTGAAGTTCTAACATCAACTAATTTACTTATTTCCTCAAAAATACTTCCAATATCATCATCAGTTGCATTTTCAAAATCAGATGCATATTTATCAAATGCCATTGATGCTAAAATATCACATGATGTATCATCCTTTTCGTTTGCACCTTCACTCTTATATGCTTTACATTGTTTTTCTTTTTCAAGAAATTCATCCATTGAATTTTTCTCACCAGAAATTGCGGCTTTGGTTTCGGATTTTCTACAATTTGAAATTCCAAGTATCATGTTTGGTTTTTTCAATGACCACTTTGTCACTTCAACTTTTTCTTGAGCATTCAAAACATTTTTTTCTGATGTTGATTTTGCACTTTCTTTCAAATCAATTGAAAAATCACCATCACTCAAACTTGTTGATGGATCTAGAGCATCATTGCCTGTTAAAGTAAGCTAAAAAATATTTCTTATCAATAATAAACAATGTATATATATATTTATATATAACATAAAGTCGTAAAATATTTTTGAGAATTATAAAAAAACTTACATCTTCATCAGGATTTAATTCAGTTATATCGGATGACATATTTTGTATACATTCAGATTTGTCATTGAATAGAATAAATTAATTTATATAAAATCATCGCCCTGGCGTCGTCGAACATCACTTTATTTGTTTGTTTGATTTCATATGTGTTTCTTGGTTGTTTGCTTTAGCTACTTGAGGGAGGGAGTGAGAACAGCAATTAGAGAAAGAGAGAGAACTACCGAATTGAGTACAGTAAAATTTCGACTTCCAATTGGAGAAACCAGCCGCCATATTTTGAATACAAGTCTATAGAAAATCTGGTGGGAAATTCAAATCTTTTTATTGTTGGCTACCAAGAACGGTGCTGAGGGGGATATCAATACACGCTCAAGTTGTGTAGTTGGAAAATTCTATAATGGATGTGCTATACAATATGTGGTGGTATTTGTGGAATTTGATAACAATTTTATCAAACACTAATAATATATATATACAACACTGCCGGCTTCTGTCTGTTATGTAATCAAACTATGAAGATAAATATTATTGAAATTTTTTTTGTTTCTAATGAATATAAAATTCATTAAATATGACACAAAGATCGTTGCACGATTATTTCAAAATAAAAGGTACGCCACCAAAGGGACGAATTGGCAAATCGCCAAAAAGTTCAGCTAATAGTTCACAAATAATATTACAAATGTCGTCAAAGGTTTGTTGTTTAAAAATTTCGATTCTATTTACATGTTTAATTTGAAAATATATCATTGAATTTGAATGATATTGGAATTTTATTAACATCAGACAAAACTGTTTGTTGATTATTTCTACCTAACCTTTATTTATATTTTCTTATATATTGATGATACAGGAATCACCTGAAACACCAACTCGTAAACGTATGAAAAAGGATCACATAGAATCAATTAACAAACGAGAAGTAGTAGTAAATGAATTGAATATCGAAGACGTGGCTATTACACATATAAATTTAGCTATTGAAAGAAATCATACCGGCGACATTGATTTAAATGATATTTACGATTGCTTTTCTCAACGTGAAAATAACTTGACAAATAATTTCATTAATTACAATGGAAAAATTCATCCACTTTATGATAAATCAGCTGAATCATTATTTAAAGCAATATTTGTTGATGTCTTTTTAAATCCAATTAATTGTGAATATTTCAATCACATGGAATTGAAATTAATTATGTCTATTTTTAAATTATCAAACAAAACGAAGGTAATCATTACACGTTTATTAAAATGGAAGAAACCTTGGTATCGCATACAAGATGTTAATGATTCATTGTTTCAATCAAATATTGATGATTTTCCATTGAACGAAATAACTTTGCATTCAAAAAAAAATGAAATTTTCAAAATACTTGACTGTGATATTGATATTGAATCGACACTTGAATTAATGAATATACGTGAATTGCGAGACATTTGTAAGCGTTTGAAACGACCACATACACTTAACAAAGATAAATTAATTGAACAATTATTAAGTATTGCAAAAATGAATCAATCATTATTTGCAGGAGCAAAATCACCGCGTCATCAATTATTATCAATGATAAAACAAATTTGTGGGCCGAGTATTCAACTCTCAGACATAGCCTGGAATATTATCAATCGAATTTTAACACTTTCATATCCAGTTCAAACTCGATTCGAAACTCTTAGCGATGTATTTTGGATGATAATTGAAGTTGATATGAAAAAGCGAATTTATCCAGATGTTGCAATTGATAATTCTCCAGTTTTTCGTAATAGACAACACGTTATTGATTATATGGAGGCAAAACATGCACTTATTAATATAACATCAGCTATAAAATTTAAGAATTGGTCAACAGTTAAAACATTGAGTGCTTTAGCTTATGATAAATTATTATCAGCTGATAATTCAAGTACAAGTTTTATCTTTAATAAAAAAGATTTGACATTACCTAGTCATATACGAAGATTTACTGCATCATATGTATGGTCAAAGGTTTTGATGTTGAGCATTGATTCGCCAAAAAAAGATCCGGATTATTCAAATTTTGTTGGACAATTTTTAAAATATTTTATTGATTGTGATGGAGTTATTTGTGCTAGTATGGGACGTTGTTACAGTGAATTAGCGGCAATTGAAATGAAATATAATAAGAACTTTGATGAATGTGCACGATTAATTGAGTGTGGTTTATCAGAAAAACATTTATCAATTGTCGTTGAAGCTGAATTAATAGATCGCGCACGACAATTAGCTGAAAAAGCAAAGGGAGTTACAGATATTTGGAAACATGTAATGTCAACGTTAAATGATGAAAGAAAAGAAAAATTTAAATGTAAATCAATTGAGACTTGCATTGAAGCGAAAAAAATGCAAGTACAAACTGAAACAGTTGGAAAAAGTGTTTGGTTACTTAATGATGAGAAAAATATAAATTCGTATGCACGAGTCGAAATGGTTGCCCAGTTTCATTATATGAAAAATGGTTTTCCAAAAGGTTTACATTGTGAAGGAAGTTTACCAATAACACTTTGTGCATGTTTATTTTGGCATGAAATTTATAATGTATCAGTACCTGGTGCTTTTATTTGTCGATATCAGCATGCACCACTTGATTTGTGGAGTTCAATGTTCATCAAAAATCGTCAGGAACAAATTCAACATAGAATTACAATTCTTAATTGTTTGGGACTTGAGGATTTTTGCGAATTAATACATCATCAATATCTTACTTATCAAAAATATTCATCATTAATTAGTCCAAATTTGTTTCAAGACAGTGAAGATATTAAGGTAAATATTATACAATCAATATTTTTCTATCTAAATATATATGTATAATTATAAAGTTGAACTGAAAATATTTTCTTTGTAATTATCCAGGAAATAATTCGATGTTTGGGTTTAAAAAGAGTTATCGGATTGTGTTTAATCTTATTAAACGATTATTACAATATGAGTGCTGGTTTTCCAGATTTAATTGTATGGAATCCACAAAAGTTTACGTGTAAAATTGTCGAAGTAAAGGGACCCGGTGATTCCCTTTCTGTAAAACAAAAACTTTGGATTAATCGTCTTATTGAGCTTGGAATTGATACTGAAGTCTGCTATGTAAAAGCTAAATAATATTTATATTATACGTAAGAAAAATCACACTATAAATAGATAATTTAAGATAAAATTATATTATATTGAAGATTTATACTTTTATACATTTATTGTTTTAACATTGTTTTAATAATTGAAGAAAAAAAAAATATGATGCTTTATGTTTCTATGAATTTTGGGTATTTTTAATATTGAAATAATTATTTTAGAAAAAATAATATTAATGCTGACTATATTGATATCAAATCTATAATATAATAATCAACAGTAATAAATTAAATGGATAAAACTATTATCTTTATCATAATTCTCGTATCAGCCAAATGTGGGCAAGTACGGAATTTCTGAAAATTCAACCTTCGGTTGATAACAAAATGATGCCCACCACATCATAACGCGGACGAATGACCCTTGTAGTATATGGTGGGGGATACCATCTGTATAATAAAAATATAAGGGGAAATGGAACGTCTATAAAAATACGTTATCTTACACTACGATAAAATGTGTGTTTTTGAAATTTTCGAGTTACATTTTTAGTCTACAGTTTGAGTCGTAACATAATCTTTAGAATCTTCCAATTAATTTAACTAGAATAAATAAATTTTTATATATATCTATATAGTTATTAATATATGCCATAGAATTATTTAAACAAAACAAAAAAATAAAATAAACATAACCATGATTGCAATTGAAGATGATAGGGCTGCTACAACTATAATGAAAGGATTGGCAAATTATTTGAGCTGTTCTGAGCCCGCATTACGTCTTTTAATTTCCATTTGTCTAGGTAAGATAAAAAAAAAAAATGAAGTACTTTTCTTTTATATATTGTATCATTTCTTTTTTATTTATTGAATACATATAGTGTATGAGTATTGTTGTATAAGTATTTTAAATTATTTTTAAATTTATTTAAATGATATACGTGTGAATAATATAAGTGTATTGATGTCAAAGTTTAATCACAGAAATGATGACATGTTTTTTTTTTGTTGTATTTTTCAAATTATATATTCTTTCAGGCTTCCCATTTGCATTCATTTATCGTCGTATAATTTATAAAAAACCATCATGTACACAGCATCTTTATTTTATTGCTTGCGGTTTACTGTTGGGTTTTTGGAATTTTGGTAAGTGAAAAAAAAAAAAAAAAAAAAAATTTTTTTTTAATAATCATTACAATTATATTAACGAATATGAAAGAATAGTTACGAATAAATTAAATTTCTATATATATTTTTAAATTTTAGGATGGAATATTGGTCATTCTACGTTTGCTTTATGTGCTACGTACTTGAATTTACGGATACTCGGCGGTAATTCATTATCGATCATTATCACGATGATATTTAATATGGCTTATCTTTCGTATGGTGATTATTAATATTTCAATTTCTACCATAATGAAAAAAAATTAGATAAGTGTTCACTATTTACTATGAATAAAATTCGTAAAAATGATACCTAGGTTATTGGACAACCACCACTGATGATTATGACATAGAATGGACTATGCCCCATTGTGTATTAACACTGAGATTAATAGGACTTGCATTTAATTTCTATGATGGTCACCAAGACGAGTCAAAACTATCAATATACCAAAAGAAAGTCGCTCTAAAAACATTACCATCATTTCTTGAAGTTGCATCATATGTTTACTTTCCCGGGTCCTTTCTCGTCGGACCGCAATTTAGTATGAGACGTTATCTTGATTACGTCAATGGAAATTTGATAGAAAGCGTAAGTTTATTATTATTATTATTTTTGTTTAATAATATTTTCCCGTTTGCTGTATTATTAGTGTTGTGAAAAAAAAAAAAAAAAAAAAAGAAAATCAACTCGCTTGATTTTTATTAACTCGGAAAAATGTATAATTGAAAATGAAAGATGATTTTACATTTTAAAATCTATGGAAAAATCTTTACCCATTGTGTATAACTTCAACTTTATAATTATATTTATGAGTACACACAAATTGTGTAAGATCATAATTATTTAATAAGATCATAGATATGAAGTAATCGTGTTAGTTTATTTATTCATTCATTCATTTATTTATTTATATATTTATTTATTTATTATTATTTTGCTGCATATGCAATTCTTGGTGCAATTCACGTGTGTTTCCGCGTTCATTTCAATTTTTTATACTATAAAATTACATGTGTGTTTCATCTCTAATTTATTATTATTTTTTCAGGGATCAAATGATAGGAAAATATCATCGTCTAGTTTGGAAGCGGGTATTAATCGGACTATTACTGGCTGTATATATTTAGCTATTTATCAATTGGGAATACTTTATGTGCCTAATCAGTATATGATGGGTGTAGAGTTTGACAATGAAAATTATATTAAGAAACTTTTGCTATTAGGATTATGGGGACGATTACATTTGTATAAATATATCAGTTGTTGGCTCTTAACTGAAGGGGTAAGAATAAAAATTAAATTATGATATAATAGTTGTTGCAATTAAATATTTTATCATTTAAAATTTTACAAAGGTCTGCACAACATTCGGCTTATCCTACAATGGAAAAGATAAGAATGGATTTGACAAGTGGGACGGTTGTAAAAACGTAGAATTATGGACATTTGAAAACGCAACACAATTTAATCATTACATATTATCATTCAACATAAATACCAATCATTGGTGTGCTGAATATATATATAAACGTCTTAAATTTCTTGGATCGCGACATATTAGTCAAATTTTTACTTTGGCATTTCTTGCCGTTTGGCATGGCTTCCATTCAGGTTACTATGTCACTTTCGTGATGGAATTCATTATTATGTACTTTGAAAAAGACGTTAGTATACAAATTATTTATACAATAAATTTTACTTTTCTATTTAATGAGATGATAATATTTATTAAATAATATTATTATTTTTTTCTTTATAATTGCAGATTGCACCATCGTTATTAAAGAATAATCAGCTACAAATGGCAATTAATGCTTTCCCATCAAATATATTAGTTTGGTTTATATTGAAGTTATACACTTTTATATTTATGGGCTATGCCTTTTGTCCATTTATTTTACTTTCGTTTTCACGTTATGCCAATGTTTACTCTAGTGTTTATTGGATCGGACATATAATATTTTTTTCATATCCATTAATAGCTCCATTTATCAAACCAATTATACGTGGAAAAAATATTTCGGATCGAAAACATCATGATTAGTTTTTCAAAATTCGTAAATTTATTATTATCAAATGAAATAATGAAAATAATTGTACAGTGAAAATAATTAAGTAATTATTTTATTTTTGTTTTATTTTTTTTTTAAAATAATGTACAAGTGCTCTAGCGTTGATAAATGTTCAATTAGAATTTATTTCTCCAATATATATATATATATATATATATATGTGCCCATCCGGTACTGATATTATTTTTTAGGAAATTATTTTAACGAAAGCCAATTCATTTTTATGCTCAAAAGTATTATTTTATTATCATGTTATTTTATTCAAATAAACGCGATCAATTAGGAATAATTTATTGGCAAGCGTGGACTTTACTGTTTTTTTTTTTAAATATTTTTGTTTATCGAAAGTCGAGAGTAATTTTAAAAAAATATATCTATTTGAGCTAGTGTCTACAGAAAAAAAAAAAAAAATATATATATATATATATATATATATATATAAACAATAATTGATTACTTGGTGGAACTAAAGCGTACGATGTGGAGCTGTGAGAAACAGGTGAAGTCACAATAAAAATTGTATTTTCCATAATTTTCTTACAAATGCTTATTATCTCTCTTACTTTCGTTATTTATTTCTATTATGTAAAAAAATAATATTTTATTATTTATATATACTGCCTTATCAATGATATTTTTTTTTTTTTTTTTTATCTTCAAATTTATTTTGGCTGTTGGCACACTAATTTGAATTCTGCGACAGTAAATTGTCCTCCCTTTCCATATTTTTTTTTTGTTTCCCCTCTTTTTTTCTTTTCCCTTTTCGATTAATAAGGACCTTTGGCACTAATAACACCAGTTTGAGGTGGTCCATAACTATCTTGTGGTGGTGCTGCTGGTGGTCCATAGCTTCCACCCTGTTCTTTCTACAGAATAAAATACAAGAAAAATATTAGACAATAATTCAACGCTTTATTGCAAAATTATCCACGTACCTGAGTTTTATAGCGAATGAAATAGACTTCGGGTTTGCTAGGTTGAGTGGGCGCTTGAGTTGGTAAAACAACTTCGGGCGCTTCTTCTGGTTTCTTAACAAGAACATAAATAAGTGTTTTCTGTTCGTCCTGCGGTGGCAGAGGCGGGAGGACTGGAGCAGTGGGCGTTGGTGGTGTCGGTGCCTTGATGAATACTATTTTATAATGTTTCTGCGGTGCTGCTGGGGGTGGAAGATACTTTGGTGGTTTGTACTCAGGTGCTTCTGGCGGTGGTACGTGAACGTAAACGTGTTTATGTACTACTGGTATTTGTTGAGGTGGCCCATAAGTGTCAACGGGTCCTGATGAATAACCACCGCCCGATATACCCGATGATGGTGGATAATAAGAATCAACTGGTGCTTCAGGCGCAGGTTTACCCCATGCACACGCCGTTGTCATTACAATAAGATTTACCTAAACAAAAAAATATTATTATCAATTAAACAAAAAAAATTGTAATTAAAAATTTTTTTTTCTTTGATTTTTTAATTTTTAATTTTTTATTATTTGAATCGAGTATAAGAAATTGATGCCTTTGCATCTCCACTTTAACGCTTTCACGGGTTTGTCTATTTTATTCATTTATTCATGGAATATCTTGATTTATTTGTCTTTCTCTCTCGCACGGTTGCAATTCTAATGTAATTATTTAACCGGCTTCTCCCGCTAGCTGCTCTAATTACTTCCGGTAGAAAGCATATCGCGATGCACAACTCTCGGATCCTTTGGGAAGGAGGAGTCTTCTGGCCACTCACTGGTTATATGCTTCAACGTACCGGATAACTTTTGTTCCATTATTATATTTTACTATCGAAAGAAAGAAAAAAAGAAAAAAAAAAACAAAAACAAAAAAATAGACGAGAAAAACAACAATAAAACAGAAAAAAAAAACTGTATCAGTGTTTTGATTAAACAAAAAAAAAAAAGTATGAAATTCCCTTTACATTAGTGTTAAAAATTATTAAATGACATTTGATCATTAAAAGAAAAAAAAAAAGAAAAAAAAAATCTTATTTACTCGCATTGTGATAAATATTAATACACGAATTATCACACATTTTTACAGCACTCGGAATTATCAATGAAAAAACAAGAAAAAAAAAAACAAACAAACAAACAAACAAAAAACTAAAAAAGAATTACATAAACATAAAATAGTCACATAAAAGAGAAAAACAAAAAAAAAACAAAAAATATATTTAAATGGTAATAAAAAAAAATTATTAAGTAAAAAAAATTTTAATATAAATAAATAAAAACAATAATATCACTGTAATAAATAGCCACTTACAAGTAGACCCCGCATTATTTTATATTTTATAGTTTCACGTGACAAATGAAAAAAAAAAAAAAAAAACAAAACAAAACAAAACAAAACAAAAAATAATAATATATTTCACAATTATATTATTATTATATATAAATATAAAATTGAATAATTGTTTTATTTATTTATTTTTTATTTATTTTTAATACACGGAGGAATTAATTATATTTAAATAATCAATCACGAAACTGATCCACTTGATATATAAATATATATTTTCACTGTCAGACGATCACGATGCTTGTGTTCCAATTGCGGTCGTCTTCGCAACTTTTATACCTAACCACCTGTCTGGGTGCGATGGACATGGGTAGGTTTGTGAGTGTATTTCTAGAGGTGTATTCACATATATAAATATATATATATACATATATTTAGGCATATATATATATATATATATAAAATATATACGTTCGCACACCCACTTCCCTTCATTTTCCCCTAGATGAGCCTCTTCGTTGAGCCCCATCAAGAATATATATCACGTACACACACGTATACATATGGTATGCAATCGAGTGAGGTAAATAAGTGTGTTATATGGAGCTAATGCTATTACGACGACTGGTGCAATTCCACTGTGGATAGTACCTGCAATGAAAAAAAAAAAATAATAATAATAATGAAAAAAAAAATATAATAATAAAAAAAATAAACCATTAAATAAATACAAATGTAATGAAATAAAATCGTTGAATGTTCAAAATGTATTCTAACATTTCAACTGTTATTACACTATTGTAAAATTAAAAAAAAAAAAAAACAAAAAAACAATAAAAAAAATAAAAGTAAATTAGATAAATTTAAATTGAAAAATAGTGATTAAATATATAATTATATTGAAAGATAAATTAATTTCAATATAATAAAGATAATTAATATAAATAAAATATATAATTTAAAAAAAAAAAAAAAAAAGAAAGAAAAATTTATCTTGTTGTTGTTTTTTTTTTTATTTTTAAATTTTTGTTATAAGTGAAATTTTTAATATACAATATAAAATTGAATTTTTTAGAGCGTAAGATGTGAAAGAGCATTTACCGCATCTTCATCAGGTGAAACTATTCGGTTATAATTAACGTACATCTCTCACTTTGTGGAATTTCGAAAGAAGACCACGATGATTTTTATTACCTGACATAAGCAGGCACAATATATATATATGTAAATTTTCACATATGATTATATGAAATAGAGAGGGTTGAATATACATATAAATATAAATATGAGTCGCACATCATTTAAATATTAATCTATGCGATATATAGTTTGCATTAACATTATAAATCATTAAAGTTGCGAATACTTGTATGTGCATATTTAAATAAAGGAATAATATATGAAGCATGCATAATCGCACGTAAACAGTGTTGTTAACACTAAGTATATATATATATATATATATATACATAAAAAGTTAAATACAAGTTGTGAAATAAATGCATATATAATTTTCTTCTGCAATAATAAATGAAAGAATAATTTATTTATATTTATTTTTTATTCTCATAATTTTATTTGAAACGAAAAAAACAAAAAAAAAAACAAAAAACCACAATACATATATATATATATATAACAGGGAAGTAAAGATCAAAGGTGACTAAAAGATTCAGTATAATTGGATGTTTATGTTGTGAGTCTGAAACAAAAATTAGCCACACTCGCCGTCTCACTTTTTATCCCTTCACTGACTCAACAATGACACACTTCCTGGAAATATCCACCAAACATTCATCATATACATACAAATATATAATACATTCACATATATATATGTATATACAATAGGGAAAAAGTGAGGGCGGTGTCGTATGATTATTTTTGCTATGCAATTGTATAAAGACAGGATACAGTTTGGTGAATTGGACTCTGTCTTGGCAGGCAAAATAACTGGACAGTTAGATTTATTGCTATATACATTTTATGTTTAATGCTATGTACCATATACAATAGCAAAAGACTCACATATATATATATATATATATATGTGGTACCAGATTTTTGTCATAGATAGAATGTCAACGTCACTCGTAGCCAATTAACATGAGTCCTCTTATTTACTTATTTATTTATTTATTTTTGTTCTTTGTTTCTTTCATCATTTTATTATTCTGCTTCTTTTTTTTAATATTTTTTTATTTTTTTTATTATTAATTTATTTATATTTTCTTAATCTTATTTGTATAATTGGTCAGATGTGTCTCGTGGAGGAAGTGAAAAGAGACGAGAGAGGAAAAAATATTGTTGTATTCTCTTGTTTGCTTCATCAATTGTTGTGATGTTGATATTCAAGTTAATGATAATAATGATAATGATGATAATAACGATGATAATGGTGATGATGAATGACAGAACAAATAACAATATAATAGTGAGGGAATTGAAGGATGAAGATGACACGGCAAGTTGGTACGGTTTTCGCTAATTGGTATTCTTTCACGCGCGTATATAATGTTGGCAAATCAAGTTGAACTTTCACTTGCGCTCTCAACTTCCGGGCACGCGCTCGTCTACTTCTTCTCTCAAACCAAATTCTCATGTAGTTCAACTTATGCATTAACACGTAGTTTTATATTTATACATATTTATATATATATATATGTGTGTGTGTGTGTGTGTGTGTTTGTATATATTAAAGATTGGAAATTATGAAATGGAGTTCGTAACAATTGTCTGCCAATACTTATTATCATTATCATATTTTTTAAATATCAATTGACGTATTATTAATGAGACTATTAAAGAATAAAAAATAAAAAATAATAATAATGAATAATAATGAATAATAATAAATAATGAGAACTTTCACTCAATTATATTTTTATTAAGGGGGAGAGAGAAGAGTAAAGTGGACGAAAAAAAAAAAAAAAAAAAAACAAAATAAATGCAAAAAAGTATAAAAATAAATAAATAAGTAAAATTGGCTCCGTTCCAAAATTGTATCGTGAAGAATTATATGTCTACTTATATTCGATCACATCATTTTCTTCCGCAATTGAACACCTTGTTCAAGTGAAAGTCGACCATAAATGATTATTTCAACAAAAAAAAGAAAAAAAATAAAAATAAATATAAAAAAAAAAAAAAAAAAGACAATGAGAACAAATGAAAATACGGATGTCCGGGATGATTTGAATTGAGTTTTTGATATTATAATTTCAAGTTCAAAGTACCGTAAAACTTTATTTTTTTATTTATTTATTTATTTATTTTTTTTTCATTTAACTAAATAAAAATGAAATAAAGTCAATTAATTTCTTATAATATAATTGTGAAGGTAAACAATTGTTGAATTAATTTCCGCTTGACATATATAAATTTTATGTTGTCATGAGATATAAACGAATTGAAAATACAATTCTACAATTATATACAATTTATATATGTATATATGTTGATGAACAAATTGCTATTAGAAAATATAAATGAAAGAAAGCTGAAGAGATTGCGTTTGTCTATTGAGAAAGCAAAAAAAAAAAAAAAAAATAAACAAAAAAAGTAACTGTTGGATATAAATGTGTGTTCCGAAATAAATGAAGAGGTTTGAATTGCCTGTAGGAGGTGAAAATAATTCATGACAGATTTATTGGATAGTTTCTGAACGTGTCATGAGAAAATTAGTCATCACGATAGTATCCACATATGTCTGTATGAGTTTGGTAGTTGATGCAACATTATCAGTAGTTGGTGAAATCTCTGTCAATGCAATTTTTTTTCCTTATTTTTTCTTTTTCTTTTTTTGTTTTTGTTTTGTTTTGTTTTTTTTTTTTTTTTTTTCAACATTGTACTGATGGAATTGAGTGACTCGGATGGGCATAGATGACAAAATAGAATAAAAAATAAATGTATATATGGAATTATTCGTGGGGTTGATGGCCATTAGTTAATCTATGGATGTCACAGATAATGCAATATCATACAGAAGAAGAGAAAGATCTGGCTCACGAAAGAATATATATATATATATATATGCGAAATGAGCAAAAGTAGGTGATTGTCGTATTGAGATAGGTGAAAGTTGGTTTGGATTAAAGGTCACGACACCTGTCTCTGCCAAGTTAATTCCACGCAATATATATATTTTATGATTTTTAGTAGAAAACATTTAAACATATATAAAATAAGAGGAAATTAAACGGGTGAAAGTTGGGATGATCCTGATAATTTCCTGTTTACCTGTTTGGAGATGGTACAAAATATATAACAAAATTAAATAAATAAAAAACCACAATTTTTTTTTTTTTTTTTTTGATGTTTTATGTATAAAAATACATAAAAAAAAAGCTTTATTTCGCCACCGTTTTCTTGCAAAAAATATATATATAAAAAATAGAAAAAAGAGAGAGAGAGAGGGAGAGATAGAGAGAGAGAGAGAAAGGGGAGGAAAGATGTATCTCCCATTTCCCTCTCGACATTGCGCGTCATAGTCGTAGTTTGTCATAATAGTTTTTCTTTCTGCTTTCGAAATTTTTCTATATATAAAATAAAGAAAAATTATCATCTTGATCTTCAAGTATATTACAGTTGATACGATAATAAAAATAAAAGATGGGAAAAAATAGAAAAAAAAAAAAAAAAAAAGAGAACAACAATGAGTAGTGATGGAAATAAAATAAAATAAACAAAATAATAAAAAAAAGGAAAAAAAGAATTGAAAAAAAAAAAAAAATCAATAATAATAATGGTATAATGAATTACAATTGGAGGAGTGACAGGGGGAGTGGGGTTGGGTAACGCAAGGCCGATCGTGTCTTTTGGTGCGGGCATTCACTTATTTTGTTTTTATTTTTTTTTTTTATTTATGAGATCGGCTTTGCATTACCGCGCGTCGTCGAACGTTTAAACGGGCGCGTATTTTATTACGCGCCCGCACGTGCGGTCGTTATAAATGACAAATTTGATATATTTGTCAACACAAGGAAGAGAATATTAGGAGTAGAGAGAATTAAGGAGAATTAAATGTCCAATGACAATTGTATATCGTAGCAAAAAAAAAAAAAAAAATCCAATTGTCATTCGTCATTTGATCGTTGTCTCCTCTCGCCATCGTTGTCGTTCGTCATTGAATATTTTGTTGCAATAATAATTGACTAGTAGGGGCCAGATTGTCCAGGTGGTCCGTAGTTTGAGCTTGGTCCTGATGGTCCACTTGGACCAGAACCGCCATGGCCACCGTCAAGTCCACCACCAATACCGCCAGAAAGACCGGAACCACCACCAAGTGATCCACCACCATGTGATCCACCACCATGTGATCCACCGCCAATTGATCCACCACCAATTGATCCAATGCCACTTGATCCACTACCAATTGATCCACCACCAATTGATCCACCGCCACTTTCCTTCTACAATTAAACAAAAAAAAAAAAAAAAAATCAATTATTATCATTAATATCATCACTATTTTTTATTTTTCACGATATTTACATTGATACAATGTATATATAATCAATAAAATATCAATAAAATCTACCTGAGTCTTGTATTTGATGAAGTAAACTTCCGGTTTTGATGGTTGTGTTGGTGCAACAGTTGGTACACTGATTTCCGGTGCATCTTCTGGTTTCTTTACCAACACGTAGATGAGTGTTTTTTGTTCATCTTGTTGTGGGAATGCAGGAATAACTGGTGCAGTTGGAGTTGGTGGAGTTGGTGCTTTGATGAAAATAATTTTATAGTGTTTTTGTGCAGGTGGTGCTGATGCAATTGGTCTACTTGGTCTGTCTTCGGGTGCTTCTGGTGGTGGTACATGAACATAAATATGTTTTTGAATGATTGAACCGCCGCCACCACCACCGCCGCCGCCGCCGAATGATCCACCAAATCCATTGCTAAATCCTCCTGAACCACCGCCGAATCCACCCGATGAACCACCGCCGAATCCACCCGATGAACCACCGCTGAATCCACCCGATGAACCGCCGCTGAATCCACCCGATGAAACGCTGCTCAATCCTAATGATCCACTTGATGAACTACCACTGAATCCACCTCCGCCATTGCCGATGCCACCACCGAATCCAGACGATCCACCTCCCAATCCAAGTCCACCAAGACTGCCAATTCCTCCAAGTCCTCCAAAGCTATCGCCTTTTGGTCCACCGTAGCTACTACTTGGCTGTTGATATGAATAACCAGCTTCCGGTCGTGCCATCGCCAATGTAGCGAGTGCCACGATCTTCAAAAATATCATTAAAATCACACAATTAATCATTCAATATATAATAACATTACAATGATTAAACAAAAAAATTTTTTACATAGTCAAGGGATGAATAATAATTTAAAAAATAAATCTAATTAATTTACATATAAGAGTAGATTAATGAATAATATAATTAAATAAACAATGGATTATACACTTGATTGAAATTCCACTTGTCTTAATGAGATTATTTCTTTTTTTTTCTTTTTTTCTTTTGTCTGTTACCCGAGATTACAAGGGAAAGTCGAGGATTCACATTAAAGAATAAAACAAAGAAAAACAAAAAAATAAATAAAAAAATGTGGGAGGATGGACAAACGCGGAAGGACACACGAGATTGAACACACGTAACTCTATCTTGACTCACCATGAATGCCCTCATGATTGTGTATGTATATGTAGAAAAAAAAAAAAAAAAAAAAAACCGTTCAACAACTTTTGACTAGACGCGTGTTAAAAATATGTGACGATTGCCTTTCTTCAATATTCTATCGTTTTTACGCTTTCGCCTCGGGTTGAGGTACTGTCGCTGTTGTTCCTTGTTGATTTGAGAACTGATGCTTCGTGCTCGTCCGCACTACGGTTTATATACGTACGCGAGACGATCCCGTCGTGGGTCGAGACTTCTTGCGTGCCAGGGGAGAGGGTCCACCTCACCTGAATCCCATCCGTTCAACCATTATCCATGTGCTGAGATGCTACACCGTAACGAATGATCAACATGTCACGATGTGATCAAATATAAAAACAATTAATATATATATATATAAAAAAAAAAAAATAATAAAATTCATATTTACATAATAAATATGACATTTGACAATTAAAATTCACACAATACACAATTATTTTGTATTTATTCTATTTTATTATTTATTTATTTACTTAATTATTCATTATTTTTTGTCTTTTCTTTTCTTTTTTTTTTTTTTAATATTTTCTAGTGTTTATTCCCTATACAAATATTAATATTTACATTATATAAATAAATAAATTATTAATAAACAATGTATGAATTAAAAATATAAAGAACAAATAGACAAGTTCAAATGTTGCATGTTAAAGTGAAATTATAATTTCATAATTTGTACACATGCAAAATATAAATTAATTATAATTCACTTGAATATTTGTACATCACGTTTAAGGGTTAAAAATTATATATATATATATAAGTAAAGTGATTAAGAGTAAACTATCTGAACAGGCTACCGCACTTTCGAGATACAACTTCCGTTCACATATATACAGAGTATACGTATATAGTTGTGAAATCGTGACAGTCAGATTTACCGTTGACCTCATTCATAAAAAAATACATTGAAAATAACTTAATATGTCTAGTTATGTAATTGTTCAAATGCCAAAAGACGATTCTTATGGAGAAATGTGTGAGAAATACAAAGAAAAAAAAAAAAAAACAGAATTTATATATATAACTATATAGATAGAAAAAAAAAATATATATATATATATATATTGTAGAAGAATAAGAAGAAAGAAAAAATTGTGGCGCATTTTATGACAGTATCCCAAGGTTACAGCCTCTAAAAACATTAACAGAGAGAGAAATGTCGTGTGATTTGCTCGAGATCTTGTTGTAGCATTTAATTTGTAGATATATATATGTAATGACACTTTCATTGCATCATTGGAACGTTCGTTATAGTTGATGCGATTACACTGAAACAATTCGTATGACCATATTATTTTACATTTATTTTCATTGACACGTTTAGTAGTGCAATTTTCACGTGATGATTTATTTTTATTCAAATTGAAATATATAACAGAAGATATCACTTGTATTTATTTATTTATTTGTTATTATTTCATCTACATACAAATAAATAATTAACAATTATATACAAGTATGTAATAGACACATATATAATTATTTTTATTTTTACTATTTTTTTTTTTTTTTTTGTCTATAGTGTACAATTTAAATGATTAATTGATTCATTTTATAATTTAATACCTGGTAATTTAATTATTACTAGGTATACTCTTTTGTTGTTTCATCTGTATTATTACTCAGTTTTACTAAAATTACATCATCAATATCGTCGTCATCATCATCATCATTATCATTATTATTATAATCATTATCGTAATCAAAAATAAAAAAAAATTCTCCTAATTGTGAATTTACAATATTACTCATTTTATTTATAAATTCAATTTTTTTTTTTTTTTTTTTTTTTTTTTTTGGGGGGTCTTCTTTGTTTTGTAATAAGCAACGGGTTATGATTATGTAGAGTTTAATGTTTGCAGAATTTCTGTATAAAGACAAAAAAAAATATATATATATATATATACATATAAATACATGATCTTATTTTTATATATTTCGCACGTTAATTTTTAAAATTGTCCAGATCATCAGTTTAATATAATCCACACACAATTTATACATA
Source organism: Dinocampus coccinellae (assembly GCA_963920625.1). Classification (NCBI taxonomy): domain Eukaryota; kingdom Metazoa; phylum Arthropoda; class Insecta; order Hymenoptera; family Braconidae; genus Dinocampus; species Dinocampus coccinellae. Next base: position 18,149,964 of record OY987185.1, read on the forward strand.
TACAAAAAATAAAATAAAAAATAAAAATAAAAAATTCATATTAGTAAATAACTTGAAGTTTCACAGTGAAGGCCACACAGTTAAATGTCATTTATTCTAATTAAATACACTTTATTTATTTTAATTTGCCATTGTGAAATAAATAATTAAAACAGCACAAAAAAAAAAACAAATATCGACTGTGAATGAAATAAATAATAATAATAATAATAATAATAATAGAATAATATAAATAATAATGAGTAGAAGCGAGAGCGTGGCCAAATTTTACATAGAGACTAGAAAAAAAAAGGAACATCTCGACACATTTGACCTAAATATTTTTCAATTTTTGTTTTTTTTCTTTTTTTTTCATCTATCAATTTTTTTATTTTTTATACCATCTCCTTCTTCTTCGCCACTTGTTCATCGTTTTCTTTTTTTTTTTTTTTTTTTTTAATTTACTCGATCAGGTCTACGCATAGATGTGTGCACTCTCTATTATTAAAATGGAATATAACGATGTGTGGAAGCGATGAAGACTTTCGCGAATATTGATATAGAGAGTCCTCAGAGAAAAAAAAAAAAATAATAAATAAATAAATACAAAATATTTAAAAATTGAGATCATCAAATAATTTCGCTTTCTTTCTTTTGATCGGTCTATCTTTTTTAATTCTGTGGCCATGTGAAATGTATCTGTAGTGAAAGAAAGGAAAGGCCGGGCAGTGAGATGAAAGAAAAAAAAAAAAAAAAATTGCACGAGAAAAAAGTTGAGCTGAAGAATCTCTTCTCTCGATGAATATTTGTTATATATATGTATGTGTGTGTATTTATGTATTTATTTGTATGTGTTAGTGTGTGAGATTGTGCCTTTCTGCCCTGCAGCGTCCAGAAAACGTTTCGTGATGTACAAAACATAAGTCCGGGCTGATGGCGTTTCCACCATTCACCGCAGAGTACACAGAACCTCTCTCATCACTTTTACTTGTGCGAGCATGTATATAATAAAAGAGAAACATATATATATATATATATATAAAAATTCAAGAGTCTGATAATAAAATAGCAGCGGTTTTTTTTTTTTTTTATTTATTTTCAATATAAATGTGTGTGTTTGTATAAAATATTTTATTCAATTTCTTTTGCTTCATTGTTGAATAATTCAGGTGACAAGAGAATTACGTAATTATTTTATAGAAACGATGATGATTCAACACAAAAATTAATCTTTCATTCATTTTATCCTAATTGCTTCATAATTATCGTATATGTTTGTATAGATGTGTGCAGCGAAATCATCTCGTTAGGATTCTCCATATTAATAAAATTGGACCAAGGGCAAAACTCGTAACTTTTACTCGATATCACAATTTTTTCATATATTTATTTATTTATATATTTATTTATTTATTTATTCTATTTCTGTAAAAATTATTTTTACATATCAATACTTCACCTTTTCCGTATTTCCATCGTATTTATTTATTCATTTATTCCTCGTTCATTTCATTTTTGGAAATAACATCCAATCCAAATTAATTAATGTACATTTAAATTTAAAAATAAATAAAAATATAAAAAAATGAAAAAAAAAAAAAAGGAAAATAAATAACAGAATAAAAATATTTTTATAAATTATATAATTCGTCATGGAAATATCTGATGGAATTTATTACTTACTACCAACTAATTGTAAAAAAAAAAAAGGGAGATAAATAAATAAATAAATGAATAAACGAATAAATATATATATATATATGTGTCTGTATCAATATAATAGTAATCAATGCGGAATCGATGCGCAATTGCAATAAAGTGAGATGAGAAACTTGATCAAAGTGGTTTTGGTATGCCAAAGCGAAATTATACGTTTAGTAGTGTGTATACACACACTGTACGATTAAATAAAAAGGAAATTTTTTTCTTCATATGCAATATATACATGGATATTATATACATACACACACACACACATACATAAACACACACAATTATATACGGTCATGTGCATCACTGAGTGTATTATTGGCAAGGATGGCTCGCGCGTTCACCTCTAGTCAACCGATCTGTTGAACCACTACCATGTACTTCATATATATATATGTATGTATGTATATTCTCATCGTCTGCATCTGTGTCTCGAAGAAAGTTGGGAATTTTCACCTCCCGGAGAAAGCTTATTACGCGGGGACCCCTTACGACACAACTGGTGGCCACGGCGGTCGCGTGGAGGAGCTCGCACGACCATCCATGTGTTGTTGCTGTTGCTATTGTTGTTATTATAATGTTCGACTTCTCTTCCGTTTGTGTATCGTCATCTAGAAAACTTTGGAATCTCTTCTTCCCGGTACCAGTACTCCTTCTCATTTGCACACACAAAATAAAAAAAAAATATATATAAAAAATATAAAAATAATAAATTATCGTCAAAAACAAAAAGTAAAATAAAAATCTATAAATTTTTATAATTTATAATATTCAAAAATTATTATAATAATTAATATTTTATTATTTATCAATAGATAAAAATAATAATAGTAATAATTTATAAATAATTGAATTTAATTGTGAGATACGATGGCACTTATTGTTTTTTTTTTTTTTTTTTCTCTTGAGATGCGTCGTGCACTTCTTTCTGTGAAAGGAAAATCGGAGCAGTTATGGAATAATGAATTGAGCCAAAGAGTCGCAATACGCACACATATTTTATTATATATATATATATATATATACTATATAATCTAATATATATATAACATTACATAGTATAAAATGAGAATGTGCGCGTGTGTGTGTGTGTGTGTGTGTGTCAGATGGATAACGCAAACATCATCAGAGCGCAGCTCTCGTCTTACACACAGTGAACGTAACATCATTTTATATTTTCGTAATTCGAAAGAGGTTTTAATACACACTCACTCACACATATATATAATATTCTTTCCTTTCTTATATACAATAGGGTGGGGAGGTTGTTGTACATTTCATTCTCCCTCTCATCCCAACTCTTTTGCGTTGCCTTATCGCGAGCATTAAATGTATTAAAGTTTTGCGGCCGGTTGCACAAAGTCATTTACACCAGTCACCTACACGACGCACGTAGTGGCTTTCTACCGGTGAAGAATTTTATTTTATTTTTTTTTTTTCACTCCTATTTTTCTATCTCTTTCTTTAATACACAGTCGTACATTTACATTTACTCTCTCATCATCTTTTATAATATCATCAAAACGATCTCCAGTTTCCTCTGTTGGACTTTTGCCATTGCGTTTTTTATCCCCTTCGACATAAACTCTCTCATCTCATAATATAATTTGATGTTGACTCTTACAAGACACTATATAACTTCTCAAATGAGTAGAAATAAAATACAATAAAATAATAATATTGATAGATACATATGAAATAAAATTGATTTTTTTTTTTTTTTTGATTATTCATATTTTATTATTGAAATAAATAATTTTAATATTAATTTGTTTTGTGTACCTTTTTTAATTGTATAGTGTGTAATTATTGAGATGAATGAGATTAAAAAAAAGAAAGAAAAAAAAAAAATCGGTGAGTTTGTTGAAGAGAAAAGGAAAAAAAAAGAGATAATAATTGATAACAAAAATAATCAATGGAATTTTTTAATTTATATGTTAAATAAGATTTATTTTTTATGACGATTTGTAGGTAAAATTTTTTATTTTTTTTTTGTTACGCATAAAATTGTCATATTATTGTATTGTTGTTATTGTCGTTGTTGTTTTTGTTGTTGTTGTGGAGTATCTTTGAGCGCTTATTGTCTCTTCAAATTCGCGTGACGATTACGTAAATTTTCTATTCTATTGTTGTTGTTTATACTCATCATTATATTATATTATATATCTTATGTTGCTATATTAACTGTAATTTTACAAGTGTTAAATTTGCATAATATTTATTTTTAATGTGACACATGAGAATTCAATTGGCATTTGTATTATTTTATCTTATTTTTTTGTTTTTATTCAGAAGAAGGAAAAAAATGATGGAAGATAAGAAGATGAAGGGAAAAAAAAAAAAAAAAAAACCTTCACTGAAAATAAGATGAAAATAAAAGTTTACATGAAATTACAAGTAAAATAAATAAAAAAAAAAAAAAAAAAAAAAAGGTAATGACACAATAGCATTCGAATAAAATATATACAACATCAAGATAAAATGTAGATAAATAGACGCTCTGATGCGTAAAAATATGATAATCTTATTGATGATGATGATGGTTATGATAAATATAAGTAAAAATATATAGAGAAAAATATGAAAAAAGTTGTAAAATAAAATTATGTATTATTTCAATAAAGTAAATGTTCATTTACTTCATTGTAACCATTACCGCAAATATGAGGAGATTGGTACTGTTGGAAAAAGTGAAGATATCCAACGTAGTTTTATGTGCTGAAGAAGTGGCAATCGACGAGTAAGCATCAGGTATGTATATACATAATAAAGATGACCAGATGACCGAGTTGACTTTCACCAGCATTCTGGTAATCGAGATCTATATTGAGGAAGGGGAAAAAAGAAAAAAATAAAACACAAAAAAATGAAGAAAAAAAAAAAAAAAAAATTTTTTTTTACCGAGAATGAAAGAGCGAGGGTGAGTGAGCGGAATATATACACATATATACACATATATACCAACAGTACATATCAGATATCAGTATATATATATTTTTAATATACAATATCGTAATTATTAATCATGCAATTAATCATATTCGTGCAATAATTTTTTGACACTAATAATATTCATAAACATAGAAATAAATTGAATGATATGTAATATACTCATGTGAATAATTTTGAAAATTACCGTACATGAAAAATATGATAATGATGATGATGATGATGATGATAAAGAGAAGGTATTATATATATATATATATATAAATACTGTGGGAAGTTATTACGATTCACGTATTTTGACAAATGCAATGGCGGATGGACGGTGAAAGTATTTCAGCAAAAATGCAAGAGTGAATCTTTACATATATATACACACATTTATTTACACACTTTTATATACCGATAAAAATCTTTGGCCGCTTTTTGTATTTTTTCTTTTCATCATAAATAATAATAATAAATAAATAAATAAATAAATAATAATAATAATGATAATAAATTAATAATATTTTTGTAATTATTAACTTTGGATGTATAGAAAATTCATTACTGCTGTATATTTCCGGTTTCATCGTTATATATTTATATACATTTATTTATATGTATAAATTTTATATACATCAGTAAAAATATTTATTATCTATCTATATATATATATATATATATATGTTTGTCGTTAAATAAATAATAAAAATTTATAATTTACATTCTAATAATTCATATACATTTGTAATGATATAAATATATTATTTATTTACTTATATTATTTTATTTTAATTTATTATTATTATTATTATTATTATTATTATTATTTTCCATGCATGATGTGTAATTAAATATAAATTTTATTTATATCATATGACAAGAGTGAAAGTGCATTCCAGTTGTTTTTATCATTTGTCGATAGTGTAAGTTGGTACGGACGGTAACATTGATTTATTTTTATTAAAAAAAAAAATAATAAATAATAATAATAATAATAATATTGGGTAGAAAGTGTGTGAATGTTAGTGGTGTGTTTATGCGTGTGTAAATAAATTTTTCAGAAATTCAAAGTTAAGTTGGTGGCGCCACCGGACAATTTATATGTGAACTATAATGAGCGCATGGCGGAAAATTTTGAATATCTCACGAGATGAATTGGGGCAATGTAAATTATTTTTGAAAAAAAAAAAGAAAAAAAAAAAAATAATAATAATAATAATGATAATTGTAATTTAGATATTTAATAAATTAAAGCGATAGGATATTCATTGTAGATTGATATAATTGTATTTATTTATTTAATATATTGATAATATAATGAATATTTAATTAAATTATAATAATCAAATTTTATATATCAATAATATGAAATATTAATTTGAACAATTAAAATTTAATCTGTGTAAATATAATAATATAAAATTATATTATAATTTGAAATTTAATTAATAGTAATTTTTTAATATTCTTTATAATTTTATATATAGATAAATTTAGGTTGTTTTTTTTTTTTTTTTTTTCAATTTTGTTAATTAAAAACTTTTCTTCTTTGTTTCGTTTACGAAACGATGTTTTAAGGTTATATTCAATGCATGAATAATTTTATTTTTATACTGTACATTATTTTTCGGTCTGAATTCTAGCGCCTTCTTCTCTACACCTCATCATCTTACCCTTTCTATCCCGCGCATACACCACCGTGAGTGTTGCGTGTTATGTGCTCTTGGGTATATATACGCTTCAGTCGATCCGCGGTACGCGCGCGAAACGTTTCTATTTTCAGTCTACTGCGTCGGTTTCAATGAAATTGTCTGTCGTTTTTTCACGCGCAATGTATTATCATAATATACAAGAAAATCATATTGACAAACGTCCAATAATTTGTAAAATCAGGTGAAATTATATCACAATTATATAAACACACGACCCACATACACACACACACACACACACACAAATACGTACAGAGATTCATTTATAAAAATAATTAATGCATATAAATTTGTAATTATAATAGCAGATAGGAAATTTAAATTGCATGAGAACAAAGAAAAAAAAAATGATATCAATTGAATAAATTTAAATTGCCGTACAATTTTTTATATCAATATTAATAATATTTATATCAATATTTTTTTTTTCAAATTGATAAAATAAAAATTCCCCCCCCCCCCCCCCCCCCCCCACATGAAATTCCCACTTGTTACTTATGATTGATATATTTATATTAATAAATCAACTGAAATTGTGTTGAAACACGATAGAACAAGAGAAAAAGAAAGACAAAAAAAATTAATAATAATAATAATAATAATATTAATATAGAAAAGTAATATTCTTTTTTTTTATGGGTATCGATGTATTATAAATTTTTTACAAAAATATCTAACTAATAAAAATATATACGTAAATATATTCCATCATTTATCACAGTCATTATTGATTTTATGATGCATCACTCAATATCACAATATGACTTTGCGATACAACAAAGAAGAAAATGGTGAGAAGTAAAAAAAAAAAAAAAAAAAAAAGAAAAAAAAAATTAATAGTAAAAAAAAAAAATTTGCATGACATCGACATCAATCAAACGGTGAACTCTAGATGAATTGCAATACTGTACAATTTTTTTCCCCCATCCGTTAATATATTTATTATATCAACATATCATTTATTACTATTTTTTTTTGTTTCGTTTTTCTCATTTGTATCCCAGAAACGATTGCAATAATAATCTTCAATAGTAATCAACATCTGTACAATGGTGATTCATATATGTCTATATATTTCTCTATTTCTCTACCGTGAATTTAATTCAATTACAATCATGATAAGGTTCCACTGTTCACAAACGTCAATTATGAAGGTCATACAATTGACATTTTTATTTGAAAACAAAACAAATCATTCATTGATTAATTAATTTCACTGTAGATTATTATCAAATAATTATTCCACAACTCATTAAATATTTTATAATGAATTTGATAATTTAATTATTAATTTTATTAATTCATCCATAAATCTACACGTGAATATTTTCAAATATTTTTTTATTGTCAATTCAAATAACATTGTATATAATTAAAATATATATATATATATTTATATAATTACAATCATATATTTTTGTATATTCACAATAATTCGTAATATATTGATATTTAATCATTTAAATTATTTCATATTTCCTTTTTATATCCATTTTTACTCATTTTTCATCTGTTCATATATTTTTTTTGCTCGTTGTTCGTTATTGCAATAGACCGAATGAGGTAAAAGATAAAGTGATATGACGGTAAATAAATATATATATATATATATATATCCAGCGGCTACTCATCAAGTCACAAACGCATAACGACGATAATAACCATGAGTTACGTATAAAACTTTGCCTACTCTTTTTTTCTTTGCTTTTTTCTCTTCTCTCCTCTTATAAATTCTATACACACATATATATATATATATATATATTTTCTTTTTCCCTGATACTTTTACAAGTTTATATACCTAAAGACCTATGAGTAGACTCCCCAAGGAGACAATAACACGAGACGTATAGATACATATATAAATACGTATTGCGTCTCGTTAGTTGATCTTATATTCTATCCGTTAAACCATAACACTCGATCTTTTCATTCGATCTCATATATAAATACACATACAATTTTTTTTTCTTCTCTTTACACATTAAAAAATAATAAACACAAAAAAAAAAAAAAAAAACAATAGTAATATATAATTATTATTTCAAGTATAATTAAATTTAAATATATTTAAAGAAAATAATAAAAAATACATAAATATAGCAAATAAATATTTTACAAATTTTTTTGTTTGTTTATTTTATTTTTTATTTTTTTATACACTTACAATTTTTATTGTGGTATTTAAATACTTATTCACTATAAATATATTATTCGTATCCATTTATCATTAGTATATGTATAGATATGTAATAAATATAAACAAATATAGTCATTGAAGCAATAAAAAATCGAGGTGTGACACACGCGACATATTATTATGCACTTTTATGGTCCTTTCATCTTATAAAACTGACTCATATCATTATGATAATTATTATTATATATATATGATAGGAATACTTATTAAATTGAAATAATAATTATTATTATAATAAATATCTACATGAATTTATTAAATTTATATTAAATATATTTATTATTATTTATATATTTTATATTTATATTTATTTAAAAATACGATATACAGTAAATGATACATTTTATTTATTGTACCCACTCATACATAAACAAATTAATTAATTAAAAATAAATTCAATTAATTGATTATTGAAATTGATCAATAGATAATTCACATGTTTTTTCAATCATTTCTTCTTTTTTTTCTTTTCTGTTTGTTTTTTATTGTTATTATTATTTTTTTTTTTTTCTCTGGATAAAATTAAACGTAAATAGAAAATTATTGTCTGTGATAATTTATATAATATTTATATTATATATCAGATGAAAATTAATGATTATAGTTTAGATAGTGTAGTCACGTATGAAATGTGAATACATTCATCTGTCAAATGTATAAATATATTCATTCTCTTTTGTGTAGATGTCCAATGATAAACGGCATTGTGTCTAAAATTGTATGGGAAATTATACGTATTCACGTGTGATAGTGTATAATAAAATCGTTGGTTTTATCCAAATGTGCATGATAACAAGAAAAAAAAAAAATCAAAAAAAAAAAAAGAAAAAAAAGTAATTATAATAAAAAATAAATGATAAAAAAGTGATAGTTCAATATAAGAGGACAATAGTGATTGTGTGTGTGTGTGTTGTATTAATTGTTGTGTTGATTATAAAATTTATCAAGAATTATATAAAATAAAAATATGAATAACAATACGACAAATACCACTGAGGAAACATGGTTGGATTATGATTTAGATGAATCATTGAGTCACTTTGAATGGAATGAATTAGCACCAGCACTTGTTATTTATTCCATAACATTTTGTTTAGGATTTATAGGTTAATTAATTTATAATTATATATCATTAAATTTATTAATATCTGGGCTTTAATCAATTGAATATTATAAATTTATAATATTGAAGAAATTGATTTTGTTATTGACAGGAAATTTGGTAATTATTGCATCGACGATATGTCCGAAATTAAGACCATTGCCAGCAACACCAACGAATATATTTCTTGGTGGACTTGCAACTGCTGATTTAACATTAATCATTTGTTGTATCCCAGTTAAGGTAAGAAATTATTATATTATTTGTATAATTTATTCAATTATTTAATTGATATACACTGATATCATTGAATAATAAACTAATTAAATAAATAAATAAATATTTAATATAAGAATATTGGGTTTAAATGATGGATAAAAATAGAACAGAATGAGATAGAATGAAATCAAGTGTGTCTGTTTATTTGTATGAGTGTGTTATATACATACATATATATATATAATATAAAGAAATATAGAAGTGAGAGTAGAGAAAATCAAAAATAAAATTTAGACACCGTGCCAAGATTACAAATTCTAAAATTAAAATGATTGCTAGAGAAACAGAGTTGATGTTTGTTGATAGAATAAAAGGAAATTATGTGTTGGGTGTCGATTGAATGAGTGTGTGGTGTTTTATTTATTTATTTATTTATTTATTTTTCTTTTTTTTTTTTTTCTGACACTGACGTCTCTATATTAGTTAGCTGGTGTGTATAACCAAATGCTACTAATCATCAATCTCACATCTTGCAAAATTCGTATGTACACTGTAATGTCTCGCCGTTTATTTCTGGATTTTGTTTTGTGTTCATGTCCAAGTTGAACATTTTTCCAACTGATTATTGACTGTATAATTTTTTTTTTCATTTTATTTTCAATATACATATAGATGTATTGAGATGCCATATGAATTATTTATTGTCTGTGTTATGAAATTTTTCTTTCTGAAAAATTTTATTTTAACTGGCCTCTATAATATTAAATAAATGACTTCTGTCTCATCAAAATATATATCATTATAATAATTATTATTATTTTATATTATTTATTTGTTTATTACTATTATTTTTGGATATATAATATCAAAAATGAATGAATAAAACATGTGGCTCTTTTGTATTCCAATGGTTGTGTACTGATAAGTGTAGAAGACACGTGTTAGAAATTATACGATCATGATAATGGAAATAAAAAAAAAAATAAATAAATAAATATAACATAAATATAAATGTATATATGAAAGAGGAAGGGAAAATAATATAAAGAGAGTGTGTGGGAAGATGGAAAAAAATAGCATCAAGCTTTTGGCGTCAACAAAAAGTGAAAAATTGTATATCTGCTCGTTCGGGATCTCTGGAGAAATCGTTTGGGAAAATGTAAGAAAAAAGAAAAAGAAAAAAAAAGAAAGAAACATAAAATAAATAATGTCCCAACATTGGATGAAGAGTGAAATATCAGAAAGCTCGTCGTTAAAGCTCGTGTGTGTATCAAGAATGTCAAAAGTGTATTCAACGCACAAGAAAAAGTCAAATCATCAAGCTCTGCTTTACTTCAGGATACAATGAGAAAAACAAAAAAACCAAAAAATGTGAATTGCCTTCAGAGAATTATTTGAAAAAGGTCGCGTGCGTGAGATCTCAACAAAAGAAAAAAAAACAATAATAAAAAAAAAATAAAATATGAAGTCAATCGATATTTTTTTGTTTATTCAAAAGCCACAATTTTTATTGAATTATAATTATAAATTTTTTTTATTCATCTATTTAAATTTAATCGTAAAATTATTCACTTGAATTCAACACACAGATAAAATAATATTAAATAATAAAATATATTTTGTATTGTTTTTTTTTTTTCTTTTATTTATTTTTTTTTCTTCTACATTACACATAAAATAAATAAAATCAATGACTTAAATATATTCAAAAACTTGTGTTCTACATAGAAATAGCATTAATTATAATAATAAAAAAAGTTTATATATATATATATATATTTATAATAATGTGATATCAACGTTCACTACATCATCACAATTGAATTATCATATTTCCACAATAGATTAATATTTCACAAACAATTATTATCTATTTCACAATTTTATAAAAGATTTATTACATTATTACAATTTCAAATAATAGTAATAATAAAATAAAAAATATATAAAGTTAATATAATTTTATAGATTGAAACAGATCAGCAAAAAAAAAAAAAAAAAGAAAAAAAAAAATAATAAAATATAAAAATTTGTCTGTATAAATTCAATTGAATATTTTCATATGATTTTTATTTTTTTATATTCATAATTAAATTAATATTACGTTTGATGTTGCAAGCCACGACAGCATTGCACACACAATTCAACATAATATATATTTAAGACACTGACACAGACAAATTCCTCTCTCGTCTTGGGAAATGAATGGCCCTTTGGCATGTTGCCTTAGGGGAGAGAAGATTAAAACAACGTGCAAATATATATATAGTATTTGTGATTTCAAGGGCGGCAACGAAAATGATTAGATAAGAAAGTGATGCCTCAGCATTGCGTGAGTCTAGGACAATGTCAATTTATATATTCAAACCCGTCGTCGATGAAACTTTTAACTCTATATACCAAGCATTTAATTCCTGATTGCCCCTGACATTCAGATGTTTCGTCCTTGGAATTCACAACACTTCAATTCCACATTATATATATACTGTATTACCGTATATACGTATATAATTACGTTTCACACCGATTGTGAACGAAATATATAATGAAATTTCATTTGAAACAGTTTGCGTTTAGATTGCATGAAAGTATTTGATTTCAACTATTGCCCATTATGTATATGAATTTAAAAAAAAAAAAAAAAAAAAAACAATAAAAGAAGAAATTGATGTTCAATTATTTTTATAAATAATTAATATCTACTGTTTATAATTTATAGAAAGATATTTTCTAATCCAAATTTTTCATTTCATATTGATATATATATATATATATTTTTTTTTCTATTTATATTTATTTACAGATTGCAAAACTTTTTTCTTATTCATGGACAATGGGAGAAATTGTTTGTAAAAGTGTACATTATCTACAAAGTGTTACGGCCATTTGTTCTGTACTTACATTAACTGCAATGTCAGTTGAAAGGTAAGATAATATTCAATATTTATACATTAAATTTTATATATATTAGAAAAAAAAAAAATTCTTCTTATTATTATTTTTTTCAACTTATCAATCGTCATTCAAGATTTGAATTACATGAAAAATCTGTCAAATCAATTGACAATACGGATTTATTCAGATATATATTATAAAACTATTCAACACAAATAAAATATCGTATTTCACAATTTATATTCATGAGTTTTCAGCAAAGTAACACGTAGAAAAGTGAATTCAACTTTTATTACTTCTCAGTCACATACATTTCTTCTATTTTATCACATTTATTTTCTCCTATCAAAAATACATTTTTATTCATTATTATTATTATTATTATTATCATTATTTTTTTTTTTAAATTTTCTAATTTATCATTCAAAATACATTAACAAATAAATAATAAATGTCATTAATTTTTTTTTTTTTTTTTTTCTTCATCCAATTATATTCAATGTATGACATGAGATTTATCATTTGAAAAATTTGTCTGTCAAAAAATATCCCATACAATAAATAAATAAATAAATAAATAAATAAACAAATAAGAAATTACAGGTGTTCATTGATTTACCTATAACACATTTTTCTTATGTACATAAATTGTTTTTTTTTTTTTGTGTTTTTAGATATTATGCCATTGTTCATCCAATGAGAGCACAGTACACGTGTACAATTAGTCAAGCACGACGTATAGTTGTCATGACATGGGCAGCGGCATTTCTCTTAGCAATACCGATGCTATTTACCCAAGTAAATATATAAAATTAATTATAATTCAATTTAATTATGTATTTTACTTATCACATATCGTCATTAGTTATTATTTTTTTTTTTAATCATCTCTCTTTATATATATTCACTGATTTTTTTATATTCACCTTTTAAATTTACAATCAGTCAAATATTATTATTGGATTAGCATTTATTTATTTATTTATTTATTTATTTATTTATTTTTCAGATGCACAAACCAGTCGGTGAAAGAATTCATGCTTATTGGTGCGTTCGTAATTCGGATTCATATTTACTCTGGCGTTTACACGAAGTGTATATGCTTCTTTTAGTTCTTATTGTACCGCTTGTTGTTATGGCATTTTGCTACACTGCAATATGTTGGGAAATTTGGCGTGTTATGAAACGAAGATATCACATGACATCTAGACACGTGTAAGTATATATATATATATATACAATTTTATTTATCATGATTTTAATTTATCATCTTTCTATCACATTATATTAATACATTGATTTATTCTACAAATAATATATTTAATTGATATAAATTAATTAATTTCATCATAAAATATATAAATCCCTCTCATTTTTTATTTATTTATTTATTATCATTATTATTATTATTATTTTTTTAAATTTCTAAATTAAATTATAATTTTATTTTTCATTTTCCACTTTATCTCTATTAACAATATAATTTATCGTTGTAATTTATAAAAAAATTTTTTAAATATATCAAAACAACTGAATAGTAGGCCAGTTGGACTTAATATTTGCCAAGTTGTAAATACAAATCATCAAAGATGTTAAATTGGTTAACTGTGATGATCGTGAAGCCGGATATAGTCTTGAATATAATGCACGTAACTTCTTGAAATAGAAATGAATTTTGTTTTTTTGTTTTTTGTAGACACATACATGGGTATGTACACATATAGACTTCTAATTCTGCATCAATTGAGTATACAAATTTTATGTTTATCTCATTTTTTTTTTTTCTCTTTTTTTTTTCATCCAATTCTTTTTCTTCTAAATCTCAATAATACGATGGGTATTTCATACATGAAAAAATTTAGATTGCTGATAATGTTGATTTTTTTGTATAAAGTCGTTTATTCCGGGTCACTAGCAAATTAAACAAATAGAGAAAAATCAATGAATATACATGTGTGCCTGTGTGCATGTGTGTGTATGTGGGTATGTGGGTATGTATATAAATAAATTAAAATCTAGTTGTACTTTTTAAAGAGATTTTTAGAATATTTTGGCTAGAAGTGGATCGTGACCATTAAAAGATATCTACGGATTGATCTACGAAGTCGTATAAAAGATTATTATGTCATGCGTACACATAGATTATATATAGAAATGATAAAAAAAAATATTAAATATACCAGACAATTCTATTTCTATGATCAACAAAATGAATAAGAATTGAAGACGATTATAAATCAAAATTCACGTGGCAAATTGATTGAGTAATATCAAGAAAAAAAAATATAAGAAAACAAAAAAAAAACAAAAAAAAGTATAAATAATGAAAAAAAGAAAAAAAAATAAGAAGTAGACGGCGAAGAAAATTTGCTTGAATATTGTGTCAATATAAAATATATGTTTGTTATATATTTCATCATGATCGTTTTGTTTGAGTAAGATTAGTTTCCTTTCATACAACACGAAATCACGTTTCATTAATGTCAAATTTAACTTTACTACCATTCATTTTGACTTGAACTATTTACACGACATGTTATTAAGTTATAAATATTGATATTTATAAATAATAATATTTATTTATATATGTATATATGTATTTAGATTGAGTCTACCCAATGTAACTAAAAATAATTCAACGAATAATGGTGAATCAATTCCAATGAATGATCGTCATAAAAGTGGTGAAAATTCACGTTCATCGAAAAATCGTTATTCGGATCCAAGAACTGAAATGGAATCGCAAACAATGAAACAGGTATGAAATAATATTGATAAATTTATTGTAAAAATAAGATATAAAAAAAATAAAATCATTTTATTGTTGTTAATTAGGTGGTGAAAATGTTGGTAGCAGTTGTCGTTCTTTTTACTATTTGTTGGAGTCCAATGTTAATTGATAATGTCTTGACTGCTTATGGAATTCTCCCAAGATTGAAATTTGGTACAATTAAACATATGAATACAGCATTTCAATTAATGGCATATTTCAACAGGTAATTATTGTGAGAATTAAACAAAAATTATTATAGAATATAATGAAATTATTGATTGATTAATATTTGAATTAAAATTGTTCTGTTTTCCGTTACTTTTTTTTGGTTTTTTTGTTCTCTCTTTCTTCTTTTTCGTCATTTTTCTTACAGCTGTATCAATCCAATCATATATGGATTTATGTCGAAGCATTTTAGAGAGAGTTTTCTTGCAGCTGCGTGCGGTAGTTGGTGGTGTTATTGTCGCAAGCGAGTATATACACCACCAGTAAAACGGCATTTTAGTTTAAGCCAAACAAGGACTACGAGTGTCAGGTGCGGCAGCGAACGCAATTAAATCAACAATACAACTTTATATGCATTTGAATGTTATATTGATGAAATAATCAAATCTATATACGAAATAATCAAATCTACTGTAAATAATTTAATGGAAATGAAAATTCAATGATATATATATATTTTTTTTTTTCCTATTAGAATATACATAAACATTACAATTATTTTAATTGTATTGTAATTTTTTTTGTTTTTTTTTTCTTGTGTTTTGTCTTTTAGTTGTAGTCTATTTCAAATTTTATTACAATAATGCAAAATTTAATGTGTACAATTTTGATTATTTTTTGTATTAGCATTTATCTGTATATAAAAATTTTAAATTTAATTTTAGATAGACAAAAAAAAGAAAATAGTGTAATACCAAAGTCAATTTATTTATTAATATCGAATTGTCGAAAATAAGTATATAAAAATGAATATTCACGTGTTTGCTATTTTTAAAATAAATCATAGAATATCTCGAATACTCGTAAATTTAAAATCAAAAAAAAAAAATAATATGATTATATGTAATTATACGTAACATCATCAATTGAATAATTTTTTAAATAATTCAATAATTATTCTTAATATTACATTTATACAATATCGAATTATTATCAATACGATACGGATAAAATAATTTACATGTAACGGTGAAAATTTTCAAACTCATTGGAAAAAAAAATATATATATATATATCTAATGTATAATTATTATCAATGAATCGAGTGAACTCTAGCCCCCATACAAAGATCAATGACTTATAAAAACTTCCGGGTTCATTTCAATATACACACGGTAAATATTATCTACAAAATATTTATTTATTTATATTTATTTATTTATATAAAAGGCAAAGACACAGACACAGATAAAATTATAATTTGTGTGTTCATTTGTACATATGCAACGAATAGATAATTGCATATACAATGGCAAATTTGACGTGCCGTAAAATTGAAAGTAGCGCTTTTTCCCTCATTGTGACATACTTTTTGAAAATTTCAAACCCTACGACTACTGGGTCTTTAGGACACCTCAATATCACTAACAATTAGGCCTTGAAATTATTTTTTTGACCTGGTCACGAGACCAACCACCGAGCAATTGGCTCGTGACTACTGTCAATTTTACCTTTAATCTCCTTACACTAAATAACTCGCACAATTTTTTTTTTTCTTTTTTTTTTTTTCCACCAATTACATTCACAAGTCTATAAAATATTATTATTATATTTACTTTACTGGTTTATTTTTTTATTAATTTTTTTTTTTTTTTATTCTTGTGTAATTATCGTTACATCATCAATGGAAAATTAATTTAACGTGGTAATAAGTGTGAGAATAAACCGGAAGTGACATGCAGAGATGAAAAATACAAATGTATACGTATATAATATAATAGAAATTGGATGGAAAATATATAATGAATAAAAAAAGAACAATACCATGGCCATATGTTGGAAAAATTTTTTGAAGATTGACGATGAAAATTTTTACGGTGCATCTGACACTGCTATTATTGTATTATCAATATAAAATTTATATACAATTTTATTGTTATTATTATTATTATTATAAGTATTATTAGTATTTTTTTTTTCATTGGGTGACGTTTTGAAAAATTAATCGATATCCAATTAAATATTAATGATTATTCAATTTAACCAGATTAATGATTTTTAAATGAAATTACAAAATAAATTTGATGATAAATTGTAAAAGGAAAATTAAATAAATAATAAACATTTATGTATGTAGATATAGATGAAAAAAAATATATATGTATAAATTGTGTATAATTGTGTATAAATGGAAAAATAAATTTATATATATGAAAAAAAAAAAAAAAAAAAAAAAAAAAATTGATATAAATTTTCGTATTAATAATTTTTTTTTTTTTGTCTTATTTTGTGTCAATGAAAAATATAAATACGTGCCACGCGACTCCTGTCAAAAACTTCTAAACATTTTGCAAACAGGACCTGGGAGTAAGAGGTGAGAGTGAGTATGTCATCTTGGGAGAAAAAAAAAATGAAGAAGTAGAAAGAAAATAAATAAATGGATCGTCCAATTGTGAGAGTATTTGGGGGTGGTACAAAGTGAAAATAACTGTATAATAAGAGAAACTGATGCCCGTGTATCGTATACACTTTAAATCCCGACGGGGGTTTTGCTGTTTTTTTTTTTTCCTTTTTTTCTTTCCTTTAAATATCTTGACAATGCAGAATAGAACATTTATACATAAGTATAAAAGGAGGGTAGAAGTGACGACGTCTGAAGCACGCGAATGCACACCAGGAGTAAAAATTTGACAGTAATCACCAGGGGGTCATTTGGTCGTACCAATGACTTATTGACACATTTACAAAATTTTTAACGTCATTTTATTTCACATTTCTAACACTAATGAATTCTTTGCGTTCTTCTTCTTCTTCTTTTTTTTATTATTATTTTTTTTTTTCGTTTACAGATTGACTGAATCAATGCAATCCAGTAACATTTTAATTATATACTGTCGTAAAGATATGAAATATAATAATAAATAATAATTTAATATATTTATAATACAGCGGTAGTGTATATAATTTACAGAAGTTATATACACAGTAAAATATATACACGCTACTGTTTGGTTAACTTTCAAGGTAGATATTCCTGTCATTTTTTTCTTTCTTTCATCTACTTCATCTTCATCTTTATCTTTCCCTTCTTCTTCTTCTTCTTCTTCTTCTTCTTCTTTTTTTTTCTTTTGAAACCAATCTTTATAACCTCTGAATGAAATTTACGATGTGCTAGAGAGGTCTGGATAGTTATGTGTTTTTCGGGGGCTGTAGAGCTTGTCTACTATTATTGGAACAGGTTCTATTGCCCCTGTGACCCACTGGCTCAAAATCCATTGGGGGCAGATTGTTTTTCTCCGTTGAGAAAATTCACGACCTGCTATTTCGTATATATCTTTAGGTAGTACGAAATTCTTGGGATTGAATTGAATTGTTTAGATAACCTTGGAATATTTTTGCTGCACCGAAATGTGGGTTACCAGGACATTTTTGCTACCGAATATTCAACGTTTGAATTTATTACTTTTTGACTACTGTTAAAATTTTTCTATCTCCTTTCTTTTATATTCTCCCTCTACATTTCTCTTTATTACTTTACCCTTTTGTATATTATTATTGATTGTTTTATTCAATTGATACAATTTTTTAATGGAAAAAAGAAAAAATAATATTTTTTTAATTTTTGTTAATTCCAACTGATGATTTTTTTATCTATTTTTATTTTTCATTTATTTATTTATTTATTTTTTTTTTTTCGTATTTTTTTTTTTTCTTCTAATATTCGAATCTCTTAGCAATGCGAAAAATTAATATATATATATATTTTTAAATATTTTTCTACTTTGGTACTTGCACAAATTTTTATGTGTTGTAAATCTTTAAAGTAAAATAAATTTGTATATATATATACATACAATTTTGTCGAGGTCACGCGACTACTTTCCAAAGAAAAGCGATAGAAAAATTTTTAAATCATATATATAATATAATTTCTTATGGTCGAGCGACGGCCACACGCCGGCCACCATAAACCTCCATAAAATTTTGTCACTGCCTTGTAAAATTTATTCACTTGCATTCTTCCTAAAAAAAAAAGAAAGAAAGAAAGAAAGAAAGAAATAAGAGTGAGAATGAGTGACAAACAGAGAAAAAACAAAAAAAAATGGAAATACTTGTAAATCATTATTAGAGTAATAGATAGAAAAAAAATATATATATATATAAACCAAGGACTATGACTTTTGAAATCGAACTTTATGATTTTTAAAAAGTCAAAAAATATTTTTCCACATTACACACACACACACACACACACACACACACAAATTATATATATAAACATTATTTTTCCATACATATATATTCAAAAACACAAACACACGAATAAATATATTGTCAAGTATACAGATAAATAGCATCATTCAAACAGCGTTATATAGTAGTGAAGAATAAAAAAGGAGAGTAGATGGGATGGAAGTGAAAAAGAATGGCCGATCTCATTTCGAAATATGAATGAGTCGGCGGCTACCTCAAACGACGCGATCACCGTCTGTCCCGCGGCGTTCTCCTCGTTCTCGCTCAACTCAATTTTTTATTTTTTATTTTTTTTTTTTCCATTTTTTTTTTTTTTCCTTTTTCATTTTCACTATCATTATTATTTATATCTTACTGTTATTATTATAATAAATATATATCTATACAAATATTTTCATCTCACTTGAGAGTACACGAGAGTACACGAGAGTAAACAAAAATTCTGCCGAGTTTATTCGTTTTATATACAACTCTGAATCTATATATACACACACACACACACACACAAATTCACATGTACGCGCTGTTGGGTTATATATGTATATGTATATTTATATATAAATAAAATCAAACGTTAGTTTTTCCTTGTGCACCGCAGCAATGGCTGATTTGCTGTCTATACAATGCAAGTCAAAGGATATCATGGATGTGGCCTCATCAACATCATCAGCAACAGTATTATCATTGTTATTATTTTATCATCATCTTCATCATCATCATCATCATCATCATCATTATCATCATCATCATTTCATAGTCGTTGTCGACGTTATAAAAGAAGCGGAGAAATAAGAAAGATAATGTTGATGGTAATGCCGGGGCATAGCAGTAATACAGGGAGCCAGGACAACGTGGCAAATGATGCAGCATCATTGAATATATATCTGAGAGAGTGATGAGTAATCAAGTGTTGGATGAGTGTAGACAGCGAGGAAAAAAAAAATATTACATCGATTTTTTTTGTTTTGTTTCTGCTTCTTTATTTATTTATTTATCTTTTTTCCTTTTTTTTTTTTTTTTTAGTAAACTTTTCGATGATACAGAAAGAAAAGATGATATATAGAAAATAATTGTTTAATATATAAATTTGTTTTTTTTTTTTTTTTGTTTTTTCCCGGGGTATCAGGTGGAAAAAAATTCTTCATCCAACGTGTAATTTTTAATAATTAATTATTTTCTATCTAAATTTGTTTATTATTATTATTATTTATTTATTTATTTATTATTATTTTTTTTTAAATTTTTAATTGTTTTATTTACGAGTACTTCGATAATTTTGAATTAATTTATCCACGTGTAGCGACACTTTTTGACCTTTGTTTCGTATTAAAAAGTGAAAAAAAAAAAAAAAAAAAAAAAAACAATAACAACAACAACAACAATGGAAAATAATAATAAAGAAATAAAAAATTTATATTACCTTGAAAGGTTTTTTTTTACACCTCATGTTGGCTAAATTAGGCCCACCCGATTGGCCTCCGATCCCTCACACTTCGCACCTTCTCCCGTCATCTCATATTCCATCCCACTTTCATCAATTCTCTTTTTTTATTCATTTTTTTTTTTCTTGGTTTTCTTATTTTTTTTTTTTTTTTTTTACTTCCATCGCTATATACCGTCAATGAAATTATTTCCTTCAATCCTTTTAAATCATCTTTGTTTCTTTTGTTTATTTATTTATTTTTTTATCCTTTATTTCCATGGCTTTGTTATTTTACTTCTTATTTTTAATCAACAAAATTAAACAAAAAAAAATATTATATATATATATATATATAAGTAAATAAATAAATAAATGAATAATAATAATATTATAAGTAGTAATAATTGTAATAATAAATCTTTCTAATATAATAAATATTTGAAAATAAATACTAATCCAAACATTTATATCTTTATTTATTTTTATTTTACATATAATTGTAAAGTTATGGGATATTCTATTGTTGAAAATGGTGACCGCAAGATTATCCACATAAGTTTTGTCAATTTTCATCGTTAATAAACACCAACATTCCGCCTAAGATCTTTCAAATAAATAGTTGTAAAATATATTTAAAATTACAGATGTATATTTCGAAAAGTTACTTTCAAAACAATATAATGCTATTATAATATATATGGATGTATTGAATGAGTTTTGTTACACGCCCACTTGCAATATAAATAGGCCTTAAGCCACCCATCGTGAATGAGACAATACAATGGAAATTACAAATTCACCAAAAGTTAAACATCCAACACGAGGTAAAGTCAAAAATTTATATGACGATGTAATATTGTTAAGTACAACAATTTACTATTTTACCTTAATTTAACTCAGGTACTTTTTGCCTTGACAAACTAATTCTTTCTGTATTGTGTGTATTAGTTATATATATATAATAGTGAATAGAGGAAATTTCATGAATACAGTATACAACAACGTTAACAAATGTATTACCAACCATGAAGAAATTATTGGTATGACCACGTAGACAAAATGTTTTGTAATCATTAACATATTAATCTGTCCAATTTTTTATTTTTATTTTTTATTTTTTTTTTTTCATTTATTTATTCATTTTCAAAATATATTTTTATTTCAATTCAAAACACTTGTAGCATAGTAATTAGTTCAATTTTGAAAATTAAAAAAAATATATATTTTTTCAAATTATTTATATAAAAGAAATTGATCATTTTTCATCAGATAAAAATTAATGAAATGAAAAATTAATTTATTCCAAATTTATATACAGATCTGTGTATACATGTGTGTGTGTGTGGGTCAGTCTGTATGTTATTGCTGATTAATTGCATTGATTGATCTTCTTTGTTTGAAAACATGTCAAAAAAAAAAAAAAAAAAAAAAGAAAGAAACAAAAAAAAATTATTTAGCAAATGGAGAAGTGAGAAGAAGCCACTTATCGATAGAGATTCGTATCATTTATTGAACAATCGTATTCAACACGTATCATCACAAAGAGGTAGAGAATGAATGAAGAAAATGAAAAAAAAATAAAATAATAACAATAATAACAATAATAAAATAAACGAAAAAAATCGAAAAGAATTATAAAAATAATTCAATATGAATGAAATAAATTGCCAACTACTACTGGAATTCAAATTTAATAATAAATAATATTATCAAAAATATTTTATACTAATAAACAAAAAAAAAAAAATATTAACGATAGATATTTAATAATAATAAAAAAAAATTTTTAAATAAAAAAAAAAACGAAAAAAATTCCAAATATTCATCTTAATAATCAATGAAAATAATTTATATCATTAGAAATATTCATCATTATCATCTTCATCATCATCATAATTATTCACTCTCAATGTTAGTCGTATATACATATATATATATATATATATATATAAACACGGATCTCGTTTAAACTTCATCGGGCCACGCAACTACTTCATACACATAACCAGTGCAAAAGAGACGAGTAATCGCACTTGTCACGCCTATCCGCAATTTCAATTAGTTTAAACAATATAATTTTTTTTTTATTATTATTATTTATTATTATTCTCTTTTCTTCCCTCTCACTCTCTCTCTCTCTCTCTCTCTTTTTATTTTTTATTTTATTTTTTTTCGTTCTTTCGTTCTTTCCTTCTTTTTTTTTTTTTTTTTCGTTTTCTTTCTCTACCGCGGGGACGATCACAATTTTACGATGATTTTTTATGACGCTGTAAAAAATACGTAACGACCTGTGGGCAACAAATATAATTAAATCTTCATCAGTTACTTGTACAATTTTTATTTTTATTCATTTGTTTTGTTTCTTTATTTTATTCTTGATCATTTTATTTTATTTCATTTTTCTTTTTTACTTTATCATTTCTGATACATTTTTTTTTTTTTCTTGTTTCCCTCACCTGATTTTTTCATTTTATTAATTTTTTTCCTCTTCGTTTTGGTTTTCTCATTGTAATATAAGAAATTTATTGTTTGTAACGCTGAAGTTTATACATATATATATATATATATATACATATATTTTTTTTTTGTTTGTTTGTTTTGTTGGTATTTTATTTTACTTGGGTATGTATATGGGTTCTGGTTCATTTTCATTTACATGCCATTTTTATATTAACCACAAAGTTGCATTATACACGTAAGTTGTGTGGTATATAGAAACGTGTGGCAAAAGTGTATGACCTACCGCGCAGTTACGGAGACTCCAATTTAAGGGATCATTTCCCAGCTTCACTATTACATATGTACACATACATACACATACACACATTAATATATATAAATATGGTAGTTGGTACACGATGGTAAAGTGAGCGCGAAGAGACAACACAGTGATGGATAGTGAGACCACACGCGTCAACTTCTTTATATTCTCAACATTATAAAATTAAAATAAGAATAAAACAGATAAAATAGATATACAAAAAATTTTAAAAATAAAAATAAAAACAAAGCAAAACACATGGCACATATTTATATAAAATGATAGATATATTTTTATTTTCTATTTTACACTTGTATATTATACTAAATATTATTTTAAAAAAAAAAAAAAAAAACAATTACACATATTTATATATTGTCATTTTTTTTTTTATACGTGACTAATGTTCAAATTAATAATATAATTAATAGTACAATGATCTTTTACGTTGATTAATTTAGTTTCGGTTAATACACGAGGTATAATCACGTGCAATTGAAAAATTTTCATGTCATTGCAAGTGTGAGGATATGAATATATTCATATATATATATATATATTTTTTTTTTTTCTTCCTTTTTCTTTTGTGTTTTTTATCTTATTATTATTATTTTTTTTTTTATCTGGTATATTCAGTTGACTTGTAAAGTCACAGTGTAGGCGTTCGACTGTCATAATCTACGTCGATAATAATTATTTTATTTTGTATAAATTATAATTATTATTTATTTTGTTTATTTGATTATATTCCTCTTTTATTTTTTTCTAAATATATAATTATATACATTTCTGTACATATATATGTATGTATGTTTTATTTATTGTGAGATTGTATATATACCTGACCTACAATCGTGGACCACAGGCATTCAATTTACCAATTAAATGGTGCCCTTACTTCTTTCATACGAATTGAGTCGTCGTGTCGCAATCATGAAAATATATATATATATTTACATTTCACTCATTATTATTTTATTTATTTTTATTTATATATTTATTTTTATTTCTTTCAATCTTCCCGTCGCCGCCGCCACAATCGCCATCACTCACTTTTATTTTCACTTCGATCAAATACACAACGACATGTCGAATATAAAAGAATGCTGAATAAAAATATTATTTAATATATACATAGAACAAAAAAAAATATATTAATAATAATAATAAATAAATAAATAAATAAATAAATAAATATTGAGTATTTCAATTAAATTTACTACTACGACCTGAGAGTCAATGCATGGGGGTGTTTTGAAAAAAAAAATTTCTTCTTTTTTTTTTTTTTTCTGTTTCTTTTCGAATTTATTCACTTTTTTTTCGTTTTATTTTATTATGTGTATCTATATGTATATATACATATATATGCATATGTATATATTTTTGCTTGTTTTTTATTTTTTGAGCTCGCTGTTTTTATTGCAATTTGAACATGAGGTCGAGGTAGAGTAGAAAAATCTTATATATATATGTCTCGAGTTACAAACGACGCC
This sequence comes from Dinocampus coccinellae, assembly GCA_963920625.1. NCBI lineage: Eukaryota > Metazoa > Arthropoda > Insecta > Hymenoptera > Braconidae > Dinocampus > Dinocampus coccinellae. The sequence continues at coordinate 18,175,584 of OY987185.1, forward strand.
GACATCCACCTGTGTCCGGTCTATGGTGTTCGTTCACAAGTTCCTTTACTCGCGATCCCAACAAAACTATTTTTTCTCGTATATAATTTTTTTCTTTTTTTTTTTTTTTTGTTTTTGTTTTTGTTTAATTTTCATATTATTAATTTATTTTCCTTCATTTATTTGTATATTCGAACTATTAATCATTGATATTTTTCAAAAAAATTCCACAATTCATCTGTTTCATTGATCCACATTCCTGAGTCAATTAAATTATTCAAATTCCAATAAATAAATAATTCAATTATCCTTATATATATATATATTTTTTTTTTCCTTGTATTATTTCAATATTATATATATATAAATGTTTCTTCTGACACTTGTAAAATTGTCAAAAAAAAAAAAAAGGCAAAAATAAAAATCAAACACATCCAAACCTGCAATTTTTTACAATCAAGATTGTTCAAAGAAAATAGATTGTATATAATAATAATAATAATAATAATAATAATAATAATAGAGTGTAGTAAATGAAATGAGGTAAACAAGTGTAATGCATCGTAAACTCATGCCAAGTATGAAAGAAGAAATAGACATTGTGAGGTAGACGAGAATGAAGAATTGATGATGGAAAAAAAAAAAAAAAAAATGAAAAATGAAAAATGAAAAAAAAACAGGATGTGGTAAGAACAATCTTCAGGGTTCTGTCGAGGACACTACAGAATATATACCGACAATTGTGACGAGTGAAGACATCTGTTAGATATTTATATATTTATTTATTTATTATATGTGTGTATTTTTTTGTAATATTTTTTTATCTTTATATAATAATAAAATTGTCAATTTATTGAAATTTTATTATACAGAGGGAGAAAAAAAAAAAATTTATCCGTGTAATTATAGAAAATATTATTGCAAGTAGATGAATATATTTATAATAATATATAAATATATTAATAATTATATAAATATTTGTGATTAATAATGATTAATTATTGATATTAATTTGGTTGAATTGATTGAAAAATGAAAATTATTGGATTGAAAATTAATAAGTAGTGAATAAATAAAAATAACATGAAATATTTATAATTAAATAAATTTAACGTTAAAATAGATATTATAAATTTATTTACGTGTATAAATATATGGCGAATGTTTCAAGCGTGTTAAATGAGTAATGCCAGTGATGCAATATCACGAAAAAAAAAAAAAAATTGTTATAATAATAATAAAATGTAAATGTAAAAACCCCAAAGTCGTGACCGTCGTGTTCGTATCAAAGAAAATATTTCAATATAAAGAAAAAAGAAAAAAAAACACGGAAACAATTGTACTTGTAATTATTAATTTAGTAATTGATATCCTCTTATATTTCATTTCCGATTATTATTTTATTGTTTTTTTATTTAACATTTATAATTTATTTATTTCTTTTGTTCGTTCTCAAAAAAAAAAAAAAAAAACAAAAAACCAAAAAATCAATTGGATAGTTTAATATATATTATACGCGAGCAGTTTTCTCACACGAAAAATCCAATTTTACAAAAATATTGGTTGGATAATGAGAATTAGTTGCTGAATCATTCGGTCGGAGAGATAAAAAGCCGATGCGCCGTCTTGGCGCGGTTCAAACTCGTCGACGATGTCCCACGCCCTCGTGGCCATGCGATAGAGAATTAAAAAAAAAAAAAAAAATATATATATATATATATATATGTAACAATATTAATAATAATAAGAAATATCTTGAATGAAAAACTAAAAACAAAGGAAAAAAAAAAAAGGTAGAAGGTGAAAGATCGAGTGAGAGCGACAGCATTGAAATAGAGCACAGTAAGAAAAAAAGAAAATAAAGTATCAAATCATTTACCACTTTTGTTTTATTAATTTATAAAAAATAATTATTAAAAAGGAAAATATTAAAATTTATCAATGTATTTTTATCTATAATCATTTCCTTTACGTCGTCTGTGTCACGTATTTAATTTAATACAATTTTGTTTGATTTTTTTTTTTTTTTTTATCTTTTCATTTCATTCCAATTTTTGTATTTACCACGAATTTTTAATTGTTATTTTCTGTTATTTATTTTTTTTAATTTTTTTCATTACGTTTTTGTTTTCGGTCATTATTTCTTTATTTTCCTTTTGATTGCAAGATGTTGGGTGGAAGGTGTGCGGCAATTGTAATGATCAAAGAACGAAGGATAATATCCACTTTGAACGCGATGTGGTTGGCAAACGCTATCGCCTCGTCATCGTTTAATTTAAAGCTACCGGTCTCTATCCTCTCCAATGCAGGTGTGAGATATACGTATAATCTTTTTCACCATTCACTATCCAATAAACACATTTATAAATAATATAAATCCATATACACTTATCCTATTATATACACAAAATATATAAATTTAAAAATTATATATCAATTATTTACTTATCAATTATCTACAATCTACAAAAAAAAAAAAAAAAAAAAAAACAAAAACAAAAACAAAAAAGAAAATTATCAAAATTTTTTTTCAATAATCAATAAATATATTGCAATAATTTTTTTATTAAAATTCACATCATATAAAAAGTACATAAAATATGTCTGGAGATGATGATTGAAAGGTGAATATGTGGCGCACAGTAGCAATTTGTATATACACAAAAGAAATATCGTATTGCACTGCATTGATGTGCTCACTCTGATGCAGTCAAGGGGCAGTTGAATTGGCGCGCGCGGTGTCTGTGTATGTGAGTATTGTGAAACTACTGTATACTACTGTGGTGCTTGACGAGATCCAGTCAATTGAGAGAATCAAGTGGCTGTTATGGTGGTTGAAGAGAGAGGAAGGATCGATCTCAGACCTACCGCCGTCAGGTCTTTGGATTATACTCTACCGCGGCAAACATCCAGTCGGTTTATAACACTGGACCAAAAGGGTTTTTATGTATATATATGCATGCACGTATGTGATTTTGTGTGTGTGTGTGTGTATGCGTGAATGCCAACCGGAAATTCATCGAGATTACTCACCTTTCTCGCGTCGCGTGAGTTATATTCTTCTTCTCGCACCTCATCACATTGTGTTTTTTTTTTGTTTATAATTTTTATATCTTTATTATTATCATTTTATATTCTTCGTATATATTTATTATTGTTGTTATTTATTATTATGTTTATTTTATTTTTTTAGGTGTTAATATTGATTTTTAATTTTATATTTTTAAAATTTTATAATTTTATATTTTTATTTTTGATGGTAAAATTTTCAAATTTGAAATGTTAAAAAATTATATTTTTACAATTAACTACTGTTTTTTTGTTGCGTTTGTTTTTTTATTTTTTATTTTTTTTTTTTTTTTAGTTGACGATTACTGATACGCTGTGAATTTTACCTCGGCATTGAATTCTCTTGGTTAATATAAAAAAAAAACAAAAACAAAAAAAGAATAGAAAGAAAAAAAAAAATATCGTGGCTTTATTCACTCTCTACTTTTCAATACTTCATGTCTAACAAATAAAATACAAGGTAGTGAACAAAGTGAGAGCAAGTGTAAAAGACGTATCAATGAAAAATAAAATTAAATAGGATAAAAATAAAAAATTTGATCGTGCGGGGTCACAGAATCGTCAAAGTCTCTCGCGATCTTTTGCACACCCGATGTACCGCACTGTATCGTGAGAATGTTTCACTTCTCTTGACGTTTGCACGTCAAAGGATTTTTCTTATTCTTTGTTTTGTCTTTTTATTTATTTATTTATTTATTTCTTTTTTTTTTTTTTTTTTTCTCTGTCTTTATTCTCACTCTTTCAACTTGACTTCATCATCCCCACTCACGCTATTAAATTTATAAAAAAAAAAAAAAATAAATAAAAAACTCTGGGAAGAAAGAAAAAGGAAAGAAGAAAGAAAATTATTGATTCGTAACGAGCATCTTCCGAATCCGGTACCTGGGGGTTTGTTTTTTTTTTTTCTATCTGTTTTACTTATTATAATTTTTTTTTTCTCCTTGTCTTTCACTTCCTCTCTTGCTTCATTGTATTATTCACAGACGTTTTTTTTTGTTGATTTCAGTTTATATTTTATATATTGAGATTGTAATAAATATTTCCCAATGAAAAGTGAGTGCCTTTTATTCATGTGGATGGAAGAAAAAAAGGGTACGAAAGGGAGTAAAAGACAGAGATGAGAGAAGAAATAAACAAAAAAATATTATGGAACATGTTCAGAAAATAATTTTAAGAGGGCAATAATTTTTTTGTTTTCTTCATTCTTTTCAATTTTTTTTTTTTTTTTCTCTTTTTCTTCTCATCTGCTTCCCCAATTTTTTTTCCTGACGTCCCCGAATCTCATTCCATTCTAAACTTGTGGATGGTACAATGACAATGAATAAGAATGAGAGCACAGAGATGTCGACAGAGAGAGAGAGAGAGAGGAAGAAAAAGAAGAAGAGAAGAAAAAAAAAAAATAGAAGGGGTTTTTCCAGAGACTTTATCTTATGACACTGAACGCGAACGAGTGACCGTTCACTTTTCTCACTTTAGGTTTGTCTCGAGGAAAAATAGTATGAATGATGGCCGATAATGACAAATATTCGATTTTATGATTTTATGAGTTTATGACAAAATTTATTGCTGAGTAAATGTGTAAAGTCCCTTTCAACTTACTGGAAAAATATTTCTTAAAATTATAAACCAACACAAAGTCACCAAACACAAATAACAAAAATTTATCAATACAAAAATCTTCTATAAAAAAAAAAAAATAAATAAATAAATAAATAATAATAATAACAATAAAATAAATATCTACAATGAATTATTTATAAAAAAAAAAGGGTAAATAATTGAAAATTTCAATAAAAATTACGAAACATAAACGAATAAATAAAAACAAAAAAAAAAAAATAAAATAAAAACAAATAAATAAATAAATAATTATAAATTATTGCAGCATAGCGGAGCGTTCATCGCTGCAGGTGCGAGATACATTTACGTAAAAATATCAAATTTAAAGGACAAGTAAAAAGTGTCTATTTCGTTGTCATATATCAGGAATGATGAGTTTACTGCTTGCCTTGTGTATAGCCATCATACTTCCCTTCGTCCTTTTCGCGTAAACGAACAATGAATTTTCTATATAGAGATTTACAACCGCTGAGGACCATGAGAAAATCAATGGTACACGTTTGGAATAGATGGGTGAAGAGAAGAGACGCGTACATGGATCCAATCCCCTCATAGAAATTCGTCCTGCCAAAATTTCGCGTCGTTTTACTGTCAAACTGCAATGTAGTGCTGTTGTCTTTTCAGGTATACACCCAACCAGCCATACCAATGAGACGAAAAATAAAAATAAAAAAAGATAAAAAAAAAAGAAAAAAAATTACTCACGAAGATAGAGAATGAAAATGAGAGTGGGGAAAAAAAAAAAAAAAAAAAAAGACAAAAAAAATAAAGAAGAGGGAGGATGAATGAGAGTGAGGGAGCCAAATGACAATACCAATTCGACCTCGGTGTAGATGGATACAGGCGTGACGACCAGAATATTTTTGCTAGCCCCCGAGTTGGTGGCCAAAAGTCTGGCTTTTGCCAACTACCATTTTCCACTCGTCTATATCTCGTTTTAATATACACACGTATTTGAACACCCACATTTATCTATCTATATATACAAGATCTTCCGGTCGTTCTGCTTCCTTTATATAATATAACTACAAGTATATAGATATATATATATATATTTGTAGTTATCACGAGTGAACGACTATGACGAGGGCACCTGGCACCCCGTCGATCCGTTGAACTGTGAATGCGTCAACACGCTCTTCAGTTACTTGACACTTTTAATGTTCGAGAAAACACACGACGCCCCGTACTACGACAAACACTGTCAGTTCGGGATTTGAAAGAAAAAAGAAAAAATAAAGAAAAAGAAGAAGATGAAAAAGAAAAAAAGTCCACTCAATTTTTTTTTTGTAGTTTTTTTACTATGAAAAAAAAAAAAAAAAACAAACAAAAAAATGTATATAAAAGCATCTGATGATTTGAAATACTTCCAGTTGTACAACAATATCACCAGGAGTCTAATACCGTCATTAGTATCACAATTATTTTAATTTCAACAACAAATTATTTCATTAATTTATATATTTATTGCGATTATCATGAATGGGATTGATGATGAAATTTTTATTATTTCAATTTTATAATTTCTACGTATTATTTTCATATTTTCAATATGACGTCCCAAAGGTAATTGATCATGGGATAATGATGGAAAATATTTATACAAATGAGCATTGGTACTATGACTAAACAAAAAAAAAAAAAAAAAAGAAGAGAAAGAGGAAGAGGAAGAGGAAGAAAAAAAAATGACAACAATAACTTGGCGTAAATAATTTAATCCTCTTGCGAATATTTGTTTGAAAAATTTTTCCCTCTCATATCATTATTTTCGTTTTAAACATACAAGCAATATGAAAATATTAAATGCCATAAATATAGTTGAGTTTGTCACTAATGATGAATACATCAGTGAAGCAGCTAATGGTTTTACATAGTTACATACACATATAACTTGTATATGTATAGATTTGTGTGTACCTAATGATTTGTATACAACCGTGGATTCGTTGATCATCGTAAATCAGTCATTCACAAAAATACATATTTTATTTGTATATATATATATATATATATATTTAGTCGCAATATTGTGGTTTTAAAACGTTAAGTATGCGCGGCATGTGGTGCGTACACTGATGATGCGCTACATGAAGGGTAAATCTCTGCAGGAAAAATCCCTCGTGGTTAGAGGGTGCATTGTTTTGTATTAACTAAAATGTAAATTTTTCACTCAACTAATACATTTTATCACTTATCCAACATTAAAAATAATATTTAATTTTTATTTAATACAAATATATTTTTTTTTAAATTTTTTCTTCATTAAATTTCATCAATATCATTATCAATATTTAATATTTATTTATTTGTATGTAAATTTGTTTGTTTGTTTTTTTTTTTATCAATATCAATTACATCATTTGCTCAATTAATTAATGAGTTAATTGTAATAAAATTGAATAGATTAAAAATTTAATCAAAAACAACCCCAACAAATATTTAAAAATATAATCTCGTCTTTTTGTTCTTCACCTTTTTTCTCTCCAACTTGTCATCTTCACCACCGATGATATTTATTATTGCTCTGTTTGTTACGTATTCATCGACACTCACACTTGATTCCGTGAAAAATTAAGCAAAATAATAACAGAAAAACCCAACGTAAAATAAAGCCACAGTGAAAAATGAGAAAGAAAAATATGAAAAAGATGAGAAAAAAAAAAAAAAAAAAGATAAAGAAATAAATAAATAAGAAAAAAATTCGTAGTCTCTTCTTTTCGCATTATCCCATGCAATAGTCATTTGAACACACACACACACACACACATTTATAAATATATCTGTATATTATATAGAGACACGGAAGGACCCCCGACGGATGCGGGTTAACACGGCGTTACTTTTAACGAATACGCTCAGGAGCGAACATCCCGCCGCGAGGATTCTGCCAAACAAACTCTCACTTAATGTCTTCATGCTACTCGTCAGCAATGAATTCATGATGTCGCATTCGTAAAATTCCAACAAATTTTCATGCACTCAATATAAAATTATTTATTTATATATTTATTATTATTATTTGTTTAAATAAATAATCGAGTGATGGAATATTCATCGTGATTATTATTTCTATTTATAATAAATAAAAAGTTTTTATTTATTATTTTTATTTATTTTTTTTTTTTTTTTCATTCTTTTTCATTTATTCGGATTGATATATTATGATTTTTTATGACATTTAATATTGGGAAAAAATTAAATATTTCGTAGATCATCATAAAATAATAAAAAAATTATTATATCAATAATGTTAATAATAAATAAAGGGATTATAATGAAGACAGAGAAAGAGAGAGATCGTAAAATACACGCGAAGCGATAAAATCACGCGGATACCAGGTAAAGTTAACCATCAGGGAGAAGGCGTGGCCTGGTACCAAAGCATCGCGACCGCGTGTAACGTCTATTGGTTGAATTGATGCAGGTAACGCTCTGGTAAATGTCCCCACTACTCATTTTTAACGGGGAAACTTCAAATGAACAGCTCGCAAAGCCTACAACCAAAGAGTTCTCCCTCTTCCCTGTCCCCTGTGCCCCTTCCTATTGCCCAGTAAAAGCCACAGTGATCCTGAAATTGTGGGCGTTAACAATTTAAGGTTGGTTAGAGACTTGAGATCATCGTGTTAGAAACATCAGTTGAGATCTAAGTGTCGATCGATCGTGTCATACAATAACAAATACAATTGAAATTTTTTTTTTTTTTTTTTTTTTTTTTTTTTTTTTTCAATTATGTTCACTTTGACTTGGTTTATAAACTTTGGATAGTTATTAAATATCGGGTGGTCACCCGACGGAATGGAATACTTTAGTCTTTTATACTTGAATTTATTTCACTGGGAATTTTAAAATTTTTTAATTGTGATTCATCTTTATTATTTATTATTTCAATAAATTGTTTTGTGATTTTTATATGTGAAAGTGACATATTTATATTTATTTATATTTATTTTTTTTTTTTTAATAAGAGCATAAAAGAATTTGGATTTATAATATTAATTGAATTAAATATTATTATTGAATTATCTAATTGATAAAGTCAAAAAGTGTAAATTATCTAATTGGATTGGAGTACGTGAAATGACGGTTACCACTAATTATTCAATGATGAGACCATGCTTCAGTGGATATCCTTTTCAAGGTAAATATATTTTGTCATAATAGATGAAACTATTAAAATTACTTATACACACACACACACATACATATATATATATATATATATATATATTATTTTTTTTCGGTGAAATATTTAACCTTGAGTTACATCTATATTTTCGCAACTGAAAATTTTGGAAAAGTACCGGAAAATTTATATTAACGATCACCATAAATTCTAAATCGGTTGTATATCATTGTATTGACCTGATCTTTACCTGAACTGAAACATTTTCACTTGTTAAAAATTTTTTTTTTTTTTTTTCTCCTAAAAATCCACATGAATATATTCCAAAAAAATCGTAAATTACATTCAATTCATATTCACTTTGATAAATAATTGATTTAAAAAATGAAAAAAAAAAAAAAAAAATTTTCTTTTTTTTTTATACATAAAATAAGTGAATAATTTTGAAATTGTACGTATATATAAATTACAATTGTACAATCACAATTATATCAATAAAAATTCTTTATATATAATAAATAATAATAATAAATTTTAATGTAGTTAACTTTAGTAATATATAGCGTTAAATCATTGACTTTACAAGGACTTTGTCTTTTGAATAGCGTTAAATATCCAACAAGTCGAATGCTATAGTTATACAGAGGTGATACCTGAGGCCAGGCGTGCGGCCGTAATAACGGTATACGAAAACTATAACTAGAATGGTTTTATAGACACCCTCCTTGTCCCTCTCTCTCTCTCTCTCTCTCTCTCTCTCTCTCTCTCTCTCTGTTTCCCCTCATCTAATGTTCATTTTTCGGCTTCATGCCATAATTCAAAATATTTCGTCGACTCAAGACAAAAATTTACACAGTGAACATCCCCCACATTACACTTTATCTCATGCAATATCTTTGTGTCACAGATGAGAATAAGGGTTTACATACAGTTATAGTTACGAGTGACCGACGGAAGAGTTGATTATTACTCGTCTGTGTGTGTAAATGTGTGTAAGTGTGTGTGTGCAGGTGCAGGTGCATGAGAAAATGACCCCTACATATTTCATTTCTCTTCTACTCTCTTCTATTTTTAATAATTTAATATATAAAAATTTTTTTATTCACACAATTTTATTCATTTCGTTGCAATTTTTTGCTACATATATATGTATATATATATTTTTTTTATTCATTCTTTAGAAGTGCAATATATTGAACGATATTTTGCATCGTGAAACTTTTAGCCAAGTCCAAGTCATGCGTATATTGGTAGACTATTACTGTTGAGTGTCGTAAAACTCTGGCCTCGTCGTGGGCGCACAACTTTTATCAGTTGAGAGTTACCAAGACCCCCACTATGGCAATATAATCTAGGTTGATTTTTCTTCACATTTCTTCTTGCCATAGCCATTGAAATAAAATATAACTGGAGCGTGTACATAAATAAATAAAAAAATATATAAATATTTATATTCAATTAATTTTTAATATTTTCATATAGATCTTGGATCAATACCAGGTCAAGGTAGAGTCAATCAATTGGGTGGTGTTTTCATCAATGGACGGCCATTACCAAATAATGTTCGGCTTAGAATTGTAGAAATGGCATCAGCTGGTGTTCGACCATGCGTAATATCCAGGTAAATTAATATTATTTATTTATTTATTTTTTTGTTTCATTTCAAATTATTAAATAAAATCATGAAATAATTTATTTATCAAATAATAAAAAAATACCGAATTTTATATTTGTTTTTTTTTTTTTTTTTCTTTTATTTCAAGACAACTTCGTGTTTCGCATGGATGTGTATCGAAAATTCTTAATCGTTATCAAGAAACAGGAAGTATTAGACCAGGTGTAATTGGTGGTAGTAAACCACGTGGCACAACGCCAGAAGTAGAAAATCGTATTGAAGATTATAAACGTGATAATCCAAGTATATTCTCATGGGAAATACGTGATCGTTTGATTAAAGAAGGTGTTTGTGATCGCACAACAGTACCAAGTATCCCAGCAATTTCAAAATTACTTCGTGGCCGCGATCCGGAAGATGAAACTGCTACCAAGTTTCCCGACGGTAAGATTTAAATATTTATTTCACATTCATTTTTTAATTTTTATTATTATTTATCATTGTATATGTATGTGTATGTGTGTGCATATGTGTGTGTGTGTGTGTGTGTGTTTGCATAATTGTATTAATTTTCATTCAGCATTCGTGAATTAAATGATCGCGTGAAATCATCGGAAATTACCATCAAAGATAAACGGTAAAATGTTGATGGAGTCTGTAATTTTCATGCCGCCGTGCAATATATGAAGATGTTAGTGATGAAATTACAATATACACATCAAATAAATTTTTCTATAAATATCAAATTAATCCAGATGAAAATAAACAAATATATATTGGTAAAAATTGTATAATATATTTGTCAGGATATGTCACAATGTTACCTGATATTCCAGGATGTCAAGATGTTTTGGCTACCACTTAATATTATTTCCCATGTTGTATCGTTGTATTTCACACTCAACAAGATATTAGTTTTGCCGCCACAGGTTTTGTGCCGATATATATATATATGTGGAGGTGAGGGCCGGTAAGGATCAAAAGAATCTCACGCGTCTCAGTGTAAGACGATAGCTCATGGAGATCGTTTGACGGCAAGTTTGCCGGCGCCTTCGTTTTCCTTTCTTTCTCGCACGCATTTTTTTCACCACCAAAAGTAAAAAACAGCGAAAAAAAAAAAGAAAAAAAAAAAAAAAGAAAAGGGAAAATATATATATACATATTACAAGTAAACATATCGAGGGTGGAGAATGTTTTGTTTTTTGTTTATTCAAAGTGATGTCAAAATTAATAATTCACATTCACAATTGAATAATCACTCATTTTGTAAATAATAATAATAATAATCAGAGAATATTTTTAAATTATATATATATATATATAATAAATATATCCCACCCATGTTGAAATAAAATTAATTTGACGTAATAATAGCAGGGTAATTATTTGAAAAAAAAAAAAAAAATGAGAAAAAAAAAATTGAAAATTATTTTTGACACGTGAATTAGTTTGTCGGAACTTCAATCACGTGCGGAGAATTTATATTTGATAATTAATAATACAGACATATAATTTTTGGAGTGAAATAATTGTCAATGTATTTATTATATAAACATTAGCAAAGTGTAAATTGAATATTTAACAAGACGATTTAGAAATAATTTTTTATTTCAAAATGAAAATAAAGAAACATCAAATTGAAAAAAAAAAATATATATATATATATATATAATAAGATGAAATGTTGGAAAGATGAAAAAAAAAAAAAAAATATATGAAAATGTAAAATATTAATCTAAGAATAGACCGCGTGTCGAATGAACATTAATGCGGAGCGTCCCGACGTCAAGCGTCGTCGGCCGATTAGACGCGCAGTCATTCGCGACTGTGTCACCATCATTTGAAGAAAATAAAAATAAAATTTAAAAAAAAAAAAAAAGTGTCTGACACACGTTTACACTCATCACTTAAAAACAAATAAAAAACAAAAAAACAAAATATTCGACTTGTTAAATTAATTATTTCATTAATAAATTTAATTTCTTTGAAATATTGAAATAGTAAATTCAACTTTGAATGGAGTAGAAAACAATGGATGATGAAAAAAAAAAAAAAAAAAATTCGACGAATAAAATTTACAGGTAGAAACGAAGTGGGAGGGTTTGAGACGAGGGGGATGAAAGATATGAAGTCGGAAGCCGCAGTCAAAGAGACCCCGCAGGGCACGAAACAAGTTGATCATATATGAGCTAGAGTGTGAAATAAGCAGCGAGTGAGAGAGAAAACGAAAAAAAAAAAAGAAAAAGAGGGAGAGTGATGTGAGAATGGGCCCTAAAATATCGCGCGTTGCGGTTCGGGTCTTTGTACTTCCACGTGTATTCCACATCACTCATAATAAATATAAATTTCATTTGTGATTTTACCTAATGATAATTATGATTATAGTTGAAATGAATAATTATTAGAATTTATTGTATTTAATTGAAATTGTGATTGAATTTAAACAGGAAAAAATAGTTCGGGATCCGATTGTGAAAGTGAGCCAGGTATACCATTAAAACGAAAACAAAGAAGAAGTCGTACGACATTTACCGCCCATCAATTGGATGAACTTGAGCGTGCATTTGAACGTACGCAATATCCAGATATATGTACACGTGAGGAATTGGCACATCGTACAAAATTATCTGAAGCAAGAATTCAAGTGTGGTTCAGTAACAGACGTGCACGATTAAGAAAACAAGTTCAATCAACTGTACATCAATCGTCAGGTTATACCGCCTCAGTACCATATCCCACTGCGGCTGCATCGTATGTACTTCATACACCAACAGCAACAGGACATTCACATGTAGCTACTGCAGCATCAGCAGCCGCTGCGAATTTACCACCACCCAGTCATCCTGTACATCCACAGGCTCACGGACAGAGCATTGGAGAAACGACATTTTCACCCAGTCAAGGTAATTTTTATAAAACAAGAGAAAAAAAAAAAATAATAAATAAATAAATAAATAAATAAATAAATAATTGTCTAATTATTTTTATGTCAAGTATATATTTAAATAATTTAATTATTATAGATCTCTATGCAACGTCACATCAGCTTGCGGCAGCAGTTGTCGAATCCAATCGCTTGTCATCAAGTGTTTCATCACCATCGTCGTATGTTCTTCCAACTTCAGTTACTTATCCACCAAGTTCACTACTCACACCAGCATCGACAGTAACATCAAGCCACCATGTGACTCATCATCAAGTCTCGCCCGTTGCGCCAATATCAACGTCGTATCAGCAGTCCAGCCATCATCAATTGCCACCAACGCCAAATTCGCTTGTCACGATGATGGGACCAAATTCCGGTAATTCAAACCCCGCATCTGAACAGCTGACACCCAATGAACTATCAATTGGCTCCGTCTCGCCAATTCATCATCATCATCATCATCACCAACAGCAACAACAGCAGCAGCAACAGCAACAACAGCAGCAGCAGCAACAACAACAACAACAACAGCAGCAGCAGCAGCAGCAGCAACTTCAACAGGCACCACAGCAATCAAGTCAAGGTAACGAATCACCACCATCGTGGAATCTTCCAATTACTTCGGGATCTCGAGTTGGTTTACCGAGTCCACCATCAGCACTATCACAATCACATCATCATAGTGCAGCTCATCATCATCATCATCATCACCATCATCCTCAAGCTTTTCCAAGTCACTATACTCCTTCAGGATTTCAACAGTTATCACGTACTACTCCTGCACAACATTATGTTTGGTATGGATAATGATTGATTAATAATAATAATAATTATTATTATTATTATAATTATAATAATTATAATAATATGCGATAAATATGCGATAAAATTATTATGAAAAAAAAATTTAATTAATTACCAGTTAATATAAAGTTATGTGATGAACCACCCAATGATTAATTTTTGTCTTGATAATTTACGCGGGAAAATATTGCCAGTGTAGAAAATATTAATTATAAGATTTGTATATTTAATTATTTGAATTCTTTCAATTAGTTTTAATGACTTCAAAATATAATTATAGATATAGTAACTATGAAATTTTCATCAAGTAATAATAAATAATATTTGTTAAATATTGGGTAAGTTTACTAGATAAATTTTACTTGGCTTAAATCGAAAAAAAAAAATTTTTTTTTTTTTTTTCTATCAAAAATATATCATTTAAAATTTGTATGGAAAAAAAAAATGCAAAAATGAAAAAATGAAAAAAAAAAAAAAAATTCCTTTTTCTATAGATTATGTAATTTTTTTATAAATATGTACAGCTAAATTTATCATTATAATCTAATAAATGTTTGTGAATATTAACATATAATACTTACATGATATATATATATATATATATAAAACGAAAAAAAGGAATAAAAAAAACATTAAATTGAATTATATTGAGGTCATAAATAATAAAAAATATTTTTTTTTTTTTTTTGCCAGCTAATGACATTTTTTTTCGCTTTTTTTCCATTTTTTTTTGTTTTTTTTTTGTTTTATTTACGTGTTACAAATCAGTGCGCTCGTCGTGTAATAATACAATCCAATATTGTACATACATATGCATATTACCATACACGCGTTTTAACCAATACATTATATATACATTCGGGCGGGAGAACGGTGAGCGTCGATAAGATATTTTTATATACAATATCTCGACCTTAACGTGATATAGATTTGCGAAAAAAAAAAAAAAAAAAAACAAACAAAAAAACAAAAAAACAACAAAAAAAGAATCACGCGAATAATTCATTTATTATTGATTTTATTATTGGTTTTAATTAATTATTATTTTTTTTTTTTATCCTTCTATAATTTATTATACAATAAATAGAGAGAATTCATCGCGACTGTTACTATATTTTTAAATGTATTTTTATTCTCATTAAATCCAAAGGTAATGCTCAATTTTTTTTTTTTTCCAATTTTTTCAACTTTTTCATGATTATTATTATTATAATTATTTAAATATAGATAAAAGTTGCGATGAACTCTCGTGACACAGCCTCGGCAAAGGCGATTTTACTGTTCGCCTGAATGCACGCGTCCTCCACTGGACTTTATTTATTTATCAATTTATTATTATTTGTTGTTATTTATCTTCCATATCCGATTTATCATGCAAACTTTTTGTTTTTTTTTTTCTCTTCTCCCCCACCAAATTTCTTTTCGCATTTTTATTTCTTCGATATTTATCTATATATATATATTTTTTTTTATTCAAATGATAAAAAATAAATAGGGAGAGAGAGAGAGTTGAATTTATTATCGTGTCTTGTGTTCTTACTTTCTTTCTTTATTTCATTTTCTGTCCACCTAGAAATACATAATTTTAAGGATAAAATTTTATATTGCACAAAAAATTTTACACATACATAAATTAACATTCACGTAAGTGTTACTATTTATTTCATTATTAATTAATTATTTATTTACTTTATTCTTGTCTATTTTTCATTTTTCAGCATTACATGTTTTATTACACTTTTTCATTATCTACAATCAGCGACTAATGTGAGTGCAATTAAGATAAATTTATTTAAATTGTTGTTACTACAAACGATTAAAAAGTGTATGATAACTTTAGCTATTTATGTATGGTAATTATTATTTTTTTCTTTTTTTCTTTTTTTCTTTTCCATTCAAAATTGATGCTCCATTTTTTTTTTTAAATTCACTTATTCATTTATTAATATTATCATTTTTTTTTTTTTTTTCGTAGAAATGCCACTAAAATACTATTCGAATGTCGTGCAGATAAATTTGTCTTGTCCCAAATATCTATACATATATAAGACAAATAAAAATATACTATTTCGTCATTCCTATTTTCCATTAATTTCTCTCTCATTTTACCATTAAATGACTATATTTCCATACATTATTCAATAATAGTAATAATAATTAATTAATTAATTAATAATAATAATAATAATAATAATCTATTAGAGGATAAAAAAAAGCACGAAAAAAAGAAGAATATATAAGAAATCGTAAAGACGAAAAATAATTCTCCTGTGCTAGAATTTATTCATTTTTTTTCCTTTCCTCTCTCTCAGCCTCTCTCTCTTACTTATTATTTTTCTTTTTTTTTCTTTATTCTTCCTTTTAAATCACCATATTCGTATAAAATTTAACAACACATATTTCTTTTTTTTTTTTTTTTTACATTTATTATTGTTATTTTATAATAATGATAATGATGATCGTTTATAAATGCACACAATATTTTTAATAGTAATAGCGTGAAAAATATTCCTCCATATAATCAGCGTTGTGAAGCTCGATTAATTAATTTTTGTTTGTTTCGTTTTTTTGTTATTTTAATTATGCTTTTCAATCTATTATTATCACTCGACTTGGAGATCTTGGGAAAAATTTAAATAAAAAAAAAAATAAATAAATAAATAAATAAAATGTGGAGAAGAAAAAAAAATGTATGCCCACTAGAGAATATTCATTACTGAGTCCACACACACACACACACACACACACACGTACATACACATACACAGAGTCAGTCAGACACGGGCAAACATACGATTTTATCGATATGACATATGGTCGTTGAAAAGAAAAAAAAAAAAGAAGAAAATTAAAAATATTGGACGTAGTTTTAGTTTTGCTTTTACGATGACTTTCTTTCTTTCACAAAGATGCAATTAATATAATTAAAAAGCACAGCCAGTATGATTTAAAAATTTTTTTTATCATCATCTTATAATCAATGGCAGCACAATTTGATACGATTTTGAGGCACGTAGCAAAGTGTGAAGTTATAAATATCATGAGTGAATTTTTTTTGTTTTTTTTTTTTTTGTTTTTTTTTTTTTCATTTTTTATCAGTATTTATTGTTTTCTTGTCTTTAACTGCCATGATCCTGATCGAGTTCATCAAGTGATTCTAGCCTGGCAATTGGAGCTTCATTAATCGGAAATTCCCATGTTATTTCTTCGCTGGCTTGTCGTGATGTGTCTGGTCGTTGTTGAATATCTAATGATTGTTGTATTGGTTGTCTATTACTACTGCTGCTACTACCGCTGCTCTCTGATTTTTGATGTGTACTACTAAGAACCATGTCCTTCCTTGATTCATTGTTGCGTGGTCTCTGGACTGTGCCACACGTACGTGATTCAGTAGTTGAAACTGCACAAGCACTCCAAGGATCATCGGTCTCAGGTTCTGAACGTTTATTAAATGAACTGTAACTGATAAGCAAACAAAAAAATATATCACTCAGTCATAGTAGAAAAAGTTAATATAAAAATACTTGGATTATTAAAAATAAACAAAAAAAAAAAAAAAATGTATATAAATGAATTCAATAGTAAATCGAAACATAAATTGAAATAATCTCCCAACTCTTTTATATCCCATTGCGTTCATGAAGTTTTCACGTTGTGTGCAGTCCATTTAGAGTCTTACCCGGATCTAAATTCACCGCGTCGCAATGCCGCTGGTTGACTGTGCCATCCATGTAGCTGTGATTGATGATGATGATGATGATGATGATGATGATAATTTGATTGGGTCATCATTGGTGGTCCAGCCAAATCAACTGGTTGACTCTGTGATCTGGTAGGTGCTACTGTTGAGGATGATTGAGTCGCACCATTCAAGGCGGTCTGCAAGGCAGTGGCTAATGCTGATGTGTCCGATGTAATTGTCAACCGTGATGTGGCTGATGACATTGATGTTGGCTCACGTGTTGATGGTGGCCTGAGCCAAGGTGTATTAAGGACAAATAATCATAGATATTCAGTTGAATTTTTTTCTCTTCATTGTTGGTGATAAGCAAACTCGGCTGTTTAATAACCTATTTTTTTTTTTTTTTTTATTAATATTTATATATAAATATTTATTTTTTATTCATAGCCGCGAACTAAGTTCGTTCATTTACGGTAAAGCAACCGCATTAGCCAATTACACGAGCAAGCCGGTGACTTTATTTACAGTGGAGATGGATGCGCCACTAGTTTATTTGTTTTTAATCTATATAAACTTCTCAAGAAATGCGCCACGTGTATCCCGACAATAACAAATGAAGAAAAAAAAAAAAAAAAAAAAAAAAAAACCAAAATAATTTATAATATCGTTTATTATATACGTTTATAGATGCACATAATTTTAATAAATCCACAAATCTCTTCAGTATAATTATTAATTTAATATTTTTTATTTTTATATTTAATTGATACATTTAAATGTCAATTTTCATTAATTATTAATAATAATTGTTTCATATAAATTGTAATATTGTTTTTTTTTTTTGTTTATCATATTTTGATTTATTTTTTACTATTTGTAGACACTGAAGAGATTAATTGTAGATTTAAAGAATAAAAAGCAAACTAATTAGTGGGTGGTATTAATTAAAGAAAAAAAAAAGAAAAAAACAAAAAAAAATGTGATTAAAAACGTTCGTGTGATATTGCGATTGTTTAAAATTCATAAAAATTAAAGATTAATTGTACACCAGATACTAATGCAATATGCAACATATCAGCTAAACAATAATAATAATAATAATAATAATAATAATAAACAAAAAACAAAATAAAAGTGTATAATGAATACAAACAAACAAGATGCCTAAATAATATAAAAAATTATGGATGCAAATATTCAACTATTTTTATTTTATAATTTTTTTTTTTTTTTTTTTTTCATTTAATATGGGAAACACGTGACGCACTGCGTAGAAGAAGTTTGAATAAATAAAAATAAAAAAAATAAAAAAAGTGATAGAGAGATATGTAGAATGAGAGATTTGTACAACTTCTCTTTTTATTTTTATTAAACAAATTCATATATATTTATATAGATATATATTGATTTGTTAACTTCTTGTTTTTGGATTTTTTTTTTTTTTTTTGTCTTTTTTCTTGGTTTAATTATGCGTCACCTTCGGAGCTTGTCCAATTTTTCCAAAACAAAACGCGCCGAAATCAAATGCAACTGATCCAGGGATTTGGATAGAAAGCTTTCGTTGATGAACAAGAAGAAAAGAAAAAGAATACATTTATTATACACTAGAATTTTTTGTTTTAATATATATTTTTTTTTTTGCATGTGAATGAAAATGTGAAAAAAAAAAAAAAGAAAAAAATAGATCAACAATTATATGCACACACACATAAATTTTTACTTATTAAAAAAAAAACAACAACAAAAATAATAATAATAATAATAATAATAAAATAGAAAAAATTACATTGAAATTGTGTAAAATCCAAAGAGTAAAATTTAAAAAAAAAATTCATAAAAACAAGTTTTGAGTATTTTTTTTGTTTTTTTTTTCTTTTAATATATTGAGAAACCAAAAAAATTTACCGGAAGAGACTGTGTGACGCGCTGGATTGAATTTTCGTTGCATTTCCATTAGCTGATATTGATGTTGGTATGGACGATGCTTGTGGTTCACTCGCAGATCTTTGTGCTAATGCCGGTGCACGTGACGATCTTGTGGCTGCTATTGGCGCTGCTGGAGCTGTTCCAGGCATCATATCAATATTGGAACTGTCTTTCGATGAATCAAGAGTTTGTTGGAGCAATGCCAATATCAATCTAATATCGCCAGTCATTGTGCGCTCCAATGACATAACTTGGCGTGATAAATCGTCAATTCTCGAATTAATTTCCTCGAGTGGTCGTCCTGGACCGCTTTGAAAATCACCTAAAATAAATATAAATTAAATTATTAATCAACGACAATTAAATGAATTAATTCAATGAAAAATTATTTAACGACAAGCTATTGAATTTAATGAATGACTAACCGTGCGAATGTTGCTGAAGATGTTGTTGTGGTGGTGATGGTGTTGTATAATGACTAGATGTATTGGAGATCGGTTGAATGATACCGTGATTGATAGCACAACTATCAGCAGCTGCTGAACTTCTTCGTGGTGGTCGAGTTAATGGTGTAGTCACTGTGATTCACAACACAATAAACAAAATAGATATACAAATAAAGCCATTAGTGATATCCATTTAAACGAAGGAAAAGAACCAAAAAAAAAAAAAAAAACAAATATTATATTTAATATGACATGAAAATCCGACATCATTTTAGCGATAAACATACAAATAGACATATACAAATACATAATTTTATATATCTAAATAAATAATAAAATAATTCGTGCGATAAGAGAACAAATCATTCCGAAAAAAAAAAAAAAACAAATATATTAGTGCAGGAATACCGTAGATATTTGGATAAACAGTATACAATTGGTTATGTGGCCATTCATTTTTATGTTTGTCTGTATAAATTTTTTTTTTTTTTGTGTGCGTGTGTTTTAACATACTGCTTACCCTGTTTGGCGAGATAATCGTGGCTTGTAAGTGGCTGAAGATGTATCTTGTGCTGTCGTAGATCCGGAATACTGCGCTTGAGATGGGTTAGCATGCCTGAACAACCAGGTTTCAAGGCGTTAACGTACTTTGAGAGCGAATTCAAACGTGTTTTAATGTGGCCAACAAATAAGGAAAATAATTTCTTGGGAATGGAAAAATATAAAAATAATAAAATTGATGAATCAATGAATAAATAAATAAATAAATAAATAAATAGATAAATGAATAAATGAATGAATGAATGAATGAATTAAATTATTGGAATAAGGATTTTTTTTTGTTTTTTTTTTTGTTTATATAATACATATTTTCGCACACGCAAAGCGCGATAAATTTGCCGCGAGCGCGTACTTACGTGAAATATGGTGTGACAAAACAACGAAGAAGATCATATATAGATCATAAGAGAAAGTTGGCTCTGACATTTTTGTGTGTTTGATTTGCTTAAAAGTATTCTCATGGAAAATTTGAATAATAAATAAGAGCGATACAAATTAATAACTAAAAGGTTGCGCTAAAGGGAAATCCCAAAAAAAAGCATCCCGTAAGAACCTCAGTGAACAAAATTATATTCCAACAATGCGCCCGATTCCAATAAATAAATAAATAAATAAAAATGAAATAGTTATCACACTATCGTGCAGGGATAACTGCATTCAGAACAAAATTCACGAATTTCCGGAACAATAATAAAATGTAGAGAAAAAAAAAATTATTTATATATATATATATATGTATATATATTTGTAAATTTATCAATATATTCTATTTTTATTCACCCACCAGTTATAGAATTTAAAGTTGAGCTTCTTTGTTTCGGTTCATCAAATTCAAGATTTAGCGGCGTGACATCTTGTCCCGCTTTGTCAGTGCTGAATTCCAAAATACCATGACCACTTGATTTATCACTGTATATAAAAAATTTATTAATATCTTTTCTCTTATTTTGTTTCAATGTTGTGATTGAGTGATAGTTAATTCTAATTTTTTTTTTTTTTCATATATATAGTGTAAATACTTACTAGTCATCAACGTCGTCTTGAAGTGAATCTTGTCGACCAGTGGGAATTAAATGCGTACTTGGTACACCAACAGTTCCAGGACCGTATCGATATCGCGGTGGACGGAATGCAAATCTTCTTGTATCACCATCAATATCTGTTGGTGTACTGACTGGAAATCGTGCTGATATTGGATCAACTCCGGCTTGTTCTTCCTATGAAAAAAAAATAAATAAATAAATAAATAAATAAATAAATATGACATGATGGACTGATTTTTCAATATTTACTGTTTACATTTCGTCATTGTAAATAGAAAAATAGAAATAAATATTTCCTTACATCTCTCATGTTGAATGTAATTTCTAAATTTTCAATAAAATGATTATGAAATTCTGGATAAAGTGCCAATACATCAAGAAGATCATCCCGATGAATTTTATGTAAATCACAGTAGGTAAGAGCTCGTACATTACAGGAAGACTTGCCAACTGTTTGATGTTCACATGGATTTTCACCAAATATATCTGGTGGATTGAGGATTGCCATTACAATATCATTTTTGAGAATTTCAATACTACCACGTGAAATAAAATATAGCGATGTGAGAACATCTCCACGATGAACTAATGTGTCCCCAGGCGGTGCGTGTGTTGTTTTGAATTTCAATGATAGTGCCCTAATAAATAAATAAAAAAAAATAAAAAAAGGGAAACATAATCATTAAATAATATATAAAATATCCAATTATATAGAAATAAAAAAATTTAATATGATTAATTTTCTTTTTTATACCTCAAACAACCAGGACTGGCCTTTTCAAATGCTTTACAATTGCTCAATAGTTGTCGATTGAGATGAAGACAAATATCTGCCTGTAGACACTCAGGAAATCCTTTGAGAACACTATTCATATCAATACCATTGGTGTACGTCCATGCGTGTTGAAAATATTCTTCCAATCGTTGGCGAAGTGGATTTGGAATTTGATGAAATCTTATGAATTCTCTCACACGTAACATTTGCGTATGATATCTCGCAGTGCCACTATACAGTCGTTGAATTATTGCTGATACATTACCAAAAATACTCGCATACATGAGAGCTGTATATATAAACATACAAAAAAAAATAAATAAATAAAAATAACATAAATAGATTTATTTTCATTTTACACATCATCATATAAAATTTAAAAAATACTTTAACTTACATCCAATTAGCATAACAATAATTGTAAAAATTTTTTCAGCATCTGTGTTTGGTGCTACATTACCAAAGCCAACTGATGTTAAACTGCTGAATGTAAAGTACAGGGCAGTGATGTAACGGCTCTATAAATCACAAATAAAAAGAAAAAAAAATCATTAAAAAAAAAATACACATGATATATTTAATATAATATTTTATAAATCTTCATTGTACCTTTATACTTGGCCCGCCTGTATTATTGTGATAATAAAATTGGTGAGTATCATTTGCAAGAATATCAAGCCATCCAACTTTACTCTTGAGAGATGGCCTTTCAGCATTACCAATTGCATACCTAAAATTGATATGGTATAATAGAGTATCAAATGATAAATCAATAAACCACTAATTGCTATCAATCAATAGGAGGATAAGTGTAACATATATATATATATGTGTATATAAATAATTCAATTACCATATACAGGCCATCCAATGAGCAATCAATGCAAATGTTGCCATGAGAAGTAACAATACAGCCGCACCGTATTCACTATATCGATCAATTTTTCGTGCCACCCTGACCAATCGCAACAAACGTGCAGTTTTTAGCAATCCCATTAATGTTGTTGTCTGAAAAATTAATAAATTATTTTTAACATTTATATTAAATACATTATCTTGCTCTCTACATTTAACCAATGTTTATTTTCAATAAAATTTAAATATTATTATTGTTTCTTTTTATTTTTGTTAATATTATGCAATATATTTTTTTAAATTTCTATACTTTCAACAAATATAATTACTGGTGAATAATTCAATTAAATAGATAAGGCAAACAATTACTAAAATAAATTTCACTGAGATAGAATTGACAAGTAAAATTGTATTTAATGTGTATATGTATTATAAGGTATATAATATAAATTGTACGTTATCATCTTGATATTAACTTGACAATTATTCAACACTTACTAAAAGTATTTAAATTCAAATTATAATAATAGAGTAATAGATGAAACATAATATTTTCTATCTCAGTGGTTGAAAAATCTTCTCTATAAATGAATAAAAAATTAATCACCCGGTATTTATCTGTATTACATTTAGATAATGAATTTATTATTATTATTTTCTTTTTTTCTTGATAAAACTTGAAATAAGAAACTATTATTAATTACAAGTTGAGAAAAGATGTTATTAGTATTAATAACAAACAGGCACGAATAAAGAAGATTCAAACAAATAATAATAAATAGATAATGAATACAATTAAATTAATATTAGACAAATAGAAATATGCATTTAACAAAGAAAAAAAGAAAAAAAAAAAAAGAAAAAGACGATGAAGAGGAAGAGGAAGAAGAAGAAGAAGAAGAAGAAGAAGAAGCACCCAGAAGCATTTTAGAAGAAGAAATGGACGATGGTCGCCGTAAACAGAAACACGAAACTCAATTTATCCATCAATTAATTAATATTTTTTTTATCTATGATACCTGGCCGGGCTGTTTTTATTTCTACTTCATATGAAGCTTGCAAAATAAAAGTAAATATATGTTGGATTTATTTAAATTCTTACTCGTTGAAATTCGTTATTGAAAACTCTTATTGTTTTTTTTTTTTTTTTGTCTATAAAAATTTGTTATTTATCAGTGTTTTTTTGATTTTGTAATTAAATTTTTTTTTTCTTCTTTTCTTTTTCTTTTTTTTTTTTTTTTCTGTGAGAAATATAATTATAATTTACTGTATACAATTATTTGTGATGAATATTTTGCAATATGTGCGAAAAATTTATAAAATTTTTAAACAGTGTCACGTGAACACACAAAATTTCATGAAATATTAATTATGAATTTACAATAAAATGTTTATGCAGAGAGTGAACAGGATAAATCACACAAAAAAATAATAAAAAATATTTTTATTGATTTATATATATATATATAAATATCGATGGTGAAAAATATCAAATTTATACACGTAAAAGCTTTCATTAAATTAATTTTGAATAGCACGAAAATTCATAAAATAGCATGAAATATATAAGCCAATTATTTGCCAAGAGCTCACCTTATATTATTATTCAGTGTAATTAATTTTCGTTATATCTCAATATTATTGTATTTATTTCTAACATAAAATCATATGAATACCTAAACATCTAACAATCTTACCATGTATTCAATTTAGGAAATATACATAAGCTGTGGTGAGTACGTGTGTGTGTGTGTATGTGTGTGTGTACATGTACAGCAAACGATTGTCTTTGAATTTGAAATAATAAACCAAATCACATTGACATCACGATGAAAAAAATATAGAAAAAAAATGAATAAATAAATAAATAAATAAAATGAAAACAAATAAAATATAAAGATAATGATTATTATGCAATTTTGCCATGATCAATTCGCTTAACATATTATCAATCTCGCCCACAATATTAATAATTTATATTACAAAAATTTATACACATAATTATTCAAAAAACGAGTGGATTAAAGTGTGTAGTGTAAGCTTTATGCATGAATTTTTGTATATAAAAATTCAGTGTAGAAAGTTTAATTGTTTAATTGAAATAACAAATTGAGTTATAAAAGAATAAACAGAAAAAAAAAAAAAAAAAATTAATTTTATATAACATCAAAAAATTATCGGCACTTGGAAAAAAAAGAAAAAAAAAAAAAAAAAAAAAAAAGTCAAACTTGTATTTTTCTGGTGTCAACTAACCTCGTCCTTGTCCAGGCCGAGCTACGGAAATATATTAAGCTCAGATTAAAAAATATATTTCGATTTTTATTTATTTATTTATTTTTTTTCTTTCTTTATATATTTATTTATAATTTTTTATTAAAAAAAAAAATTAAATTATCATATCTATTTGATTTGTCTTACAATTTCTTATACACGACACAACACACTCTTTTTCACCCGAAAAAAAAAAAAAAAAAAAAAAAAAAAACAATTTTTCCCTTATTTATTTATGTATTTTTTTTTTTTTTTTTTTTTTCATCTCTTTTTCCCCAACCTCTTCACCTTTTACTCCCACCTGAATCACAGGATTTTTCCAATTTATTTCAATACTATTTTTCTTCATTTAATAATAAAAAAAAAATAATAATAATAATAAAATAAATAAATATTATTTCAAAAATACGTAATACAAAGTAAAAAATATATTTAATCACATATACGAATTAAGCGCAATTTATTTTTAATAATTAATAATCAATAATTAATAATTAATAATTAATAATAATAAATAATATAAAATTTGATCAACCAATTGCCTCGAATATTGCGTTGACGACACCATCGTAACATCGATCAGGCCAAGGTCAAAGTTAGAGAGATAAAATTCTTATTCATTATTTTTTCAATGCGCTTATATAAATGATCACAGATTCAATAATAATAATAATAATAATAATAATAATAAACAAACATTATCACTGACAATAATAAATTTGCATTTGAAGAAGAAATAATAATAGGACAAAAAAAAATATAAATATATTACCACCTGACAATACATACTTATAAACATATACATGTACATATAATTATATAGAAATAAATGATTGAGAATATATAAACTGGGTCGAATGAAGAGAGTAAGAAGAGATTGAAGAAAAAAAATTGAAATGTATAATAAAACTTACCTCATCTGTATTGTAGCCATATAGAAGAAGATCAAATGGAATTGCTGCTACTAAATCAATGATAAACCATCCTCTTAAATAGTGGACAGCAATTTTCCATGGTCCTGAGACAACTTCATCGTTAGTATTGACAAATGTTGTACGAAAATTAATGAGTATGTCAACAACAAATGTAACATCGACTGTGAAAAAAAAAAAAAAAAAAAAATTAATTAATTAATTAATCAATAAATTAATGAATACAATAATGAAATAAAATGATAAAATGTTAATTTAAATAAATAAATAAATAATTACCAATGAGATCAATGATGACAATTGGATCATCACTATATTTTTTGGCTTTTCTCGTATTGTAATCGGGTTCACCTAATAGAAATGCCGCTACGTATGGTGTAAATATTGCGGTGTACATAACAAGAAGTAGAATAATCCAGTCCCATGCGGCCTTGAATGGTGAATAATGAAGTATCGTCCATTTGTGAATACGCGGTGATTGTAATTTGTATTCTGGTAAAACATCAGCCCCAAGTGACAGTACCTGTGATTGAGAAAAAAAATAAACAAGTAAACAAACAGCAAAAAAATTTTTAATTGAAATATATTTTATTATTGAATTATATATATATATATATATATATATATATCAATTAATATGATTGTATGAATATAAATCATATCAGATATTGGAGTAAATTCCAATAGAATTTTTTTATATGAAATATAAAAAAAAAAAAAAAAAAAAAAATTGTAGCTTCAATATTTTTAAACTACCAAACTATTCGATGATTGCATTGTAAAATTGATAATGATACAATTTTTTTTTTCATTTATATTATAAAATAAAAATTATTAAAAATTCTTCAAATAAAATCATCAAAGTGTAAACACACACAAACACCGCACAAATATACACGCGATTCTATTGACAACGATATTCATACTGGATGATAACAGTCGAGATGAGGGTGTACAGGTCAGAGCGCACTCTCGTACAACCCGAGACGTTTCAATAATATATATATATATATATACATTATTTCCCTCAAACTACCCTCGTTTTATTCTAGTCTTGTAGTCACTTGAAATATACTCAAGCATTTTCCGTCTATCAATAGAAGGGGATGAGCCTATAACCGACCACAAGATTTTCTGCGATGGTTTGCCATACACACCCATACCCACACACACACACACACACATATACACGTATATATTCTCTTGATAGTGGAAAAATTTAGGGTACATAAGGAGTTGATTTATAAGTGTAACTTTCAATCCAGGTCATTCATATATCGTTATATCTCACGCTAAGAAAATTGTATTTTCTATTTTTTTTTTTTTGTTTTTGTTTTTTTTTTTTTTTCCCCCATTTACTTTTTCATTCTCCATCAAATAAAGTTCTATAATTTATCGATAAAAAAAAAAAAAAATTAATAATAATACTAAAATAATAAAATAAATACAGTTCTACAAATACCGTTAATACAGTTGAACTGAATTTTTGTCCTTTTCCATTTCCAAAATATTCATGTAAAATTTTTACTGACATTCTGACAATCACCATAAAATTCATTCTCAATATAAATACAATTATTATTTATATTGACATATAATTTATTTTTACTCTTATATTTATCATATGTGTTGAATAATAAAATTTATAAAAGAAAAATATTATATATATATATTTTTTTTTATATTATAGTCACATATAAGTGGATGTTTTCGTGTTTTTCTTCTCTACACCAATCACATTTTTCTTTACTTCATGTCAACAACAACATCTAGAAAAATATCACATATATTTTCTTTCTTTAATAACAACATCGATTATATTATTTATTCATTTATATATATATATATTTAGCAATAAAGTGTTCATCTTATTTTTTTTCTTTATTTTTCATATCTTTATTATTATTATTATTATTCGTATTTTTGTTTTTTTTTTTCTTTAAAATAGAAATTGGACTTTGACTGCAATACACGTATGTCAACTGGACATATAAAAAATGGTAAAAAGAACGATATACATATAATAAACCACACGAGAGTTCGTTTCAAAACCGAGGTCGTACTGACTCTTGTAGAAGTTCTGTGAGTAATAATATCCACTAAAGAAAAAAGAAAAGAAAAGAAAGAAAAAAAAAAAATATTAAACGCTTGGTGGTGAATATAGGCATCAAGAGGACTGAACTTTCCTCTCCCAGAGGTACTCTCATGATTTTAAAATAGAATATATAATATCTTATACGCGATTTTCCTTTATACAGTCAGGCATAGACCATTTTTTCTCTGTTTACAGAGTTATATCATCATTATTTTATTCCATCACATTTAAAATGAATAAATAATATAAGGCTATTTATTGAATTGTCATGAATATATTTATATTCATGTCAATATGATGTGAATAAATTCTAATTTTTATATTTTAAAAAATTTACCGTGAAAAAAATATGAATAAAACTTTTGATAATTCTCTTCAATCACTACTGTATCATGCAACATTGATGAAATATAAGTAGTGAATAGTGATATTTTACTATATAATTGATAAAAAAAAATTTGTATATTTTTCAATGACAAACAACAAAAAAAAAAAATAAATAAAATAAAATAAAATATTTATATCAGATAAATAATTTAATGTTTGTAAAAGAGATGAATGAGTATCAATAATAACGTAATACAATTATATTTCACTATAGATCAGAGGAAATTTTTCAGATTAATAGAGGATCATAGTCGAAAATACGTAAACATCAACAATGCACCGACTAGAGTATAAAGTGGAATTCATTAAAATTTTTGTATAAAAACATTCCATCTATTACCTCTTTGTGAATTGTACCCTTGAGTTGAGCTTGTTGTGGTCCTCCATTTTCAACTAAAAGACTCTTTGTACTGCTACCCTTGACTCTAACGCTACTCCATTTTTGTTTAGACGATAGATGTTGTGGCGATGAACCCGGTGGTTCAATAACAATTGGTGGTGATAATTTATCTGGTTCTCTGAGTGAACCACCTCGTCTATTTCTTGATGTTTGATATCCAGTGGATTTCGATGGTGTCAATGTATTTATTGTCATACAATCTACTGTTACCTCACCGCCAACCTGTCCCAATAGGTTCTCCGACATGGCCCGTGGGGATTTGATACACGTCATTGTTGTTGGTACAAACGTGTTTGCTGATGATACAGATTTTACAACTAAATTTTTACTTTCACGACCCCACGCTGCAAGTTTACGTCCTAATGGAATTGTAAATGATGTTTTAGGCCAATCAATCGTGACAAATGTTGTTTTAACACATCTAGGATTTATTTCTTCTGTGTCATCAACCTCTGGATTTAACTCGAGTATTTCTTGATCGTGATTATTTCGTCCCAGACATTTTCGAGTGAATGGAAATAATGAAGATATTGATGATGATGATGATGATGATGATGATGATGATGAAACTGATGGTGTTTGAGAATAATTTTGTCGTTGAAATAATCGATTTCCATCAAATGATGATGCACGTGAATTTTTTTTTTCTTTATTATACTCCTCTGAATGTTTAATCCATCCATGACATGATCTCAATGGTTTTTTATCTATTGATGAATGACTTGAAAATGTTGTTGATGAATCACCACCGCCATCGTCACGTCCTACTCCACGATAATTCTCACCATTACACGACACAGATCCACGTAAAAATGAATAATAATCATCTTTTTCCGTGATTCTCGCTAAATCTGAACCAGCTGAATCACTCGTAGTATCAGATGTTGGTCGACGATAATTAATTGATGATTTTCCAGCGATACGTTTACGTCGTATTACAACTGGTGGTGGTAAATTCGAATTTTTTTCAATTAAATGTGTCGATGCTTCTTGATGCTGTTGATGCTGCTGCTGTTGTTGATGCTGCTGCTGTTGTTGATTTCTCCCACTCGTCCCACCATCCACTCTCCAATTCCATTCTTTTCCCTGCACTTTCACCCGCAACGCCTCGTCCTTTATTCTCTCGTGTAGCTCAATTTTGAATAATTCTTTCAATTCATTCAATTTAATAATATCCAATTATCATTTATATATATATATATATTTTAAATTAAATGTTGGAATTTTTATTTTTCCTCAATACCAACATTTTACTATCATTGCATATATATAAAAAATTCCCCGTGAAATTATTTATTATACACGAGAGACAAATTGACGATTAAAATTATTATTTATTGTTGTGCTGTCGAATTAATTGAATATAAAAAATTTCTTGATAAATTGTTTTTTTTTTTTTTTGGTTTGTTTATTCTTTAATTCATTGTCAATTAATTGATTAATCAATTATTTCATTAATTTATTATTTATTTCCTGTAGATAATCAATTTGTGATAATAAAATAATATAACAATTAATAATTATTGGATGGATTATTTATTACCAGTCTCGTGTATGTGCGAAGATTAAATTTGTGGCTGTTTTTTTTTTTTTTCTTCTTCTTTTTTTCTTTCTTTTATGTTTGAATTGTATCAATACAATTAATACAAAATTTTTTAATGTCAAATTTAATAATAATTAATTAACTTTCGCAATTCTAGTCTCGACGCATAAATAATTTCAATGGTGCATATAAGACAATTTGTATATATATATATATATATATATATATATATATATATATATATATATTTGTTGCCACGATATATTGTGCGTTGTTCTTATTTAATATAAATATAATTATTTAATTATATTGGGATAAATTCGTATGACGTGTTCATTCACATCAATACAATTCACCATTAGTCACCATGTGCTTATATCTATATAAAATTATATTGACTTATTTTATGTTGGTTTTTTTTTTTTTTCTTTCCTCCCTCTCTTTATTTTTTCTCAAAGTGTCCTAATGTCTACGTTGTAATTATTTTATTTATCGCACATTAATGACACCAGATTACACAAAATTCCTTAGATATTTGTGCACAAATGCCATTTCCATTGAAACTTGTGCATCGTGTGATTTTTTTTTTTTTTCATTTTTCAAGACACTTTAATACATCACAAGATATTTTTATACTCCAATAATTCCGTTGATATTATTGGAAAAATTCAAACATTTTGTACCATTGACATTTTAAACGTAAATATTTCAATACAGTTTTTTTTTTTTTTTTTTTGGTTTAGTTTATTTTAATTGTTTTAAATAATATAATATAAAAGTGAAACAACAATTGTGTACACTGAATTATAGAAGAAAACTATATACTGTGTGTGTCGTGTCCCTGATAGCTAAATCCTAAACACAGAGAGTTGAACACAACCGCCACCTGTATACAAGGGAAACCTATTGATTTCGCGCTGTGAGAGAGTGCAGAAAGAAAAAGAAAATGTAACTTGTGCGCAAGCGTGTCTATTTCCAGGGCCTCGACCGTATAAAAATTCCAGAGCATAAGTTTATCATGATAACGTATTGTTGTCCAATTTTTTCAACGAGAAAAAAAAAAAAAAAAGTATGAAAAAATGAAAATAAAAAATAAAAAAATTTTAATATAAAAATTTAATCATCATACAGCTCACCTCCGCCTCTCTAGATTTCCATTGATCATCATCACGATCCTTTTCAATATCCTCAACAAATTCATGTAAAAGTCTTATATCTTGGGGGCTGGGGGACTCAGAAATCCTACCAACCCCCACGTTCATTGTACTGTGTGGCGCCAGTTCACACAAAACACCTCGATCACCCTCGCCCACAATCACAATTGTATTTTTACCAATAACATCAAAAATTTCTTCATCCACAATATCTTCATGCAATTGTTCACTCTCTTTCCAAACAATCAATGATAAATTCGTACAATCATTATTCTTCTCATCATAATCATCCCATTTATTATTCAAATTTTCAATATTTCTCATTTGATTATTTTTATTTTTTTTTATTTTTTTATAAATATTTGTAATTATTTTGTTAAACACTTTGTATATTTAATACAATATATGGCTTTTTCACTGTATTATTCATTGTATTATTCAAATTATTCTTGATTGCATTTCATCACAACAAAGTAAATAATCCAATAAAATTAAAATTTCTGCATCGCGTGACTACATTAAGTCGCGGTAAAACTTATATCCGTACAACATAAATTGTTTGTAAAAAAAAAAGAAATAAGAAGAATAAATAAATAAATAAATAAATAAATAACAAGAAAAGGAAAGGAAAAAAGTGGTCGACAAATTATTAAGCAGGTCACGTGACAGGTGTTACATAATTCATGGATATGTTTGCTCGAATTTTTAAAATACCACCAATACAATCATAATATCTTTGTCTTTATGATATAACGATGAATAGGAAAGATAAAAGAATAGAAAAGGAGAGAGCAATTAGTGGATGTTAACGGTTCGGGTATACATAAATACAAACACACACCAATATATATATACACACACACACACACACAAACTCGCGTGAATGTGACAGAATGACGGCCCGATTACCTCATCGATTTTCCACACACACGTTTTATTGAAATTATTCAACCGGGCTATTTTCAATTCATTAAACAATTAAATGAAACGTATACACAGTTGGAATCGATTACATGTGACTT
Source organism: Dinocampus coccinellae (assembly GCA_963920625.1). NCBI lineage: Eukaryota > Metazoa > Arthropoda > Insecta > Hymenoptera > Braconidae > Dinocampus > Dinocampus coccinellae. The sequence continues at coordinate 18,208,812 of OY987185.1, forward strand.
CCTCAATGAATACATGAGTGTTTTACTACTTAACGTAACCTTTCACCATTTGTCTCGATATATATATATATATATACAACGATTTAATTATTTATAAACACATGTGAGTATATAAATTAAATCTATGTTTATAATATTACAAGGACACATATGAAATTGATCAATTTCTAGTCAGTAGCAACTGATATTTCACCACGTAGTGTGTGGAATGAAAAAAAAAAATAATAATAATAAAATAATTATAATAATAATAATAATAATGTGAAATAAAGAATGAGTGAAGAGAAGAAGAGATGATTTATATCTTTTACGCGTTGTAAATAAAAAATAATAAATAAATAAATAAATAATAATAACAATTATCAATAAATCCTCGTATTTATTTGTTGATTAGTATACTATTCTTCAGTGGATTGTTGGTATCACTTTTTTCTTTCTCTTCTCCTTTCCTATTATTATTATTTATTTATTCATTTATTTATTTATTTATTTATTTATTTATTTATTTATTATTATTAAATTTTTTTTTCATAAATAATTATTTTATTGTAAATATTTATTAAATATTTCTTAATTAATATTTAAATCACATTTGTAATAATTAATTTTTTTATATAAAAAATTAATATAAATAAAAAATATAAAATAAAATAATAATAATAATAATTGTAAAAGATTATAAATATTGATTTATTTATATTCAATACTGTGATTTATGTACAGTCTCGAGATGATTAAATTAATTTATTGTCACTTATCGTTGGTTTGTTTTCTCAATCTTTATTATTATTATTATCATTATTATTATTATTATTATTATATTATTTTGTTTTGTTCTTTTTCATATGGATTTTTTACTGATAAAAAATATAATAATGAATTTTAACATGCGCGCTCGGACGGAATACGGGGAAGATTGCAATAAAATAATACACAAGGATTTGCCGTGCTGATCGGTGGACACTGCGACACTGACTGTTACGCAGTCTGGTGGTTTACCCGAGAAATATTTTCCCCGTGTGCCCACTTATATCACGACCAATCCTCAATTGTACATTCCCACAGATAAATTCACACAATGACATAGAAATAAGTAAATTAATGTTATAAAAAATTGTAATGATTTTACTTATCAACATTCATGAAATAATTTAAACAAATAATAATAATACAAAATTAATTTTTTTCTCTCTTTTTATATTATTGTGATATAAATCCTTGGAAAATAGGAGAATTATATAACTGAGTTATTAAGATATATTCGTGACAATATAAAATATGAAAATAATAATATAAATTGTAATAAAAAAATAAGAAAAATTAATTTTTATTTTTTATTTTTTTCATTACCTGAGCAACTTTTTCTCCCATATTTGGTGTGTGCATTACTCCCTGGAAATATTTAGCAGAGCCATTGTCCTGCAGAGAGAACTGCGTCACGAAGAATAAAATAATATAAAATTTTATTGTACATGAAATAAAAAAAATTAATTAGATGATATTGTAATAAATATAATGAAAATTAATTAATAAAAATTAGTAATAAATCAATCATCCTGTATAACTGATTGAATTGATCAATTAATCCATCAATTTTATTCTTTTATATTGTATTTTTGTATGTAGTTAATTGATTGTAATTTTTTTTTTCTTTTTTTTCTCTTTATTTAAATGTGAATAATATCAATTTTGTAGTGACATAATACACTTGTACCTAAATTTTATTTATAATTGTTAATTTAAAAAAGGAAAGAAAAATATTAAATATATATATATATATATATATATATATATATATATATATGAGGGAGAGAGCAAAAGAAAATATTACAATTGTATACTGAGTAATTGAATAACTTACTTTGTGTTTAACAGAGTCCGAACCCATTTGACTAAGTGATGGTGATTTTCTTTCTTTTGATGCACGCCATCGTTGAAGATCACTCTCAGACGCCACGCCAGGAAATATTTTCGAGTGTTTTGTTGCTAAAATAAAAAAATATATATACATATATATATTAAATATATGAGATTGATGATGATCATGAGAAAAAAATAAATAAAAAATTAATGAAACAAAATTCAGTGTAATTTCACGCATAATTTCTACACTAAATTCGCTATTTTTATTTTTTATTTTGTTTTAAATTTAAGTTAATTTAGCGAGACTCAATGGCATTCAGGCGTATCACAAGAGTAATAAATGATGGAGGGTCTCGAAGTATTTTAAAAGCAATTGTTTAATGATGGCCAGTGTTGTAGAATTTTTAGTCAATTTGAAAAATTCGCCATCTATTTAAGCTGCATCCAGTGTATTATATACAATTAGGTATACATTGTAAATATATAAGAGAGACATAAATTTGTTTATAATAAATTCCTAATGTGTCATTAATTTATCTGGATAAGAACTCGTTCAATATTTATAGATGATCTACAATGATAATTTTACAATGAAATTATATTAATATATATTTTATTATTATTATTTTTTTTTTTTTCATTACTTATTGATGATATGTGCAAATATAATTTTTCCTCAAAAATCCACAAGCTTGATGAACAGTATAATATAATAGAGAAAAAAAAAAGTTGAGTAAGGCCTAAAAAGAAAAGTGCAATTGATTAAACAATGAGGAAGACAAATAAAAAAAAAAAAAAAAACAACAAATGAAAAATAAAAAGAAAAAAATATCAATAAATAAATTCCACAAAGATAAAAATATAATAATAGTAGTGGTAGTAGTAGTCACGTTAAAATTATAAATTTTCATAATTGTTAAATATTTATTTATTATTTATTTATTTTTTTAAATATAGAAAAGCTTTCTGCTGCATTTGTGATAGATAGTGAGACAAAGATAGATGTAAAAAAGCTAAGGGATGATGAGCTTTATATTATATATCAGTTGGTAAGTCAGGATTTTGTGCAAGCAACGATCGGCAAAACAGCCGCGTCCCCTTTTTATTAAAAGCTTCAGCAACGCGGTGGTTGGCGAAACATTTGCATTCCATCCGCCCAACTAAACGATCGGCATATCAATTTGTCTGCTTTATTATTATTTTCTTTTTTTTTTTTTAAATAATTATTTGTTTTCCTTTCGTTTGAAGGTTTTTTTTTTTTTTTTTTTTCCATATATATTTTACCTTCCATGAGATTATCGACCGTTGCTGGCCACCGCTCGAGCTCAGTCACGCGTTCACTCCCTCGACCCGCTACTAGAATATTTTATCTCAGCTTTCACATCCAATTTTACCTCAAACTGTCATGCTTTTTTAAACAAATTGTTTTTTTTTTTTCTCTATTTAATTTTTTTCTATTGCATTAAATATAATATATGTCTATATATATATATATATATGTTTTCCAATTGATCCGAGGTCACCAATAGATAATTCTGCAAAAGGGTAGAATTTTAGTAGGAAAAATAATATTGAGAAATGGCAATAGCGGTTTACCCTACTATTAGGAATAGTAACACGATTAATTGATAATGCGCGAGATTAGATTTTGAAATGGCGAACTAAAGGGTGGAAAGGAATTGAAAAAAAAAAAAAAAAAGAAAGTATATGTATATATCAGAAAAGCTCTACACATGTAAAAACAATAGGATAATACGACAAATAATATTGAAAATATTGATAATGTTGATCAAAACAATGGATTATAAATTAAGGGAATGTAGATACAAGGTGACATCGAATACGAACATTGAAGACATTAAAAGGATTTGACTACAGTCAGAAACATCCACGAAACGATCACAAACCCAAATAATATTAAATATATTTATAATTATTATTAAATAGTTTGTCGTAATGACAATAGTAAAATTATATTGATAATTATTTTCAATAAATAATGAAACTTACGAACGCTACATGTGAGACTTCTGCATGGAATTCTAGATATATCAGATTTAACCATTCGCCTAGAAATAGCATCCAAACTAGCAGCATGTGAAACACTACGGGATGGTCCATCATTTCCGTTTCCCGGCGACGAATTTTGGCCTTCCCAAATGCCGGACTTTGGCGAAACCTGGAAGAACAACAGGCATTAATTTCAGAGAAAAAAAAAAAAAAAAAAAAAAAAGAAATGAATTTAATTAAATTTCACAATCACCTACCCAACAATAAATATATCAAAACAATAGAGGCTGTATATTTTATTACAAAACAAAACAAAATAAAACACAAAGAAACAATAGAATTTTCCATTTCACAATAAATTAATAAAAAATAATACGGTGGATTAATGAAAAATCCATTTGATGTATTGATTAAACCGGTACGAGGTAGATGATAAGTGAATGTGTGGAAAATTAAAAGGAATAAAAAGAAAAATATCGAATTTTTAGTTAATATAAATGTACTAACATCGCTAACGCCTTCAGGACTTGCTATAGGAGCAGTATTGGCCATTGTTGTGCAGGATTTTGGTGTAACAGAAGTTCCATGAGCGCTGTTGCTCATTGGAATTTGCAATGGCGGTGGTGGACCCGTAGATGGTGGTGATGTACTGCTCATCCTGGTTGAGCCCCAAGACTCGACCATTGTTGGTGAGCCACATGTTAGTGGACTGTAAATAAAGTTAATGTCTATGTCAGTAATTCAATTTTTTCCCAAAGTAGGGAAAATCAACCCTACAATTGTCTTAAATAGTTGAAAAATTGGCATTAACATTAAATACAATGAAATAAACTGAATATTAATTTCAGTATACTAAACAAATGTATTTAATGATTTGATAAATTTAATATTTAAACACTAAATGCGCCAATAAAAACTGCTAATTGTAAATGGAAGAAAAAAACAAAAAAACAAAAAAAAACGAGTCACAGAAATGATCGATAGACGGACGCCAGGTCGGAGGTCAGCTGGCTTCGGGATTGCCAAGTGTGTCAGTGTTAGGTCAGATTCCACCAATCGATATATACATATGCCGGTTATATATACATGCAAAAACTAGTACCACAATCGTGTGTACAGTCAAAACTTTGCTTATTCACTTTTCTCAAAAAAGCAAAGTAGAAAAGAAGGCAAGAGGAAAGAGAATGAGGAATAATACAATCAATTTACATTGAGTTGCCTTGGGTATTTCTTGAAATCACAATTAGGATTATTTGATTTCGTTTGCGTGTGTAATATTTCAAATATGAAAAAGTACTTGTGTAAAATATATATAGTCATTTATATATATATGTTTATATGACAAAAGCTTAAAGGACTTGTTAGACCTTGAATGTGTCCACGGGTGTAAATTACATTTGTTGGATGTATTTATGTCATTTAGTCATTGTTAAATGTCGACTTTGTATCCGGTGTTAAGTCTTCAGGGTTTCCCATTACTTTATCAATTCTCCTACATCTTATCCCCTTCTACCAAGTGGCGTCGCGTGATTCACTCTATATTATATATAAAATATATACAGTACTTTTAGAGTTCCGTATACTTCATTGTCGTTGTCAGCCAAAATGTGTCGCAACTAACTCGAAGCCGAATTTTAACTTGCGTGTTTCCCTCGCTACTAGTCCCACAACTGTACAATTATTCCTTCATCGCTATTGTCTATCTCATTTGCTAACTTGTCTGCCAAACTTGTGTATACTCAGTCTATATTAGCAGACAACTCAACATAGTACGAGGACATGGAAAAATTAGGTTTTTTTAATCACACAGATCTCCTGAGAAGTAGAGTGGGAAAAAAATTCATTTTGATTTCCCTGGAGCCCCTAGTGTTTTTTTTTTTTTTTTTTTTTCGTATTACACTAAAAATTTTAGGCAAAGTGAGAGGACAGAATAGACAGAATAATTTTTAAAAAATAAAATAAAAAGTAGGACAAAACTGGACCACTTTAATTTAGGGTTTGTTTTTTTTTTTGTTTTCATTCTTTTATTTTATTATTACTATTCCTATCGTTATTACTTTTTTTAGGTTAATGAAATATTTACACAAAAGTAATAACTATAAATTATATTTTAATATATTTTTAATATCCAAATGAAATGATTTGAAACATCAAATGCAATTGAATGAAGACCTTGAAGAAAATAAATGACATTTTTTTTCTTTCTTTCTTTCTTTCTTTTTTTATTTAACTACGTTGGATAATAGTTTTATTTGAATTGACAGTCATAAAGAACTTCAAGTCTATCTATCGCTCGATAAATGCGTGGCAAAGAGTAGTTAGATGAATTGCGGCTTCTCAAGAGAAATGGCAGATCGATTGTGGATAGGAGGTGGCAGTAATAGTAGAAAAGAGAGCACAGGAAATCGAGGTCCCTTTCTATACAATGAATAAAGGTGAACAATGACAATAGAAAATATATTGAGGAAGAAAAGAAGAAAAAAAAAAAAAGAAAGAAAATTATGTGTCAACAATTTATTACAACTAGTGATTGGTGAGCACGATATTTGTATCGTCGATACAAATGTCAAATCTGCATGATAAACAAAAAAAAAAAAAAAGATAAATAAATTTAAAAAAAATATATAATATCTTAAATTATATAGAATTATTTATAATGTTAATTTATATGGAAATTAATTAATTTTTTTTTTCTTTGTGATATGATTGTTTGATTGAATAAAAATAATTTTATTTACCAATTTTCTGATGCGTCTTCGTCTAATATGGTCCCGTCGGCGAGTTGCCGATGTTGAGGCACATTTGATGTTGTTCGTGGTCGATTTCTCACTCTTGATGGACCAACAACGCCTGTCCTGGATAATCCAGCACGAAATGATGCTCTGGCCCTGTCAACTAATTAAAATAAACATTACTCAATAATATTATTAATTTAAAATAGTATAAAATATAAAAAAAAAAAAAAAAAAATCAATTTATATAAATAAATAATTTTTAACAATAAAAAAATTTTCAAAAATTATACGAGCAATCATAAAATTGTGTAAATTGACAATTACAATTTATATTATGGATAAACGTAAAAGTGAGAGAGAGTCGATTGAAGTTGATATAGTTAAACAGATTCGTGACTGGACAAAGTATTCCATCAATCATTAACAATTCAACATATGGAGGACATCAAGACAGCCCATGTTGACGATGTATACGAGGACATTCTAAGAGTCAAGTCGGCGACGACGACGACGACGACGACGACGACGACTACTACAAATGTAACGTTTATTACCAGGTCAGGGTTAACAGTTTAGACGCGCGTTTGCCGGTTGGCCGCCGTTGCAGAGACCTCTAAATATAGTCTGCAGACATGTGTGTACAACCAAAGCACATACTCCAGATACGAAAATGCGATGAGCATTGATGTTGATATGTTTTCAACACCACGTTCCGTCACTGAATAATCTTAAACTTGTACACCTGCCTCGAAATCATTGATCCCTCTGCATATGACTGGTTGGTATTCCAACTTGGCCTACCAAACTGTGAACTTGGATGTAACTTATGTTATTATAATAGTCGACCGCATTATGCAGTAATAAATATACACACACATATATATATATAAACATAACACAATCTTGGCCCTACTGTTATGATGATTACTTGACAACCTACTTCCTTTGGGTGTGATTCGACCTCGTTGAATATTATCAGATTAATTTATATTTTTATTTTTATTTAGATTGTACAAGAGAATGAATGAATTTTAGTTGAATTAAATATTCTTAGGATGGCAATCCTGCAAAGTTTTTATTTTATTTTTTTATTTTCATTATAATGTAAAAAAAAAAGATGAAAAAAAATTTTTTTTTTTTTTTCGTTTAATAAATGAAAATATCTATTTTTATAAAAATACTCTGCGCTTACATCGTGTTACGAGTCGATTATTTGCTGGACTGGGCGCAGGTACGGCCGGTGGTGGTGGTGGTTGAGCATTGAGGTCCTCGAAGTTTATGATCTGCAGGCAAATGTCATCCACCTCACTTTTTATTGGCGCAATGACCTCACTACATTGGAATTTCGTGCCTAAAAAAAAAAAAGAAAAAAAAAAATTAATTAAATAACAAAGAAAAATGATAAAACACTCAGTAAATTTTTCATGTATATATCATTAAGTTGGGACTATTCATCTCTGATGATTATTTCTCTATTTTCATATCGTTCTCTTTAAAAAGTCAAGGATTTCTTCCTCCTCTTATTATTATTATAATTTTTTTTAATAACATGATAATGATAATGATACAAATACAAAAATATTTAGACAAAAATATTCAAATTGTTCTTTTGTTAATCGGTTATTTTTATCCTGTACTTTTCATAAAATATTTACGTTGTGGCAATTTATTATTATAATATTGACAATCCTTCACAATAATTTATCTGTCGGATGTAACATCACCAACTGGCAAAATGGCCGGACATATTGACGAGTAAACAGACAGAACAATGTAAAAAAAAAAAAAAAAAGAAAGAAAACATAAGCGACAATCAACATCACTAATAATAAACTATAACAATAAATTCATACATATCATAGATACAAATAAATAAATAAAAATAAAATTGATATATATAAAAAATACATGAATATAAACAAATATCCTCATTCTTTATTATTTCTTTTTTTTTTTTTTATCACAGTCACAGTCACAATCACATTTTACCCCTTACCCCTCTTCAATTTACTAAAAGACAATGCGAAAAATATTCCCCACGAGAAAGAAGAAAACTGAAAAAAAATTTTTTTTTTTTTTTTTTTTTTTTTTTTTCCTGATATTTGTCAATACGATATAGTAAACGACAGGGATATAAAATAAAAGACTGAGTTGGGCTATATTATATAGAACAATAAAATTGAAAGAGAAAAAAAAAAGAAACAATATATCAAAGATTTGGTAAACGATATATATACATTTTTATTTTTATTTATTTTTATTTATTTTCATTTGAAACTTTTTACGTGAGGAGTGTATTGTCTTCGTTTGAAATCACGATTGAACGCACACACAACATTATCCACACAGTGATAAAGCTAGACATTGATAAAAAAAAAAAAAGAAAAATATATATATATATATATAGAGTGAATGGGGAATAGGAATGAAAGGGATATACAGATATAGTAAGAGGACACAAGGTGAATGCACCCTGTATATACCAGCAAAATACAGGGTGATAGGCGGGGCAACAGTTGCATGGGAGGCTGTGTGGAAAGCTAGGTATACTCTCATCGATCCAAAAACGGGGGATACTTGCGCTAGAAATCTCTCTCTCTCTCTCTCTCTCTCTTTCTCACTCTCTTTTTCCTTTTCACATTCTCATTCACTCTCACTCCTTTTCTCTGTGTGTGAGTGTGTGTGTGTGTGTGTCGACGCCCAAGACTATATACTTTTGGCCGATGCTCTTTTCGATGCGGCGCAACAACCGCAACACAAATCCCTAATTTCAACACACACATACAGAGCCAGGAAAAAAAAAAAAAAAGAAATAAATAAATAAATAAATAAATCAATCAATAAATCAATAAAATACGCCGATATTTATTTTATAAATTTATTTATTTATTTATTTATTTTTTTTTTTCATTTTGGTTACTTTTTTTTTTACTTCAATCGAATATTAAAATTTACATTTTAATTAATTATTATGAATATAAATTGATATATATATATTTACATAAATTAATTCAATAACTCATATTATTATGATTTGTGAATGATTTTTAAAAAAATTTCATTATGTAATTAATTCTATCACTTTTTTATCATCGTCTTCCTTATTTTTTTTCAATTTTTTTTTTTTTTTTTTTCTCTATTTTTCCACTGTATCGTGAGTGGATAAATAAACATACAAGAATAAATAACAACACACAATATAAACAAAAAGAAAAAAAAAAAAAAAAAAAAAAAAAAAAATAGGTAAAGAAGAATATTCGAGATAGTCAAACAAGTACATCTCAAGCAGCTTATCAACGTAATCGACCTATTGCCCAGTTAAAAGTGGGCAAATACAATTTTACCACACACAAATCTATATACATTTTCATCAAACAACCGCATAAGCCGGCCCCTCGTGATACTCGTGAACATATTCTGGCACAATTCCAATATTGCTTGAACAAAAATACTTTTGTAGTAACCAAATCAACGAGTGCGTGGGATGTGTGCCAGGTAAATCTGTGGGTTCTCATCATGATGACATGACATAAGCGGATGGTGTGGGAAAAATTAATAAAGAAAAAAAAATAATAATAAAAATAAAAAAACAAAACAAAACAAATAATAATAATAATTTTAAATAATAATAATAATAATAATAATAATAATAAAAGAGAGTGGAGAAAATGGGAGAGATATTAACAACCCTCGTGTATGATAATGAATAAATGACGAAGATGACGATGATAATGAAGAATTTTAAGAAAAATAATTAATATGTAGAGGAAAAAAAAAAAAGAAAGGAAAAAAAAAGAAAAAAAAAATACGAGGTCGACGACGGCGGGAACGATAAAATGAACCTCGACGGGCCGGTTAGTAGTTTGGGTCAACGGCTGCTCCCACCAATTGGTCGATGACGCTTACTCTCGACAACGTGACGTCACTACCACGTGAGTGCATTGCCCCAGTGACGTGTGGTGGTACGCGCCGACAACTGTACAACTACAACGACGACGACGACGACGACGACAACGACGATGATGATGGAAAGGTGTGTATACACGACTTTTAGCCGAGTTTAAATGCATGAAAATATAATTGTAGTGAGCGTGTGTGGCCCCCTTTTCAATTTTACACTGTGCATCTATTATACAATCTATATTTACAATTGTATTTGTGTATATCTATGTATAACAATAGAAAATTGAGAAATATTTATATTGTGTATGAAATAAAATTTTAATATTTTTATTGATTATATTGAAGTAAATAAATTGAATAATTATAGGAAGAAAATAAGATGAAAATTATATTTATTGAATATAAATTTTATTCAACTTTTGATATTGAATAAATAAATATAATCAATAGAATCAAAATTGGTATTCCATGTGAGTGTATTCTTAAATAAATAAATAAATAAATAAATAAATAAATAAATAAATAAATAAATAAATAAATAGATAAATATATATTGTGTGAGAGAAAATCGTGGTGTGAAACAGACAAATAGTTAACGAATCGGACGCGAATGGTGAAATAAATACAGAATAGTGTCCAAAGTAGAGTTGTATAGGTAAAAGAATATAAAAGAATGGGCCACAACGCGTAATAATGCCACGATCTTGAGTTGTGTGTACGACTTCGATAAATTATATAGCAGTAGATATCGATCTTCAACTCTACTTATATATATATTATATAAGGTCACCCCTTATATATCAGAATCAATGCAATCATTGCACGATTATATAAACAATCACAATAGAAAATAAAAAGAAATTCAATATTAATTTGTTTACATTTTTTTATAAAATGATTTTTTTTTTTTTTTTTTTTCTTTTCTTTCTCATTTTTCCAAGTATAAATATTAGATTATTTCCCACTTTCTCTCACTCTTCCTACACAATTTGGCAAAATCAAGACAGAAATAATATACAGGCAGGATAATAAGAAGTCAAACTGCCACTCACTTTTCCATTTAAAATTCGTAACGAGCCACACGTGTATTATCCAACACATGTAATATCATCCACTATTTATTTATTTATTTATTTACTTCCTTAAGACAGTAAAAAAGTTTTTCTTTAATCCCATATAAGAATTTACAAGCACCACATTATTATCATTATTTGTTCAATAATTTAAAAATCAACGAAAAAAAAAAAAAAAAAAAAACTTTTTATTTGATCATTTTTCTTGATTTTTATTTCATCACATCTCATTATCATTATAATAATAATAATAATTATAATTATTATTTTTTTTTTTTTGTATTTTTTTTTGTATCATTGAATCATGAAATCATAGATAAAATAGACTAAGCCAGTGAAACCAAGAATTCTCGTCATTGTTTAAAAAGAATAGGAATTAAAAGATGAAGAGTATTAAAAAAATGTGTGTACACATATGTGTACATATATATAAAGAATTGAATATTGTAGAGATTTGTCTTACCGTCTTTTCTGTAATAGAGAATTTCAAAATGTTTTTCAACACCAGTGAGAAGGGCATCACGTAAAGCGGCAATTGCATGAGGTGAGGTCATTGGCCCATGAAGAAAATCACAAACTGCCGGGCGTTGCATCACCTCTGCCCTCGAATATCCAGTGAGCCGACAAAATCCATCTGAACAATAGATTATGTGACATAGTCCCTGTTGTGCATTGGCCACCAAAAAACTTCTATCTGTAAATATTAAGAAATTATATTATTTCAATTTTAATTAAATATATTTTATATTAATACTTAATAAATTATTTATCAATATTTTTTTTTTTATACAAGTAATAATAAATAAAAAAATTTTATTTATTCATTTACTTATTATTAATATTTTTATTTTTATTTTTATTATTTATATTGTCATTTTTGTTGTGGAATCAAAATAAGTGGAATTATTGAGAATTGTGGGAGTGACTTTCGGATTTTAATGCAAAAGTCTAATATGAGCCGTGACCTTCATATCATAAATACGTCGTGTCCGATGTAACCAGGGTAAAATACATACATATATATTATGAATCATAAAATATTTCCGCATCGTGTTCGTCGTAATGACCGTCTGGTTTTGTCCCAATTTCCCTATGAATAGCCACTGAAGAGGGTCTGTGATTTTATACATATTTTTTCTCTCTATCTCATTACAATTTAATGAAGGACAAAAAAATATATATAATAATAATAATAATAATAATAATAATAATAATAATAATAATAATAATAATAATAAATAGAAGAGAGAAAAATAATATTGTGAATAGAATAAAAAATTGAAAATATGTACGAAATTTTAAATAATAATTTTTTTCTTTTTTTTTTTTTCAATATTATTATTCCTCTTTATTTTGTACTTGAGTTGAAGAAAATTTACGTATTATATCAATTTATATTTAACTACTGTGGCGCACACGATGTGTTTTAAAAATAATCAAACACTCAAATAAATTCTTTCAATGTGTATAAATGACAAGCGCCATTGGTGGCGCCTTTTTTACTCTCACGCATCATTTTTATCTATTTATGATTACTATATTATTTCTACATTTTACATATCACAAAATAATAAAACAATTGAAATAATCATTGGAATAAATATAAATGAGTAAATAAATAAATAAATAAATAAATAAATGATTGATACTAATTATATTTACATCAGAGTGAGTGAAATTTACGTAAAAGTAAAAAATAAAAAAATCATTTAAACCAATTTCCTTTTACATTGTATACATATATTCAATATATATATATATATACATACACAATCACTGCTGGGTGATATATATACTTCTGGTGCCATTATAACTGAACGAATGACAGACGGTGCGGAAGAACTTAAAATGAAATTTTCAAATTTTGGCGCGTCGCCAGACCTCACATCAATACATATAAACTACTAGAAATAAATTTATAATATTGGTATACGTATATTTTTGTATATACAATGTGGATGGCCACAACGAGAAAGAGTAAGAAGAAGAAGAAGAAAAAAAAAATAATAAATAATAATAATAATTATTATAATAAATCAAAGAATAGGAGAGAAAGCGGGAGAAAAAAAAAAATTCCCCGTGCTCTGGAATATTTTGTGTATCGGTTTTCGTTGCATATTTTTTTTTTTGTTTTTTTTTTTTTCCTCCTCCGGCGCCATTTCATTATCGAGAGAATAAAAATACATGGAAAGAAAAAATAAAAAATAAAAAAATTAGAAAGAGAATGTTAGAAATATTTTTGTCGTTTTAGGAACCGGGTCAAATAAATAAAAAAATAATAATTATAATAATAAATGAAAAAAAAAAAATATTAATCGTTGCATTATTTTTTATTAATAATAACAATAATGGCATATGATAATAATAATTGTAATAATAATTAATTAAAATAATAAAAAGTGGGTCGCACGATTTGTATATGTGATATATATAAATTATGTGTGTGTGTGTGTGTGTGTGTGTGTGTGGACCCTATGACGTCGAGGTCACGTTCTGACTGCACACGCTGCGGAAAAATGATGCAGACATGGGGGCTTTCGATGTCACGGGCCAGGGCTACACTACCAAAATGACGGTATGTGAGTAACGGAAGTGCTAAATTAGGTATTTATGCAAAACATCTATAGAATTTAGAATGAATTGAAATATATGTAACAATGAGGCGCGGTAGTGGTTTATGGTAATGATGAATTTTGATTGTATGATCGACAAGAGAACAATTGAAATTCTTTAAAAATGTTTCATACATATATATATGTATATATATATATGTAGATAAAATGTATGTATGTATTATAGTTGAGGGATGAGTAAGGAGAATAAATAAAAATTGGGAAAAAAAATGAAGAAATAGAGCAGAATAATATGATCAGGATAAAAATGACATTCGGTCCATCAGCAAAAATTCCATATCTCATTCAAACATGGGAATATTATACTTGATAAAATATTGAATATAAATATTGAATTAATTTTTATTCTTTACGCATAAAAAAAAAAAGAAAAAAAAAAAACAAAAAAAAGAGTTTGATTTACAATTTGATTTGTATTTATATTTTATATCTGAATTAATCCATATAAAATAGTGAATTTAATTGGAAAAATTTTCATTTCTACATTGTAACAAAATAAAAAAAAAAATAAAAAATTCATATACAAATGAAAAATTTATATTAATGGATTTTTCAGTTAAATTATTATATATTATTTTTAATCTTGTCGTATTTGAATTGGTCAAGGGGAAGCGTCAAAGATTAGAAGCCAAAAATTTTTGATTGACATTTGTGGGGATATGGACTTAAAAAATAAAAAATAAAAAAATGATTGTCATACAATTTGAATATGCAATTGACACGTGGCACATATATTTTTATAATATATATACATATATACATATTTAATATTTCTGTTATATAAAATTTTTCTATCACTTCTACGATTTCATGTAAAATCTAATTCAAGTGTCGATTTCAATCACAGTCCAACCATATAATCTAAATCGCTATGTAAAATTTAAGAATTAGAGCTTATTCCCATTTTTTTTTTCTTTTTTTTTCTTAATACACTCGCACGAACCCGATGATTTATTTGATCAAAAATTATTTATGTGAAACATAAAAATAATAATAATAAACAAAAAAAAAAAAATAAAATAAATAAATAAATCAAAATTATTATATATGAATAAACACGTCCAATAATATGTATTATCATACAATATATTATGTCAATATTTTCGAAGCGAAAGGGAGAAGAGAAAAAAAAATTATTCCATTTTTTTTTTTTTTTTTTTTTTTTTTTTTTTCCAACTAACACACGCACACAATCGATTGCAATGGTCGACTCCACGCTCGACCTCCCACTACTCCTGTACTATATGGAATTTGAATGTAACCGTTGATTGGGTTATGTGTACATGAATATTACTATTATCCCTGGGTAGCAATAAAACAGGTCGAAACGATCACGCGACACTCACACTTTGTAATATCATCCCCTTGCACATGTACACGCGTATGCACGCAACGTGAGTGATGTCCATTAAAATAAACGAAGGAAAAAAACATAAATAAATAATAAAAAATAAAAAATAAGTGATTGCATTGATAAGGTTTCTCTAAACGTTCAATTATGTTGTTATTTCAATTTGATGGAATTTTTTTTTTTTTTCTTCTTTTTTGAAAATTATTGGATTCTTTGGTATGGAGGAATTAAATATCAAGGCCACGGTTGGATTATTTGATTGTTTTGTTATATTATACATGTTCTCTTCAAGTTCGTGATTTAATACAATTTTATATTGTTACACTCTAATTATTATTTATATCTTACCGTGTGTATCAAACTTCCTGATTATTGTTTCGATGATGGTTGTTCTTGGTGCAACGTGCCCTCTTCTGACCGGCATTGCAGCCAAATAATAATAACGCTCGGATCCTTTTCAAGGACCCGCACGCACTTATTATTGATTTTTTATTTTTTTATTTTTTTTCGCCTCTTACTTATTTATTTGTTTATTGTATTGTACTTATATTTATAATATCACGCACAACAAAAGCACAATCATATCAATAAAAAAATGAGAAATATTAATCGAATTTTCGCACCAAAGCTTTTTATTTTACTTCAATTTATTTATTTTATTCCGTTATTTATTTATTTATTCATTTATTTAGTATTATTATTATTATTTTTTTTTTTTCTATAATTCACATCAAGAAAACACAAAATGAAAATAATAAGTTACTTATCAATTTACTGTAGATCGCTAAACGTATGATTTTTTTCTATTTATTCTCTTTTTACTTTTTTATTTTTTATTTTTTGTAAAAAAGCACAGCACGAATTGAGCATAATTATATATACATTTATATGTATATATGTATATATTTACCACATATTTGAACGCACTTTTTTCATTCGTTTATTTATTTATTTTATTATATATATATATATATTGTTTTTTTTTCTTTCTTCTTTTATTGTGTGAATTTTCGAAAATTAACTTTCATTCTTCGTTATCATTATTATTATTATTATTACGATTATTAATTTTTTTTTTTATTCATAAATATTTTTAATAATGTACTTCAATTTTTTCTTTTTTTTTCTTTTTCACACTTGATATAATTTTAATTGTATATTATTAATTATGAATTTACGTTGGTTATACTTATTTCCCGTTCTTTTTTCTTTCATTCCTTTATATTTTGTTTATTATTATTATTATTATTATTATTCAAGATGTGTAGAAGACGATATACGCTGAATGTATTGGCGTATTTTCTGTAGACATTGCTGAAGGCCAATGTGAATGCGTGTATTATATTGATAATATACAGTAAAATAGTTTGAAAAGTGGCTTTGAAAAAGGCGTATGAACTCACTTACGCTTTATGTTGATAATTTTGAAGAAGAAAGAAAAAGAAAAAGAGAAAAAAAAAAAAAGCAAATGACGAATATCCAAGAATTTTTTGATATTTTCGTTGCCAAGATTTTTTTGTTTTTTTTTTTTTACTTTATTTTATTTTGGACGATTTTAGCCTAAATATTATTATTAGTATAGTTATTATTATTATTATTATTATTATTATTATTATTATTATTATTATTATTATTATTATTATTGTGATTATTATTGTTGTTGTGATTATTATTTTGTTTCTCTCCGTACGTGAGAAAAGCGTGAAGAAAAATGAAACAGTTTATATATAGAGAAAAAAAAAAAAAAAAAGAAAAGAATTGAAACAAAGATATGTGAAATATATATGTATGTGTGTATATTTTTGTTTTAATTTATCCGGAAAAAAAAAAAAATAAGAATAATAATTTTTTTTTTTTTCTTCTTTTTCTCAACTTTGTTCTTAGCAAATTGTTTATTTAAACGCGGAAAATTTTTTTATCAGACCAGTGTAACATTATTTTTATTTAATATTACGACTCCACCATAAGGCCTGCAGAGAGATATCTCGAGGGTTAGTTTATTTTATTTTTTTCTCCTTGTGTATTTGTGTGAGTGTGTGTGTGTGAGTCATTCACTCTCTCTATCTTGCCCCTTTATTATTTAGTTAATGATAATATTGAATTAAATAATAATATGTATCTCGTAACTATAACAAACACTTTCTGTTTTATACAAATTTTTTTTTTTTTTTTTTTTTTTTTTCTCCTTTACACGTTTATAAACTCATTACTTATTATTTTTCTTGATATTTCTCTTTCAAATCTAAGGAAATACTATTGTAAATATAAATAAACAATGAATATACATACATATAAATGTTTGTATATATATACACACTTAACACCGTAATTACTGGTGTTTTTCACTATTAAATCATTTAATATAATATTTTTCTCTATGTGACTCTTCATATATTATATTATATTATATTTTTGTTTGTGTATTTTTTTTACTCTCCGAGACGAGATAAATGCACTCGGTGATTGTCGGTTATTGCCTTTCCGTCATCCGTGAAAATATCAACAGTCCCAATATAAATTCACTCAACAAATGTATTCGTAATGTCACACTATTCTTCATCATCATCGTCGTCATCATCATCATCATCGTTATTATTTTCATCATCACAATATTGTTGTTCCATTCATGTGATATTTTCTCGTAATCTCTACACCCTTTAAGGGTTACTGTCAAATAATTTACTTTTATATCATGAATAAATATTTCAGGGACTTGTCTCATAATTTTTTTTTTTTTTTCGTCTATTCCCTCTTCCTTCCTTTTTCTTCTTGCTTTTTCTTTATTTTGTTTTGTTTTATTTATTTATTTATTAATTTTTTTTTATTTTGATTTTGTTTCTCTTTTTGTCAACACACTCGCGTACTAATTTAATTTTTTTTTTTTTAATTTTATTTATCCTCCACTTGGTTGTCGTTAATTTTGCATCTTATGATATTTATGAAGATGAAAATATTAAAGAGCAATTATTGAATGTGGTAAATGAATTTCTTTTAATAATCTACCATCATACACAAACGACTAACCTGATGTGAAGGCACGTGTTGGTTTATTTATTATTATTCTTCTATTTATTTTTTTCATGAAATATACAACAAAATTTCACGATATTTTTTACTTTTTTTTTTTTTTTTTTTTTCTTATTTCATTATTAATTTTACGAAATAGATGAGACCCGATGGTGTAGCAGATGAAAATTATTTCTTATATTCTACAGAATATTTGATTTTATTTTGTTATACATTTATTTTTTAATTACGCAATTATAAACACAAAGTAGTCAATCAATCAGCTGATATTCATATTCTACAATCGGCAGTTTATACCGTCTATCCACACGCATACACGCGCAATAGCGACAGCTCACGGACACTTATTTTTGTACTTCATCATCACTATCATCATCTGCCAACGAATTATTTGTCACACATTCCAAGAAATTCTTCGTCATGTCGTTCATCTCTTTGAATTCACACACCTGTTTCAATCTCAAATAAATTCTTCATCAATATATTGAAATAATCACCAAATATATATCTTTTTTTTTTTTTTCTCTTCTTTTACGCTTTTATCTCTTTGAAATTCATCATCCCCAATAATATACCGAAATAATTCGATACAATTTAATAATATTCAATAAATAAATACAAATTGTAATTATGTGATTTTAAAAAATAATTATAATTCGAGTGTAATTATTGATGCAATTGAAAAGAAAATTATTACAATCATCGATTTTTATATATATATATATATATATATTTTTTTTTTTCTACAGACAGTAATGAAAAAGTTTGTATTGGTTTTTTTTTTTTTTTTCTTATCTTTAATTTACATTTTAACGGTATAAGAAATATTAAGCAATTGTCTTATAAATTTACCCTATGAAGTAAAATAAATATTTCACGTTGTCAATTTTTATGGGCAACTGATAATTATTATTTTAAATATTATCTTTATTATCAATATTATTATTATTGTGTTGTAGTATGTAAAATGTTTTTGCGTATTTGGCGATTTGCCTTATGTCAGTTGTGTAAATTAAAATTGAAAATTAATATTGGTGTGAGAGACACAACACGAGAGTCAAGTTAACACGTTTTTCTCAATGTTAAAACGAACGAAACAACGCGATCACACACAATGAATATCACTAGTTTTACCAGGCCTGGGCCACCGTGATGATGCGCGCAATATTGTACGCATGCGTAATGCAATAAATTCTCCCACCAACCATCGCGCGCTGCCGAAATCTCCGTGACAATACCGAGTACGGCCGATTTAAACCGAGTTGAAAAATATAAAATAACGTTGGAAGAAAAAGAGGTAGGAAAAAAAAAAGAAAAAAAGTTTTAGAATGAAAGAAGAAAAGAAGAAAAAGAAGAAGAAATGTGTATGTATTTACTAAAATACAACAGTAAAACTATCCTGTGACACTTTACATAAACCAAATTCATAGACTATGTAATTCATTATACCAACAGGTATTATATATATATATATTAAACATAACCTCAATAAGATGATATTGATAAGGACCATCTCTTTTTTAACTTCCTTATTTCGCCATTTCATTAAATTTTCTTACCTTTTTATTTTTTGTAATTTTTTTATCGCATTTTACACGAAATAAACGTACAATATTTTATTTAATTTTTATTTATTTATTTATTATTAATATATTTTTTTTTTTTTTCAGATACATTTAAAAAAAAAAAAGAATAAAAAAGATGTCAACAGAGCGATGAAATGAAAATTGATGATACAGTGACGACCCAATTTTCTGTTCTTTTTTGACAGACTTGATAAGCTTTTGCCAATATTTTTTTATCAACAGAAAAAAAGCTCAAGTACTCGAAAAAAAAAAAAAAAAAAAAAAAATTGAATTAAAAGAGTAATATGAGTGAACTGAATGATAAGACGTAGATGAATATATATTTTTGTGGATACATAATATATATATATATATATAAGCAACGATAAAGATATAACTTTGACCGTCAGCCTTTACGAGTCCGGAAATATTTTCTCATGCCGATGAAACTAAATCTAGGCATTCGCTCGCAGTCATTTAGAATCCGAGTTCAGAGTCATAAAAAAAAAAAAAAAAATTCTAACGATATATTTTGAATCACACTCGTTGATAATTTCAATCGAGTGACCTCATAACATCCCAACCATTTATTACAATATATATTTTGATAATTAATACACACGATTGACCTTGATTACAAATAAGAAAAAAAAAAAAAAAAAAAAGGAAAAAGTAATCCCTATTTCGCGGTCTTGGCATACAGCCACGTTTGATATATTGAATATTAATGCTGTCAAGAATATTAATAGATCACTATTCTCTGGTAAATGTGAGGAATATATACAAACCCTAATAATAATAATAATAATAACGGCATTGAGCTCTTGTAGAGTTTGAAATTGCATACGAAATGCGACGCATTGTAGTGGATTATCGCGTGAGTTGGTCGTCAAATACGATCAAACAGTATGTGATATACGTATATTAATCGTCTCTTTAATTCTACATTCAGCACGACATTTCTCTATATGAGGTAATTGCATGCTGACAATTCATTGTCATTGGATTTAAATACGACATATATATAATATATTTTCATAAATAAACAGTCAAATAACACAATTGTAGATGAGTAAATATATGTTGAATGCGGCATTTAATTCTTTTTTCCCACGTTGAATTTTATGCTTTTTATGAAATAGTTTATGATGAAATTTTATTTATTTATTTATTTATTTTTTGAATATTTAAATTTTTCTGAGAGTTTTTTTATGTAAAAAAAAAATAGTGAAAATAAAAAAAAATTGTGCTTTTTTTAATAATGAATATCTGTATTGCCGACGAGTAGTAAGAGATAACTGTTTTATCATTTCCATTACTTGTGTAGAAGTTTCGAATGTATAGCGCTAGTGGTATATTTTACATTGTATGAATATAGAATATATGTAGGTATATATATGTATAATACAAAAATTATTCGACATAAATTTCAAATTATTCCACACACCATATGAGCGCTGCTCATCTTCATTCGGCTTCATTCGTACGATTCTTCACCCCCTTTCGGCTGTACTCGGATTTACATCCACGGGGTTCACGGGACTCTATTCAAGGAGCCCCGCCCTGCCGCCCGCCATCAAGTCACCGTCACGTAAAAGTGACCACTAGCTTATCTAGTAACGATTGTTGTACGTGAAAGTAAACTTGGCAAACGTCTCTCCGCGATAAATTTATAATTCAATTAAACAGTGAATTATCACTACAATTACATGCACGTTTTGCCTCGTATTAGAACAAATTGGATAATTTTATATATGTATATGTGTGGATGTGTGTGTGTCTCTCACTGTCTGTCTTCGATTATTTTCTATCCGTGAATTTTCATGGTGCCTTTCCACTATATGAGACACAACAGACAATTGTGAAAAATAAAAAAATTATTTTCACACAGTAATCTTTGAAAAATTTATTTTTGCGCATTTAAAAATTTCTCCAACAATCCACGATATTTAAACGCAGTGTCAAAAAAAAAAAGAAATAAATAAATAAAATAAGCAAATTATTTTAAAAAGTCCATAAAGACCCATCGATATCATCAAAGAGAAATTTAATAATAATAAAAGCCGGCACATAATAAAGATTGTTTTGTTGCTACTACTGCTAGTGTGTTTTCACCTGGCGTAGTGTTGTGCGTATGTGCATCAACGCATTTATATTGTAACAGCCAGTCACAGTGCAGAAAGAAAACGGTCGAGAGGAAGAGAGAGCGAAATAGTAGTTGAGAGAGGTGGACAAAACGACAGTACAGAGGCCGGTCATATTCGAGAAGCGAGACAGGAAGAGAGAAAGAGAGTAAGTTAGAGTGTTTGGTGTATTTTGTGACGGGATTATTTTCAGTGCTATATATTTTATCCAATGTATATTGTCATCACTGTAATTAATTTGTAGTTGAAATCGAATCCAGGCACAAGTGGGAGAAGACGTGTATTCACGTGACGTGACGAACTCAGTGAATTTATTGTGTTGTTCACGTGAAAAAAAAAAAAAATATATATATACATATATATATATAAAATTCATACGCCAAAGCCCCGAAAAAGACCGAGGAAGGTGGTGTGGAATCAGTGACAACGGATTTTGAAGAGGACCAGCTCCGTTTGGGAGCTCTACTAGGTAAATAATTATCCATACAATTTTGATATGTTCATTATTTTTTTGTAACTATCGTCATGTGATTATTTGCATTAATCATTTAGTTGTATTAAATTCAATTGTTCATTGGTAAAATGTATAGAACTCTATGTATACCGCTTTGCCATACGACGATATGATGATGACGGTAACGACGATGCGAGAAAGATGTGCCTGCAAATATGGCCGCCGCCTAGTTGCCAATGCCTCTGTCAAATTTTTTTTTTTTTTTTTTTTTTTTGTTTAATGTCATTGTTGTCACACATTTTAATCGTTACTCACGATTGATACCCTAAATAGACAGTTATATAAATTCATTTAAAAAATAAAAACAAAAAAAAAACAATAAAATTTTCTATTAATAATTATAATTTTATTTTATATTTGATCAATTATAACGAATAATTTAATTAATGATAAATTGTAAAGAATTTTTCAATTTTGATAATTCACCGACATTCATTACTCTATAATTTTTCTTGTTTTTTTTTTTTTTTATTCGACAATCGTTTGGCGGATTTCCAGAATTTTTTTTTTTTGCATTCAAATTCTTTCCTTTTTCATTTTGTTTACTTTTTTTTTTCTTTTTTTTTCTTGGGTTTCATTTCATGACATAAATGATAAATGAGTTCATAATATAATTCGTCAGTTTTTCTTCTTTTTTTTTTTTTTTTTTTTTTTTTCTTTGAACATTCAACTTTACAGTTTAGGTTTCATTTATTTGTGTGAGTAAATATTCGTAGAGTTAAATGAGGAATTTCAAGTATTTAGGTGAGGATCAGAGAACGAGATAAATGTCGTAAAGAAGGAGAGGAAAAAAAAAAAAAAAAAAAAATGAGTAAAATGCGAACAAACGAGGAAGAAGTAGATGCTGGAGAGTAGCAAAGAGAGGGAGGTGACACACGCACGAGCGTCACTTTCCTCTTGCGTAATGCGTGTGTACGCGGGTGGTATTTCAGCGCATGCGACTAAAGGGGAAGAGAGAAAAATAATAATAATAATAAAATAAAACAAAATAAAATAAAATGGGAGAAAAGATAAGAAGGAGGAAACCAACAAATCTTTAGCTTTCCAACCGACAAACTTTGCCTTTGTCTACTCTATAAAATTTATTGTCGACATTTGTCACTATTTTCCTTTTTTATTTCATTTTTTTTTTTTTTTTTTTTTTTTTCCTCTTTTGATCTCCTCAATCCATTTCAATTTGATTCAATTGTCATTACTCAATTTTCAAATACACAGGAAAAAATTCATTTATGGAAAAAAAAAAGGAGAAAAAAAAATTGCGATAATAATAAAATAATTGAGATATGACTTAATAGAAGAGACAGACACACACTCTAAAGTGAGAAAAAACATTTGTGGTATATGTACATACACACACACGATATGTCTTTTTATGATGGCTCTCATTGGCCAGACAATTGATACGGTAATGCAGTTGTGCTTTCAATTGGTACTGGTTTAATTGTCCACTGAATCTCACTCACCCATTCTTTCCCTCTCTCTCTCTCTCTCTCTATACTATAAAATATTTATCTCATTTTGTTAATTATCAAATACCAAAATGACAATGAGAATATTTTTTTATATTTAAATTTAGGGCATATTGGTTAACCTCAAAAAAGAGGGTCAACGTATTCGTCGTGGATCTTATAGTAAAGGACAATATAAAAAAGAAAGAGAGAATATAAAATACGTATATTGTATATGAGAAAATTGGTCTGCAAACTTTTCTGTGCTTGATCATGGTCCACGATCAACTATGTCCAACATTCTCTCCTTCAACCTTAACAACCAATCAACACTCGATAAATTGTCTATTTCTATCTTATTTTATTACTATTCCCCATTTGTTTTTATTTCAAATTTCATAATTTAAATTGTATCTAATATTACATAGTTTTTTTTTTTTTTTTTTTTCATCATCTTCTTCTCTATGGCTTTTGATAAATCATTTTTATATAATTGAAAGAACAATCACAACATATTATTCTACACTTATATATCAAATATGTATTCTAAATCAAGAATTTTTCATTGGAATTATCACAAAACTCGAAATTTCACATACATATGTTCATTTGTTCGACGTTTCTCTTCTCATTGACGTCATTGTAATACAAGTAAAAATAGAAAGTTTTTTTGGCTCTTGTGGGTTTATCCATGAATTATCACTTGAAATACAAATTGGAATAATTTGAAAAACTAGAAAAATATAAAATCTCATCACCCAATTATTATTATTATTATCTTTTATACTTTTTATTTCTTCATATAATCAAAGGTAAAATCACTCACATAAATAACAAGATAAAAACAAGTAAATTCCATACATAAATTTTCTCATATATTTCTTTTTTTATTTACCATTGATTTTTGTCACATAATTACACTACAATACTAAGAAAAAAAAAAAAAAAAAAAAAAAAAATTTATCTTAATTAAACTAATATAAATAAAGAGTTTAGGTATTAATAACATTTTTTCATGCTGCACAAAGTGCAATGGACACAAGGGCCCGAGAGACGTGGTGAGATGGTATAGCAAAAAAAAAAAAAAGGAAAAGAGAAGGAAAGAAAGAGGATCTGCGTCGACGCGTTGCATTTGGGTACATCGTATTTACGTCACACCATGAATGACGTCATTCACCTTTGCGCTCTCTCTACCTCACCCTTCTCCTCCACTTTATTTTCCCCCTCAATGTTCTCATTTTCATATATATATATATATATATTTATTTTTTTTTTGTTATAGTCAACTTCTACCCTCACTTCTCAAACCATAAAAAATATAAATAAATATGTAATACAATATTCACAATATTTTTGTATTCATCGTATAATAATAATTATCAGGTCGTACTAATTAATGTATCAAAACCCTCTTTATTATTATTATTATTATTAATTTATTAATTTATTTATTTTTTATTTCTTCCCCATACAATCTACTATCGTTCAAGGTTGATATTCTATATATACCAAGTATTTTAAAAGCTGTAGAGTGGAACATCAGACTTATATCGACTTCCGTTTTGTTAATAACGTCCCTACACATCCACTCGCTTTAATATATTCATTCTCATCAACAAAACCGTCACTTCAAACACTCACTTTAAAATAATATCGTTATAACCCTTCAACAACTATTTCAATGAAGGAAATAATAATAAAAAATTTTTAAAAATGATGGTGATGGTGGTAAAAAAAAAAAAAGCAGGAAGATGATGATGAAGAAGAAGGTAATTACCTTGAAGAGGTACATAAGAAAAAAAAGAAATGAAAAATCACAAATTAAATGTCTATTTAATTATTCATTTATTATTGTATATATATATATTTGTTTTTGTGACATTAGGATATATAATTTTATTTTATTTTATTTAAGTATAGATTCACGATGATCATTTTTCCCAACTTATTAATGGACACGTTATAACTGTCCCTGTCGGTGTATGTCTGTATGTATGGATGTGTGTCTAGCAAGTGTCGGAGCGTATCAAGTAACGAGTAAAATGCAGCTCAATATTATTTAACAGAGAGACGCTTTTCAAGCGTTTAAACACATACATGTCTCATCGTTTATTGTTTAATCGAACGTAAATGTGCGACGGTTCGTACACACCGAAATATGTATACATGTAAAATGTAAATGAACAAGAGAATAAAACTCTTTCATCTAACAGAAAATTCTATCCGGGAGTATTGGATGAATATCAATACATCTAAAATGAGTCTAGTAAATAGTATATGATGAAGGGGAAAGAAAAAAAATAATAATAATAATAATAAATAAATAAATGGAAGAGTAGAAGAAATAACCTGTCACACAATTCACAATGGCGGCCATTTTGTAGTTGAAGGGCCAGCCGCTGTGGCGCTACATTTACTTTCCTCTTTCGTCCTTGAATGACCGGACATTTAATTTTCTCCTTTTCTCATTTGATTTTCCTGTCTCATTTTGCTCTCATATATTCACATGTCTTGTGACAATTTGCTGGGTGTGGTTTATCCATCTTTTTCATTCTCACCAGTTGAAATTTTGAGCTTTCACTCTGGATTTTTCATTGCTTTATGTATAATATATAGTAGACATTGGGTTAGAACTGGGAGTTGCCACCAGAGTTAAAACTACCACAGTCCCGAGTGGGGCGTCGAGCTTTTCTCATCGATTTCAACGTGCACGCGAAAGCGCCTTTACATCCACCAACGCCAGCCCTCACATCGTCCTCCTTTATTCATCATTGTATATCGTGTCTTACTCATTTTTTTTTTTTTTTTCTACCTCCCTATTCATCTTTTTCATATTCCTCGTTGATTTTCTACTGTATTCTCTCGTGCTGTTTTGCGTGCAAGACAATCTATTGCGGTACCCTCAAGTTCCCCATTTTTCGTGTTGTTTCCTGTCGTTAAAAAAAATAAATAAATAAATAAATAAAATAAAAGCAACTGCGTTGAATCGTTTGTTGGGCAGCTGCAAATTGTTTTTTTTTTTTTTTTTTTCTTTTTTTTTCTTTTTATACATCGACCTTCTTTCGTTGTAATGGGAGTAGGAATGAGTTTGTATCTCTGTGTAGGCCTGTGTATACGAATATATTTCAAATGATTTAATGTAAAGTGATTTGGTGGATTTTTCTTATTCAATATTTTTGTGATCAATTATACAATTTGTTAGTCACATTGGGCAATGTAAAATTTTATTTTAAAATTCACGACAAGTGTCATGTATAACGATCGTGATACTGCAGTTAATTATACACCGGCTTTTTAATATTGTACTTTGATGATTGTTAATTTAAAATTATTTTATGTGTAAATATAACAGAGAATAAATACGAATTGTAATTTCGTGATATTAAAAAAAGAAAGAAAGAAATTTTTTTTTTTTTTTTTTTTTAAATTTAATAGAGAATAAAAAGAGTGAAATTTGTACGTAATAAGTGAATGAAAAATAAAATAAAAATTTTTCATTTAATTATTTAGTATATTTTTGCTTTGTATTTTTTTTTTTTTTTTTTTTTTTTTCAATTTTTTAAATAAATGTATTGTTAATTTTATTTATTACAATCTACAATGAAATAAATATAATGATGTCATCGTGACAATACAGTAGAAAAAGTGTAAGTTTATATGTTAATTATTGTACAATAATGAATTATATAATATTTAATTGAAAAATTTGATTGCTTGTTAATTGTATGAGATTAAATTAAATTTATATTTTCAAATCACTTTGTTTCCAGGGGCTTTTCAACCTGTAAAAAATCTTTTCTGATTTATTTAGAAATTGCGCATGCGTACTTTTTATTATTCAATGAAAAAAAAATTATATATATATATATATTTTTTTTTCTAAATTCATATCATCAGAATAAAATAGTCATATAAATATTATCAATATTGATGGAATGACCATTTAAAAATTATTTTTTCTGATCGTATTAAATGAAGAAGATGAAAAATTATAATTATTATTATATACATAATTTATGAATTCTCATGCATTATCATTCAGACGTTTATAATATTTTCTTGATTTATTATAAAAATTCAAAAGATAATTTCATTATTTATTATTATTTTCACTGAGTAAGTAGCATGAAATAGAGAGTGAAAGTGGGCGTGGACGTGGTGGTGGGTCCACTTTATATTATAAGAAGACTGTGAACTTTTAAGTTCACGGACATAAGCTCGTGGCAATTTGTCATGTAACTCTAAGCGAATCAACAGGTACACCGCAACAATCGATTTTGGTGTGGGCCAATGGCCGATTAAAAAAAATGAAAATTCAGAATAGTAAAGGAGTAAAGAGAGAAAAAAAAAAAAAAACGATAATAGTAATAATAATAAATTTTCAACATTTTAATTATATTTATTAATTGTTAAATAAATTATATTGTGGATAATATTGAAATATTAATTATTTATATTGAATTTTTTTTTTTTTTTTTTCAGGGGTGGCAACGACTGTGCAAGGTGATACCGAAGACAGTGGTGGCGGGAGGCAAAAGAATAATCACGACGGAGGATTCGGTTGGTATCAGCGGCAGGTGGCAAAGAAGGAGAATCGGTTGGTAGTGGCGTCTATTGGCGCCAACGAATTAGTGTTGCCGTGCCAGATTATCATACAATTGAATACCGGAAGATTGAGAAGAAAAAGAAGACGTCGATCGTTGCTACTTTGATTGAAATAAAAATTCAAAAATCTACTCAACCGTAATTTAAATTGTGTGAATTATATATATAACACACATTTAATTACTTATATTCATACACACACACACATAATATATATATATTATTTTATTGAGGTAAACGATATCTTAATACAAATCAATCATGAATGAGTTAGAGAGTCTTCGTCTGGAGGCGGAAACACTTAAAAATGCCATTCGGGTGAGTAAATATATTTTTATTTTATTGTACAATAATTTTAATATTTCATAAGAATTATGAGGAAACAAAAAAAAATGTTTACAAAGCTTTTTGAGATAAAGAAATACAAAATAAAAAAGCCCAACAAAAAAAAAAAAGAATGAAAGAAAGTAAAAATTTCACGGTTAATGGGGGTAAAATTTTAGTGTGGCAGTAGTAATACCCATTAGTTGTCAGACAAATATTGGTGAGTCAAATAAGTGAAATTGTGAGAGAGAAAAATTATGTATGAGGCCTGTAGAGTAATGTAGTAGTAGTGGTAGTAGTAGTAGAAGGGCGCGGCAGAACCAACGCTTCTCTGATCAATACAACACCACACTATTCGTCGTTCTCGCTTTACGTTATATTACCTCAACTCTCACTTTAACACATTGAATTCACTGGGAATTGCAATACACATTATTCAATGTATGCATATTCTTACATTAAAAAAAGATACAAATAAAAAATAGAAATGCGAGAAATTACTAGTGTGACCATTGGATATATAAAAAAAAAAAAGTTGAAGATGTTAATTTTAACGAATAAAAATTAAACTATTTTATTACAATGAAATTTTTTATTTATTTATTTATTTATTTATTTATTTATTATTTTGTTTATTTTAGGATGCCAGAAAAGTGGCGTGTGACACGACTTTGGGTCAGGCGACATCAGGAATGGAACCAATTGGTCGAATACAAATGCGAACGAGACGTACACTGCGTGGTCATTTAGCAAAAATATACGCGATGCATTGGGGCAGTGATTCCAGGTAAATTGAACGATCGTGTCATCATAAAAATTTCATTATTTGTATATAGAATTACCATAATAATAAATTATATTATAATATGGAGCAGGAATCTCGTGTCAGCGTCGCAGGACGGAAAGCTTATCGTGTGGGACAGCTATACCACAAATAAAGTTCATGCTATACCATTGCGTTCATCATGGGTAATGACTTGTGCGTATGCACCATCAGGTAGTTATGTTGCATGCGGTGGTCTCGACAATATTTGCTCCATCTACAGTCTCAAGACTCGCGAAGGTAATGTTCGCGTAAGCCGAGAACTTCCTGGACATACTGGATATTTATCATGTTGTCGATTTCTCGATGATAATCAAATTGTCACTAGCTCTGGTGACATGAGTTGGTAAGTCTAATACATATAATTATTCAAAGTAAATTGACTTAATTAATTTTAAATAATTTTGATTTTTTTTTTTTTTTTTTTGTTTGTTTTAGTGCTCTTTGGGATATAGAAACTGGTCAACAGTGCACCTCTTTTATTGGCCACACTGGTGACGTGATGTCGTTATCGTTGGCGCCAGACATGCGTACATTTGTGTCCGGTGCATGTGACGCCAGTGCAAAATTATGGGATATACGCGAGGGTTCATGCAAACAAACGTTCCCAGGCCACGAGAGCGATATCAATGCTGTGACGGTAAACAATATTATACATATATATATATATATATATATTTTTTTTTTTTTTTCAATGTTTGAACTGTTAAATTATTGATCAATAACATTTTAATTTTTGTATTTAATATACAGTTCTTCCCGAATGGATTTGCTTTTGCAACGGGATCAGATGATGCAACGTGCAGACTCTTTGACATACGAGCAGATCAAGAGCTCGCAATGTATAGTCACGATAATATTATATGCGGTATTACTAGTGTGGCATTCAGCAAAAGTGGTAGACTTTTGTTAGCTGGTTATGATGATTTCAATTGCAACGTTTGGGATTCTATGAAGAGTGAACGCGCGGGTATATATATTATTATTAAAATGTTCTTTTCATTCATTGAGAGAAGAGAATTATTAGTTTTGTCCTTCTCTGTTAATTTTTCATTATCTACTTACATTATTCATTTCATTCTCAATTTGAAAGTGTTAATTAAAAATAATTAACATATATATATATATATATTTTTTTTTTTTCATTTATTTATTTCTTTATTTATCATTATTATATATTTTTTTTTTCTTTTGTAAATTAGGAATTCTCGCTGGACACGACAACCGAGTTTCTTGTCTGGGTGTAACCGAGGATGGAATGGCTGTGGCAACAGGTTCATGGGATTCATTCCTTCGCATTTGGAACTAACTTGTGAGTCCAATCACAAAGTTGTTCTTTGATAATAAAAAGAAAAATAAGAACCAAAAAATTAAGAACAGAAGAAACAACATTATGAAGAAAACAAAACAGCCAAGTCCAGTTACCAATAAAACCTTTCTAAAAGCTGAGTTTCCATCTACATGCTGATATGGGGCCGACAATGATAATAATACTGACAATGATAACTGTCATTGAATAAATTATCTATGCTCCGCACGCGCAAATTTAACGTTTTCTCCGCAAGATAAAAAAAAAAAATAATAAAAATAATAAATTCGTTCGAAAATTGTGTCACTAATTAGCAGGAATGATAGAAATGGAAAAAAAAAAGTATATTAACGTATTAATTTGAAGCAAGAATTATATATAAATGAGTTTAAGAAAAAGCAAAGAGAGAGAAATTTTTTTTTTTGTTAATTTTTTTAAATTTTTTTTTGGTTTTTTTTTTTCAGTGAAATTTCAGTGAAAAACTACACAATATGTTTTTTGTGTTATTTAACGTATATAAAAGTGGTTAGGCATGATGAATATTGTTAAAAGAAAAACATAAAAAAAAAAACGAAGAAAAATTCGAACGTAAACAAACTCGTTTATTAAGAATCCGTAATTTGAATTGTTTTTTACGCGCACAAATCAATAAAAAAAAAATTAATAATAATAATGATACGGTATGAAATGTAAATGATTGGCAGGTATATGTAATGTGTTGCTATATGGCACAAAGCCAATAATTTCAAACAAAACATACAGAATGATATAAATGAAATACGTAAAGAATTAATATCCTGTAATAGAAAAATTAACACACGCGATAATTAATAAAATAAAGTTTAGAATTTGGGTGTAATGTAAGCAAAAAGAAAATGCCAATATTCACGTAATCATTTGCGCACACACGATGCAACACATGAAATAGAAGCAAAATCACAAAATAATAATGATGATGATGATGATGATGATGATGATGATGATAATAATAACAATAATAATAATTATAATAATTATAATATTAATATTAATAATACTGTAACGATTATTTTATTCGTAACGTTATTTATTTTGTATAGAGATATTGGCTGCAAGAGCCGCCGCCCACAAAATCCGCCAGTGTCGAGAGGGTTAAAGGGGGGAGGAAAACAAAGATAATTCAAAACGAATTATTCACTATATCTTCATTTCTTCTGGCTAATTTCAGATTTTTATTAATTTCTTTTGTTTGTTTTATTATTATTATTATATTTTTCTCAAATAAAAAACATAAAAAATTATTTTTTAATTGTTAAAAATAGTATTTCCTCCCTCGTGAAATAAAATGAATTAACAATGAAGAGAAATGTGAGAGAAAGAAAAAAAAAAAAACGATGAAAAATTTGAAATAGGACCCAAAAGTGAAAATTGCATATGAAAAAAAAAGAAAAAAAAAGTGAAACGTGTTCAATTTTAATAATATTATTCATTTCATTTTTTCCTTTTCTTTTTTTTTTTCTTCATTCAATTTGATGATTGCAATATGATTTTTTGAATTTAATTTTTTTTATTACACTCAACTTCACACTTCCTTTATTTCCAGTTCCTTCATGTCGCGTAGAATTTTTTACTTTGTTTTTTTTTTTTTTTCGCATCATTTTTTATTAAAACTTAGGTATTAATGTGAAAATGAAGAAAACAGAAAAAAAAAACCTACTGTGTATGCATTTAAAAATTGTAATATTAATAATAACGATTGTAATTTATAATTATTAACATTTAATAATGTAGATTGTAATTATTAAGGGTATCGATTTTCCAATGTTTAATCTCGTGGTAGAATTATCAAGCACCTAAAATTAATAAAAATTGGAAATCCTGAGGATTTACTCTGTACCAACGGTGAATGATATTTACGTAGCACAAAATGGTCTGTATGCCCTAAATAAAATTTG
Source organism: Dinocampus coccinellae (assembly GCA_963920625.1). Classification (NCBI taxonomy): domain Eukaryota; kingdom Metazoa; phylum Arthropoda; class Insecta; order Hymenoptera; family Braconidae; genus Dinocampus; species Dinocampus coccinellae. Next base: position 18,242,073 of record OY987185.1, read on the forward strand.
AAACAGAGGAGGGATTGCTCGGTTAAGATTAAATTATGAACATTATACAGGAAAAAAAAAAAAAAAAAGAAACAACAACAACTTGAAATAAATAAAAAAAATTAATTGATACATTGAGGAAGGGGAAAGAGGAAGTGATAAAATAGTATTGCATGATAAATATTGATTTGAACAAATGTGAAATATGAAAGTAGAGTTACAATTATAAATCATCACATTTTTGAATAATTACCTTTGCCATAAATATTTTAAATGATTTTTTTTTTTTTCATAAATATCTTCTGATTATCAATTGCTTTAATGGCATTTCTCATTATATGTATCATTGAGAGATATTCTCTCATCATTATTTAATATTATAATTAAATCATGAAGACCAACACGAATTGAATAAATATAATATGAAAAAAAAAAATAAAAAGTCAATTGGAAATGATAAACAAATAAGGAAAAAAAAAAAAAAAAAATAGTAAATGCATACGCATTAAAGATCTGAAAATTTTGTATGTTATACATGATGTGGCTGCGTTCCTCCTCCTCTTTCACGCCAAAGTTTAGTAGCCACTCATCACTTTTTGTACTTTGAATATGGAACCGCAAATATGCACGCATGAATGTGTATGTGTGTGTGTATGCGTGTGATTTGACTCTTTTGTCATTCACGATTCGTCGTCGCCCGTTTTATCATTTCCTCCGCAGTTAATGTAATAACTATAAATAAAAAAAAATGACAAAATTAATTGTACAAGGGAATGAGAGAAGCGTGCATATTACCAATACACACAATCATACGCATACAAGTAAATAAAAATAATAATAGTAATAATAAAACATTATGTATCTAGTCATAGTGAGACGCACATAAAAAAAATAAGAAGAAAAATAACAATATTAATACGTAGAAGCACTGGTTAATAGATTATTTATCTCAACTAAAAATTTGTAATTATTATTAAGTATCACAATTGATTGATACAATTATTTCTATATATATATATTTAATTGGGCATTTAATTATTATTTCCTCTTTTTGTTTATATATATTTAATTGGGAATCAAATTATTTTCTCCTTTTTTTAAATTATATATATTTAATTGGGAATCAAATTATTTTTTACTTTTTCTATTTATATCTATTTAATTGGGAATCAAATTATTTTTTCTCTTTTATTTATATATTTTTATTTTTGTCAATATGTTCACATTGGGTTTTTATAATGTTTCTAATTTAATCCAAGCAAAAGACGAGCAAGTTTCAAATGAGCAATATAGATTTGGGTCCTATTTCAATTTGAAAGAAAAAAAAAATTAATAAACAAGTGTTGACAAGATAATGGTGATCATGAATATTATTATTATATGAATTGAAAAAAAAATTTTTTCCTATTCTTCATTTTTAATATCAATACAATTTTATTTATTTGATGCAAATGAACAAGACGTCAGCAACAACTGCCTCTTTCAAGTTACTGATATAAAAAAAAAAAAAAAAATTAATAAATAAATAAAAAACATTTTTTAAATATTACAAATGAATAAACGGAAATGAGAAATTATTGTGAAGATTACAATGATGATACTGATGATGATGATGATGATGATGATGATGATGATGAAGATGATAATATTCTCAAGTAAAAGGACAAAATTACAAAGAGCATTAATATTAATTAAACAATCTACACACTGCATATTTGTTATTCGTAAAGAATTAAAATCCACGCATGAGCAAATCAATGATAATTAATTAAATAATTCAAGTGACGGGTGGGGTAGGGAGTGAGAATCATTGAAATAAAATCGAATGTGAGGGAGTACAAGCCAAAAGAAAATTAATTAAATAATGTGTATATTAACTGAAGAAAAAAAAAAAATAATAATAATAATAATAATAAAATGAAGGGTATGTGTCTTTACTGTTAAACGGTAGATAGACAAGAAGGTTTCAACAATTTTTTATATTACATTAAAACATAAAATCAATTACATATGTATAATGGGATTATATAATGAAGTATTCGAGTGTGAAATATAGTAAACAAATGAAGAAAAAAAAAAAAAAAAAACAAAAAACAAGAATAAAATATGTCGCTTCAGTTTTTTTTCCTGTCGATCACATGTACGTCTCTATACATATGTGAGTGTTCATGTACATGTATATAGGAAACATAAATTGTACGATCTTTATACGTGTTTTTGTTTGCTTCGAGAATAATTTTTTATCTATTTATCTATAATTCTTTTATTTTTTTATTTTTTTTTTTTTGATAAAATTGGATAGTTATCGCATACGTTGATACGGTAGTTAATTGCAATTATCTATAAATGAGTATAATTGGACCAGTATGAAAATGAAATTATATGCATTCACACGTACATAAATGAAATAGAATTCAAAGTCCTTGAGCAATATGAAAAATAACGAAGAACAAACAAACAAAAAATAAAGAAAAAAATATATATAAATATGTAGATTTTTCAAATATTTTATACAAATTTTTCGCTTTGTTGTAAAATAATTAAATCATTTATCCACCAATTGTCAACGTATTGTTGCGCTATTTATCGAATAATTTGAAATAAAATTGAAAATAAATATTTAAAAAAATTATATATATATATATATTCGAAAAAATTAACAATATCATATGAATTACCTTTTGTTTTCGGTCCATATAAAAATTTTCATTTCAATGTCACTGTCAGTTTCAATTTAATAAAAAAAAAAAAATTATATAAATATTTATTGAACTAAACATTTCAATAATGTACACATGATGAAAATAAAAATAGAAAATCAAAAATAATAATAATAGTTATTATCATTATTATTATTATTATTGTAAAATGATAAATCAGTGGAAATAATTAATTATGAACAACAAATAAAATTAGAACCAAAGACATGGATACACGTACATATGCACACACACATACACTCGCGCTTATACACAAACGCAAGAAATGATAAAAAAAAAATTGATCAAATATATAAAAATTCATACATAGAAATAAAGATACGTGACATATTTATAAGTTGAATATTCAATATTAAAAAATAAAATTTAGTTAAGAAAATAATATGTGTAATTACAATAAATTTTAAATAATCACTGAAGCGATTAAAATAAAGAATGAAAAAAAATAAATAAATAAATAAAACAAAAAAACAAAACAAAAATAAAATTCACACTAATGACAAATGAAAAATTGAATAAATAAATAATTAAAATAATAATATCTAAAAAATTACCAACAGAGTAAAGTTCAATTTCAATTGATGATGGTCCAAAGTGAATTAATCTCACTCTAGATTCATTGATGATAGATTTACTATCACTTGAAAAAATTAATGCATAAATATAATAATAATAATAATAATAATAATCAAATGAAAAAGTGAGTGAAAAAAAATTTTTTGTTCTCAGGTATTCAATTTAATTATATATATATTTCATTAATTTTTGGAGGAACATTCTGGGAGTGTGAAAAAAAAAAATTTTTATCATTCTGATACACTGCAATTTTTTATTTGAGTGATATGTGAGTAATTATGAAAAAAAAAAAAATAGTAATAATAATAATAATAGATAAATAAATAAATAAATAAATAAATGAATAAATGAATGAATAAATAGCTTTTCAATATTGTAAACCCCTCCTGCATTGCATAAAAAAGCAGGAAAAAATAATAATAAACAAAAATAGAATGAAATGAATTTTTATGGGGTGAACGAATAACGAAAAAAAAAAAAAAAAAAAATTATAAATATCAAGATTGAGCAGTATCGTGTAAAATGTAATTGTAATTGAAAATGAGAGTGCAGAATATAATTCCGACAATGTTAATGCCACATTGGAATACAATTTTATTATTATCCACATTATTATAATTGGATTAACATAAATTTAAACGAATTTAATTTTAAAAAATGAAAAAAAATTTGATAGGTCTTCAATATCATCTATCACTAAAAGATGAATTTAAAAAAAATTGAAAAAAAAAAAAAAAAACTATTTATATTGATTCATCAAATTCATCATCGACATTAGAAAAGGGAGGAAAGAAAGGAATATGAATAAATAAAAAATCATTCATCTTCATAATATCATTGTGTACTACACATAAGTTTCATTCATCAACATTAAAAAATAGAAAAAAAATAACATCAGTATAATTAATGTGAATGTGGATAAAGGAAAAAAAAAAAAAAAAAAAATTAATAAAGTGTACGTAGGTATTAATCTGCTGAGTTAAATCAATTGGATTTTATTTTTTTCAACCCTGTGTGCCTCATTCTTTAATAATGAGTCACTATTTTATTTTAAAAGTTTCATTATAAACAATTATAGAACTGGTATTGTGGAATGTTATCTTGATCAATAGGGCTAAAAAAGGGGGACGATACTATTTTTGAGTTACCAGTTGTTTCAAGCACCTGTATCAAATCAGTATAGAGTCATCAGACTTCCGACTTCTTTCATTCTGTGGATTTTATTCTATTCTAATTTTCTTTTCAAAATGCGTTTACTTTTCATTGGGAACATCAATCAATTCAATTAATGGTCTTCTCACAATTGATATTGTAGAATTCGAATGTGTTATTTGTACAGGTGGTGATAATTTAATCTCCTCTTCATCATTAATATCTTCCTCATTCTCATCTTCATCTTCATCTTCCTCATCCTCGTCTGCTGAATAAAATATTTCTAATGACGTAAATGATTTTTTTTCTAGGTCATGTTTGTGTTGCTGGTCATCCATGACTTCTTTATCATGATTAGAATTTCCATAAAAATTATCGTCACACTCTGGTGAGTTGTTTAAAACAGGTTCTACTCGCTTTTGCCCACTCATTAATGCTACAACACTGTCATTAATTTTTTTCTGCTCCGCTGCAATCCACTTCTCCCTTTCAACCATTTCCTTTTCAACACCACCTTCTTCCCTAATCATAACAACAATGCATGTCAATATTTAACAAGGAAAGCAGAAATTTCATCAAATCTTATTCTATTTATTTTTTTATTTATTTATTTATTTATTTATTATTGTTTTTTGCTTTTAATTCGATTTCTCTATTATTTTTTTTACCATGCTACAGCACATGCTCTGTCCTTCGGAAATACAGGCCGATCATCCAGATAACGGAGACTTTTGCATTTTAAAATCATTGTCTTGCGATATGATGTGATTGAATGTAACACTGGATTTCCCATCAAGGTTAATACTCGTAGTGATTCCATTTTACCAAAAATCTTGAAAAAAATACAAATTCTTTTTTCAAATATTGATTATAGTTACTGTGAAATTAATAAAATAAATTATAACCTCAACAACAGCAGTAGATTCCAATCGATTGTGTGATATGTCCAAGATACATAGTGAAGTTAAATATTTCAAATGATCAATGTCATCGACGGTTTTTAAATAATTGTGCGATATATTTAAAGTATTGAGAAACTTCAAACTATCTGTAAAAATTAAATCCGTGTAATAGAGGAAATAGAAAAGAGGATAAATTTATAAATTAAATTATAAATAGATGAAAAAAAAAACAAATTATTTTTTTTTGTTGTTTTTTTTTTTCCTTTTTGTTTTTCAACTTACCGAGATTTTCAATTTTTTTTATTGTATTGTGAGATAAATTGAGTGTGTCAAGTTTAGTTAAACACTCGAGATTTTCAATAATACTGATTAAATTGTGATGCAAATATAAACACTTCAATTCAACTTGATTATTCAAATTAGCGATCTCACGAATGCCATTATTTTCTAACCAAAGACATTTTAATCCAGTATATTTTTCTAAACACTCAATAAATGTGAAGCCTTTATAATGAAGATAAAGTACATCATTGAGATGAGGCGTTGAGTAGAGTTTTTCTTTTTTACAGTGATTTTTTATTAAATCCTCAGTCATTCTTGATATTATATCATATTTTATATTTAAATAATTTTTTTAATTTTGTTAAATATAAATTATAAGTTTAAATTAAATTATAAAATTCACACAATTTATTATTTATTTATTGAAATAATTATTTTTTCCTTACCTCTTACCGTGTTTTTTCTCATCAAATTCATATATTTTATCTTTAATAGGAATTCGTTGAATAAATTTTTCTATTTGCAAATTATTTTCATCCACTGCTAAATCTGTTGTATCCACGTCTGACTCAACATTTATTTTTGAATTAATCATTTGACATTTTTTCTCTAACTCCAATCGTTCCATCACTTCTGTCTTATTCATTGGATAGACAATCGCATTAGAATTCATTTCAACATCACATTGTTCATGGTCAAGGTTAAATTCGATTTCTAACTTTTTTAATGCCACATTTTTTTCATTTTCAATCATCATTTTTTCCACTTCAATTATACTATTCAATGTTTTAATTTCATTTTCAGTACTGACCTTTCCAATGTTCATATCATTAAGTGCCTGAAAGGAATCAATACTTATCTTTTCCATATTAAAACATTAAAAAATATTTATATTTTATCACAATGGAGAAATTCAAATATCTTATTAAGTATGAAATTATTTGTATCTAAACAAAAGTGAGGGAATAGTGATGTTGTCTATTATCACATTTGTCATGGCAACTTGACTCGTGTTATCTAGTGTGTTTGGTCGATACAACAAATAAAAAACATGAATAATTTTTCATTCTCCCTTTTATTATTCTATCACCATTTTTTTTTCTTTTTTTTTTTTTTTTTCTTTTCATCTCCGTTCTATTTTACGTATATTTATGTCTATACAAATAATTTTTACTCCCAACATTTCTCGTATTGAAATCGGAATATAAATGAATGAATTCAAAAAGACAAAAAGAAAAAAAAAAAAAAATTACTTATCTCTCATTCAAAATCGAATCCAATGAAATTTATATTTTAGTAGTAGCTTTATATATATATAAAAAAAAAGCAAGCGAATGTGACCATGACCTCTAATCGTATTACTTGATCGTCAATGATACTTCAAATTTGTTACCCGGAAATCATATGTCCCATTAAATAATCATCTATATATATATATATGATACTTCCACATATTGTCAAAGCACAATGAATCATTCAATCGTATAGGAAAAAATATATAATAATAATAAATAAAGATATAAATCAAATGAAAAAAAAAAAAAAAAAAAAAAAAAAAAAAAATGCATAATTTAATTGAAGACGCATCTGATTGTCCAACTTGACATTGATTCGAATTGAATAAAAAAAATTAAATTAAATATATTAGAATCATGATCTTGTTGAATGGCAAAATTTAACTTGTGTGTCCTCGATGAATTGGTAATAACTGGCAATTCTTTATTTTTATTTTATATTTATTTCTTTTTTTTTTTTTTTTTTTTCTTTTTTTCCTTCAGTATTAAAAGTCTCTATACGTGGGTGATCCACCGAAAAGTACAGAATGTCATTACGATTTGAATATACTTTGAATTTTGTAGTTGAGATTACATTTTACATCATTTTTTATTCGTTAAAAAAATAAATAAATAAAATATTTTATTAAAACTCACTTTTATCTCTATTATTATTATTATTATTATTATTATTATTATTATTATTATTATTATTATTATTATTATTATTATTATTATTTGTATTATATATTTAATTTAATTTAAATAAATAATCAACGTAATATTTATTATTTTTTGTTTTACTATTTGACGAGTGTATAAAATCAAAAAGAAGAAAAGAATGGAAAAAAAAAAAAACAAAAAAAAAATTATGGATATCTAAATAAATTTTATTGAATTAATGACACACTCTGAGGAATTTTCAATTCTGTTGAAGTGAAAGCACATTCACGCTTAGTATTGTTGGTCTCATTTAATGTCACTGATCCTGCTATTTGTGTCCATGTTAATATCCTACATGAAATTTCACAAGGATCAAAAAGTATTGCTTCATAATATACGTATAATATATCATTGACTTCATTGATATATTTCACCTAAATTTCAACAGTTTATAACCGGGTCAATCAACAAAAATATATATGTTATATATTGATATTCTCACCATTACAAATTCGAATGCTCAATTCAGAAAGGGAGAAAAAAGTTCTACAAGTCGCACGCGCGACCGATATGTAAAAAGGACTGAGTGGTTCAAGGCGCCAATTCTTCTCCTTTCTTTCTTGTTGATATTTATGGCGTGACGTACATCTCGAGGATCTGTATTGTCAGATAAAACGTCACGGAAACAAAAGGAAAGTACCGCTATTCTTATAGACACCCAGGGCAAGATGAGGTAAATTGATATCGAACTGGTGTACCTTTTACAATGGTAATTTCTACTTTTTTTTTTTTCTCATTATTATTATTATTGTTGTTGTTTTTGTTGTTGTTGTTGTTGTTGTTGTTCTGCTTCCTCTTCCTCTTCCTCTTCCTCTTCTTCTTTTTCCTTTGTATCTATTTTTTTTCTTGTTCTTTGGTTTTATTTGATTTCTTCCACTTTGATTCATACGCATTTTACTTGAAAAAAATTTCATTCAAGAGAAAGGTAGTGAAGAATAAGATTTGTATTCTTGTAAACATTTACGCATACCAACCATTCATATATATTAGGTCTTCAGATTATCAAAACAATGTCACGTTTGTGTCCTACTCTTTCACCAAATGTTTACAAACACAAGACTATTAATAGATTTTGATTTCTTCTTTTTTATTATGAGTCATGTGAATATTTTTATTTTCAATGTATGTAGATAATATTTATATGAATTTTTAATATTTTTAATTATTAAGATTATTATTGGAAAATTTATAGTGGAATAAAAAAATTTTTTTTTTAAAAACAAATCTATAATAAAATGAAAATTTTTGGTCTTGACTTAATTTATTTTTTTTTCTATTATTATTTTTTCTTGTTTTATTTTAACATGTAAATGCAAATTATTTCTCGTTAATTTATATTTTTTCAATATCAATATCTAGATCCTAAAACAATTCACAAAGCAGACTAGATTTTGTAACCTCAATAGTTAAAAAGTAACAATCAATTACGATTAATGTACACAAATAAATATTATATTTACTAATCAAATAATTTTCTATTATAAATTATAAATAATTCTATAACACGTGAATCTATTACAGCACAGTCAAGTGTGTCTTTCGAATCACTTGACTGCTGACATAATTCACATTATTATTTATTTATAATTTATTTATGTATTCAGTTTTTTTTTTTTTTTTTTTTTTCTTATAAGATTACAATCATATACATATGTTAACTATTGCGAATATTAAGCAATATTTTATTATCAGAAAACCATAGAATTGTCAATAATTCTCAATTATTAATTTGAAAGTAAATCATTTATTTCAATTTTATTTCCATCTATTTAAAATTTCTCATCTGTCACTTTTTTTTTTTTTTTATCTATCTTTTTATTTTCAAATTGTACAACAGCACAAGGTTTTATGCATATATATTTCGAAGTAAAACTAAAAAAGTATCGTAGACAAGTTCGAGACAAGATGAAACTGCCATGACAGAGAGAACCCGACCAGTTTTGTGACTGATGAATAATTTTGGAATAATTTGCGGTTACTGAATAATTGATGAAGCATCACGACAAGCTAAGTTGAATCGAGTAAGAGAGACAAATAACATCAACGATTTCTCATTTAATATTGAAACTAGAAATGATAATTTATATACGAAAGGACTTTCACCAAATCATAGGGTTGTACATAAATAAAATCGTGATGTTTAATAGTGGTAGTACCTGCTACTTGTAATTTTTATGGATGATTTAAAATGATATGTAATCATTCGAGAAAAAATAAAAAAAATAAATAAAAAAGGTGAGGATGAAAAAAAAAAAAAAAAAAAATAGCTATATATATATATTATATAAAAGAATGAAATGTATATACATGTGCAAATCGCAATTTCATTATGCATGGACTGGCCCCGGATTATTTTCCAATACCATCAAATCAACATAGATATATATCGTGTGAGATTTTTTTTTTTTTTTTAGTTTTTGCTGTTTTATATTCTGTTCTATCTTCGTTTTTTGCGGATGACTCGGCTTCTATTTCATCTTTATCAGGGTGGGATAATTCATTTTTATCTCATTTATTTTTTTTTTTTATTATTATTCTTCATTTCAACACTTTCATTCGTATATTCTCGTATAATTAATCATTATTTCATTTTATTTTTATTTTTTTATTTATTTATTTTTTTTTTATTTGAATCACAAAATTATTTTTTATAAGCTAAACAGTACATCAATTTTATCATCTAATATTCAATGAAAAAAGATAACGGACAATGGGATAAAATGGAAAACAACGACACAGAAAAATCATATTAATATACAATTTTTCGTTTCTTTTTTATTTATTTATTTATTTATTTTTTTTTTTCGGTTTGATTTTCTTTGCAAATAAATTTATACATTTACTTATATGCATCACAACAAATATATAAAATAAGAAAAAAAAAAAAAAAAATACAACTATATCAATAATAATAAAAATTAAAATTAACTTTATAACTAAATATTAATTCTACTACCTGTCATTATTTCTGTATTACTATAAAAAAAAAAATTACATATAATCACATTTAATTATATTATATAAACAAAATGAAAAAAAATAAATAAATAAAAATAAATAAATAAATAAATAAGAATAAGATTAACAATAATAATAATAATATATATATATATATATATATTTTTTTTTTCTATTGATCAAAATATTTTTATTCCTATTATTATTCATTTATAAATTGGAATAATCAAATTCTCGTTTGTACCGTTATCACGAATATTTTTTCGATGATATCAATGTATATAAACTCGAAAATGAATTATCACAAATATTTATTTAAATATTATACACTCGTTATAATAATACAACAACAACAACAACAACAACAACAACAACAACAACAACAACAACAATAATAATAATAATTATTATAATATTGATTGTATAATTAATATTATTAATATTAATATTATCAATAATGAAATATTATACGAGTGTATAATATATATTGTAAATGTATCTTACAGCATCAACTGGTTTACATGATGTTACTCTCTTCACATACTTTTATTATTATAAAAGTTATGGGTAGTTACATACCGTGGAGTGTAGTGGAATGATCGTCTCGGTCAAGGCCGGCCGGCAGCACCGCACACACCATAGCAATGCAGCGAAAGGACCAACACTTTCAACACACGCTCAACTAATATTTTTTCATCTCACTTTTTTTTTATTATAATAAATATATATCTGTTTCAATATCAATATATTTTGTATATATATTTTCTTAACATAAAAATGAAAAAAAAAAAAAAAAAAAAACAAAAAAATATTAATAGTTAAAAAAATAATAATAGTAATAATAAATAAGTAAATAAATAAAATGTATATAGTGTCTGAATATAAAATTGAGATTATTTTTGTTTTTTTTTTTTTTTTGTGTTCTTGTTTTTTTTCTTTTTTTGTTTTTGTTTTATTAATTGTAGTGGACAAATATTTAGATAATAAATTATGACATTTCAAATATTTATCCTATAAAAATGATGTTCAAGTTGATTTATAAAATCATTGTTTAATCTATATTTATCAATTTACATAGAAAAAATTGTAATTAGACAAATTATATACAATAATTGTATTGATAGTGTAATTAGGCCATGATAAATAATGTAACTACGTTATTTAAAATTGTGAAAGAAAATGGATGAGAAAATGTTGGAGAGTGGGAAAAAAAAAAAGAGAAGAAAAAAAATAATAATAATAAATAAAATCGAGATTTCACTTGATTTCAATGAAATATATCAATTGCATATATTGATATATTTCGTAATGTGATTGATATCATGTGAAATAAAAAAATATAATAATAATGAATTACTGTTCTATGATTCATCATTCAAATTTTATTCTACAGATAATACATAATAATTATTATAATATTTGATAAAAATGAAAGTTGATAATATACAAATGAACAAAAATACGAAAATCATTAATTGAAAAATTCAATGCCCAAAGCGTCCACACTGTACATGAAAATTTTCCCAATATATTTTTTATGGTAAAATCATAAAAATATGAATATACATATTATCTTTTACAATTAAAACAGAAAAATGTAATAAAATGAAATAAAATGAAATAAAATAAATAAACAATGGAATATAGATATTTCTTTATAATAATAATAATTATTTTTGTTTAAATTGATAATAAAGCAAAATGTATCTGTGATATTCATAAAATAATTCAAATAAACAATTTATGTTTATATTTTCCATTATACGTTTGTATTTTTCTTTATATTCATTAATTGAAATTTTTTTATTCATCATCATTATTATTAATCAATTAATTATTATTATTTATTATTCATCATCACATGTGAGTAAAAAAAAAAAAAAAAAAAAAAAAACAAAACAAAATTGAACCGTTATATATTACGCAATCTAATTATAAAAGTTATAATGATAATATAACCAGTTTGGGTGAGTTTAAGAAAAAAAAAAACAAAAAAAAAAATCAAAAAAAGATTCTCGAGTATTTTTTATTGCTGTTTATCCAGTATATATATATATATATATATATTTCTAACTATAAATTTTTATCGTAGACTCTAATTAATTCATGGACAGAGACTTGAGAAAGATTTGAATCCGTGTACTCTTGATCACACTCGATTTAAATGCAATTTAAAAAAATTAGAAAAAAAATTTTTTTTGACAGTGACTCCAAGTGCATTGTATTATTCAAATTGAAATACAATACAATAAGTAGATTTTGCCAAGAAAAAAGAAGGATAGAGAGAGAGGGAGAGATAAAAAATAGAAATAGAAACATTAAAAAAATTCATGTTATGTTACGTGTTTTTTTTTTTTTCTTTATCGCATTTGTAAATTGAAACAAAACAAAACAAAAAACAAAAAAAAAAATCATGTGTTCGTATAAATATATATAATAATATAAATAAATAAATATATAAATAAATAAATAAATTAACGGTGGTTGAATTTACTTGACAGATGCATCAGCAATGAATCTAATAATAATAAAATGATACAATTGTGAATTGTAGGTATATGAAATTGTATACGAATGCGTGCGTTTAATCCTTTGAATACAAAAGTATAGAGTCCTGCAAACGCCTACACTGTACATTAGAAATGTATTTTATTCAGTGATGGAGATGAAAAAAAAATATATATATAAATGAAAAAAGAAATATAAAAAAATGTGCGATGAACGAAACGCATTTGCGATCGGCAGTAGGATAATATTCCTCTTGTGAATACGTATCCTTAAAATATTTGTAATTCAATGACATTTAGACAATATACATATTTCATTATATTAACTGTTATATCATTAATGAATTATAAAGAACTATAAATTTAAGTAAGTAATAAAATTAAAATGTAGTAATGTTAATTATTTAAAAATTCATAATATAATTATTTATAATTATATCACTATAATTTTTACGATATATACAAATCATCTGGTTTCTCTTTTTTCATTATTATAAACACGAGTGAATTCATTATAAAATATTATCGTATTATAATTTCGAATTGCATACATGCAAAAATATACTTGTTATGGGTATTTAAATAAATCAAAAATTTGAATATTTTAATATTCTCTATAAACGAAAAAAAAAAAGAAAAAAAGAGAAAATAATATACAAATTGTCGATGGTTTAAAAATAACTTTTGTAATTGGACCAGTGGCACAATAAATTATATAGTGATTCGGTGGCGTCTCCCAACTTATTCACATATCATTCTCGCAATTTCTTAGTATAATCACATTGAGTCAATATTTTTCAATTCACGCGGAAGAATTGTGACATAACGTGAAAATGAGGACAGAATATTATTTTATTTAACTCGTTGCACTTTAAATTTGAATAATAAATTCTATTAATAAATTCATCAATTAACCATAAAACTTCAACTATTGATATCGAACAATTGAAAATAAGAAGAAGTAGAAGAAGAAAGAAAAAAAACAAAAACAAAGAAAAAAAGGAAGTGGCAACGAAAGAAAAAAAATTTTTTTTTAATAAATCACAGACAATGAGATCATGAAAAAATAGAAATTCTCTATGGGTCGATGATAATATATGAATCTATCATTTCTCACAAATCACATTTATTTATTGAACTTTGTACGTTTAATCATATAATATACATAGAATTTTATCCATATAATATTTATAACCATACAAAAATACTTTGTTTTCATATTTTTATACAAATTAAAATGTTCAAGTTTTGTATAACCAATTCACGGTTGATATATTCAATAAATAAATTTTTTATAAAATTTAACGTTCAATTAAAAATTTTCAAATACAATAATTCACTTATATAAAACATAAAATATGATAATTATAAAATTTTCTTGATTTTTAAAACCAAACCAAAACAAAAAAAAGAAAAAACCACAAAAAAAAAAAAAATAAATAAATGAAAAAGTAATAAATAGTAAATTAAACTGTACATTGGCCTACTTCATTACATTATATTTTTCTATATTGCAAATATTAAATAAAATATATATTGTATATAAAAAATAATATTTAAATAATATAAATTTAAATTTCCTTCTTATATAAATGACTAGTCGTATAAACATTAAATTTAAATGCAACAATGTTAATACTCATAAAATGAATACAAATTAATATAATCATTGATAATAGACATTCAACTATATATTAATATAAATACAAATAAAATACAATATAAAATGCAGTTATCCCCTTCAGACAATCCGTTACACATTTTTCCCCGACTTGTCTTACGCAATCATTTTATATTATAAAAAGACGACGGAAGTCGCTATCTTGTCTCTGACGTTTATTTACATACCAAATTCACGTTATACATACATACATACATCATACATACATACATACATACATACATACATACATATATATATATATATATATAATTTCTCGTGTGTAAGCTCCACTACATCTCCAGACAATTTTTTCGCGTTGCCATATTCACATAATATACTCTCTGCTCGCATGTTTAATAGTATCTTGTATATCCCTCGTGTACGTTCATATTTTATTCGTTCACCACAGTATATATATATATATATATAAGTTAGTGGTATCGTTATATCCATTTCACGTTATTCATGTTATAAAGGGGCAACCTTGATTTTGGCTGGTATCCCAAACGCTTGGGACCTTCGTCAATACAGACCGCAACAGCATAATCGATGATGCCAGAGAGTGTACACCACCCGACCTGTCTACAAATATAAATTTATGTATCTCTATAGGAATATATTTTTATAGTTATATATATATATATATATATATATATAGTGTCACTGCGCAGTCTTCTTTGAGCCGAGGTTATTCCATGAAACTATCGCTAAATTACGGAGAAAAGAGGTCGCAATTCTCCGAAGACAAGGCCCATTGCGTAAATAATACCTATACACGATTTTGAACCAATTGGTCAGGATTTTTTTTAAACCCTCAAACAATCATCATACATACATACATATATAATTATTATTTAGTCATTTATATGGAGAGTAATAAAAATTTATAATTTTATGTACATATATTAATTATTGAATTAATATTAATATTTTATTATCTTTCTTTTTTTTCTTTTTTTATTCATACTTTTATTATTTATCCATCTATTTATTAATTAATTAATTAAATTATTTATTTATTTATTTATTTATTTATTTTAAATACTGTAGAATGAGAATTTGGGATAAATTCATTGAAAAAAATGATTGTGAATTGCGGTTGGTTGTAACGCGTGAGAGAGTGAAAAATATATAAAAGAAAGGGAAAATTAGAGTATGCCTCTCCCTTTCTTTTCCAAGCGCCAGGACGGTGAATCTTACAAGAATGGAGACACGAATACGTATGTATAAACGTGCCGACCAACTTGTAGCTCTTGTAGCCAGCAAAAGTGAGTGCTTTCCCGTTATGTCTGGCGTGTTTACAGGGGCGTTGGAATATACCGCTAACTTCTCAGAAATTGACTCTCAATACGAATGAAGTAATCTCACTGATTGGTCAATGTGTTTGCGAGACAAAACTGAAATGAATGAAATTTTATAAACAATATATACATATATATCAATTAATTCATTGATTTACTTATATTTTTATTCAATATATTAAAAATACAAATAATAAATCAATAATTACTTTTCTTTCATTTCAATATACACCGTGTTCTTCCATTTTATTCATCTTTATTTTCACTTCATTATATATAATTAATCATAATTATTTATTATATATTTTTTTTCCTTTTTTTTATTCTATACATATTTATTTGATTCATCAATAATTACTTTTCGTCATTCCACAATTAACGTCCTCCGGCAATATTTGAATATTAATCTTCTATTTGTCTTCATTATCAAAAAAAAAAAATATATATATATATACATATACATATACATATATTTTTACGTATAATAATAATTTAAGTAGGTCGTTATGACGTTTGTTATTGCATCCATTTCATTATATTTCTTTACTCATAAATGAATATGACAATGTAACATGTAGGGTCTGATTAAATATCAATTGATCATGCACACCAATTTTTTTATTATTTAATTGTATGTAATCGTAATAAAAATCAATTTGATTCACTGCAGTAGAAAAAAGTTGTTTATTTATTTATTTTTTTTTTTTAAATAAATTATTATTATTATTAGTGAAAAAAATAAATAAATAAATAAATAAATAAATAAATGAATACATTCAATGTAAAATTTAAATGCAAAAATATTACATGTATTTAGATTAGTTTTGTTTACGACCAAGTGAGTTAATGTGGTGAACGTGACTCTCGTCTAAGTGGGTCGGTGAGTGCGTTTACCATCATTTATTCACAACTGATTTAATATATATATATATATATATATATATATATATATATATATATATATGTATGTTAATATATATTGAATATTATATTTAAGTTCCGGGTGTGATGGAATTTTCTGGAAACATCATGAAAATAATTAAATCAAATTTAATATCAATAAAAATAATTAATTTAATATTTATTTATATATAATGATTTTATAAATTTTATTGTTTAGGGATGAAGATTAAATAATATTTTAGATGAATTTAATTTTAAAATTTGACTGGATAATGTCGGGTTGTCCGAGAGATAATTGGCAAATTTTGTTGAATGACTACCAATTCTAAAAAACAAAAAAAATCGTCTGGATATAAATTGATTTTGGTTTTTGATTTTTTTTTTTTTCCGCTTTGTTTTGCTATTATATAATGAAAGGAAAAAAAAAACAAAAAAAAATATATATATATATATATATATATAAAGAGAAGAAATAGGGGAGGAGGTAAAAAAAAAAAAAATCTTTTCCTTCCCTTGTGTGGCCGTGTGGTTAATCGCGCGAGTCCAGGATGAAAACGAGTGTT
Organism: Dinocampus coccinellae; assembly: GCA_963920625.1. NCBI lineage: Eukaryota > Metazoa > Arthropoda > Insecta > Hymenoptera > Braconidae > Dinocampus > Dinocampus coccinellae. The sequence goes on from OY987185.1 coordinate 18,259,576, forward strand.
GAACGACTGCATTACACCTGCACCACAAGTCAGACAGGCCAGAAGGGGGAATACCAACGCCTTAAGGAGATGTCAAGGGCAAGAACTGTGTCCCTTCAACAGTTTCGAGGCTTTGCCTCTTCCCCTCGCGTCTCCCTTTTACCACTTCTTCTACCCACGATCGAACCAATGATTTTTAAGTGGCTCCTTACCACACAGTATCAATCGCAGTCTCTTGAATTTCGTCTTTTATCTTTCTCTCTAACTCTTTTTCTCCTTCATTCTATCTTTTTCTTTCTTATTCTATCATGGGGGTTATATATACATCAGCACACTCTCCGAACTCACTCGTGTCCTGTCTCCACCAATCCATATGTATGGGGTGAGCAACAACGTAAATGTGCTGACTACATTGGGTTGGTATATAAGGTAGCCGGCTACCCATCCAATCCCCAGACCGAGTGCGATCGTCAAACAGTTCGGAGACGCTCACGTATTTCTATATATACATTACATTTTATGACTTTTTTTTTTTTTTTTTTTTTTTTTATTTTACATTTATTACCATTCGTTGTTGTTGTTTTATTATTATCAAATATTATTTCAATTTAATACGTTTATAATCATTAATAAATAAATTTAATATAATCCTTAAATAAATTATTTATTTCATCAAATGAAAAAGTAATTTGTGTAAATGAAACATTCAATTTGTTTTTATATATCCAATTTGTTTGTTTGTTTTTCTTTTTTTTTCCTGTTTATTCATTCTGAATTTAAAGTGTGAATTATTATAAGTGCATATACAATACTTTCTTTTTTTTTTTCTTACACTTTTTGTTTTTTTTGTTTTTTGTTTTGTTATCACTTCGTACAATTATCAAAATGATGGAAACAGTTATGATGAGTACAACCACTTATATTTTATTTATTGGAGCAATTATATTGACTTTTATAATGCTTACTGTGGAGCGAGTGAAAATTATTAATAAAAAATCATTATCAGAAACACAAATAATTATTGATAATAAAGACATGATTGATCCTGAAATAATTCAATCTGAATTGCAAGATCCACCTGGTCCAAAGCCGTGGCCAATTATTGGTTCACTGCATATTTTTGGACAATATGATGTACCGTACAAGTCATTTGCTGTACTTGCTGAACAATATAATAGTCAAGTGATTAAATTAAAATTGGGTTCTGTACAATGTGTGATAGTCAATGGGTTAGAAAATATTAAAGAAGTTTTATTTACCAAAGGACAACATTTTGATTCACGACCAAATTTTTCAAGATATCACAAACTCTTCGGTGGCGATAAAGAAAATTGTAAGTATAATTTATTTATTTATATATAAATAATTGCTTGTTTAATTTTAAATTAAGAAATCATCAATTTCATAATATTCCTCTTGAATTTTTTTTTTTTTTTTTTTTTTCTTAAATTACTGTCAATTTTCTACATTGATAACATTGAATAATTTTTCTATAGTTTGCACTTTTGTTGTGAGTACGTAGAAATGAAACGAACAGGAAAAAAAAGAAAAAAAAAAAAAAAAAAAAAAGAGTGAAATAAAAAGAAATAATGTAATATGAGTATATATATATGCATTCCAAAGTATTAGTATGATGATTGTGATGGTGATGGTGGTGGTGGTGGTGGTGGTGGTGGTGGTGTGTGGCTTCTGCTATTCGACAACGCGTAAACTAAAAGTGTTCAATTTTTTTCTTTTGAATTTTATCTTTATATACATATATTTTTTTATCCTCTTATTCATTATTTTTTGTTTTCGTTTTTCTTCTTTCACAGCATTGGCCTTCTGCGACTGGTCGGAGATACAGAAATCTCGTCGCGAGATGCTCCGCAACCATGCATTCCCACGTGCCTTCACTTGCAAGTACGACCAGCTGAATGTAATCATTGCATCGGAAGTGGAGAACCTGTTGGTTCACCTTGACAGACCACTTGGTACGATGAAGGTCGCGGTCAAACCGCTCGTACTCCGCACATGCGCAAACATCTTCACCAGTTATTTTTGCTCGCGACGATTTGAATTTGGTAATCAAATATTTCATAATTTCGTCACTGATTTCGATAGAGTATTCTATGAAGTTAATCAAGGCTATGCCGCGGATTTTATGCCATTTTTAATGCCATTACACAAGAGAAATTTAGAGAGAATGTCCAATTGGACAAGCACAATTCGTCAATTTGTCATTGATAATATTATTGAAAATCGCAGAGATACATGGACTCATGAAATAAATGAAGATGATTATGTTGATTGTTTGATAAATCATATTAAAACAAATGCACAGCCACATATGTCATGGGATACTGCACTTTATTCGCTTGAAGATATTATTGGTGGTCATTCGGCTGTTGGAAATTTTCTCATGAAAGTCTTTGGATATTTGGCAACTCGACAACACATTCAAAAATCAGCACAGGAAGAAATTGATGCCGCCAAGATTTATGGTGCTACAGTTGGTTTGGAATACAGACACTCAATGCCCTACGTAGAAGCAATTCTTCTTGAATCCATACGACACATTGCCAGTCCAATTGTACCACATGTCGCCAATAAAACCAGTTCTATTGCTGGTAAGTTTTATTTTTATTCAACAATTAAATTTAATCCAACTCAAATAGAAATAATAACAATAAAACAGAAGAACAAAAAAAAAAAATAAATAAATAAATAAAAGATAATAATTCAGTGAAATATCATGGATTTTTATTGCTTTCAGGATACAAAATTGAAAAGGACACATTCATCTTTCTCAATAATTATGACATGAACATGTCGGAAAAAATGTGGAGTGAACCAACAGAATTTATCCCGGAGAGATTCATTAAAGATGGAAGGATATGGAAACCAGAATATTTTTTGCCATTTGGTGGTGGCAGAAGATCGTGTATGGGCTATAAATTAGTTCAATATCTTGGTTTTTCAATTCTCGCTAGTGTATTGAAAAATTTTACAATTTTACCAATCCAAAATGAATCGTATAAAGTACCAATTGGTTCACTTGCATTACCAATTCAAACTTACACATTTAGGTGTGAGAGGCGATAGATTTTTTTTCTGTTTTTTTTTTGTTTTTTTTTTTTTTTTCGTTTAATTACTACAAAACTTAATAGACTCTACGATGAATTGAAAAATTGAAATTACTAGTTTGTAAGTTTAGTTTAATTTAGATGGCCGACTGTCTATTTTGTTGAATCAGTCGATTATCTTTTCTGTGGACTGATTTAGATGTAGATTATATAATATTGTTTTTTTTTTTTTTTAATTATTATTTTTTTTTTCTCATTTAATTTAAAAAAAAAAAAAAAAAAAAAAATATCAACAATAAAATAATTCGTACTATTCATCACATTGAATCTCTTTTGTATATGTCTCATTGTATCATTGAAATTTCTAAATTATTTTATTATTAAATTACTTCACTTGTGAATTGAAATTAAACAGAAGAAAAAAAAATAATAATAATAATAAAAAAATTATTTATATAAAAAAATTAATTTAGATAAAATTTAAAAATTAAATGAAACATATCATTTATTATTAATATTGTTGTTATTATTAATTTTTCTTTTTTTTTTTTTTGTTAATTGTTATATATATATATGGACTTTTGCTACGTGTGATTACAAATAAGAGCATACATACATTTCTTTAATTCATACACTGCATCATTCATATACAGCAGCCCATTCATAATTTGTTGTACATTTTGATATTGTTATTGAATTTACATTTGATTGTTATAACATTAATTAATTTATTATCTAAGAATTTTAATATTAAAAATTAAAAAAAAAAAACAAGATGAAAAAAAAAAAAACAACTTATAATAATCACAAAATTTCAGTTTATTTATTTATAATTCCAACACTAAAACAAAAAACAAAAAAAAACAAAAAAATTATGCCTCAGTGAGTAAAGATTATCATATACCTGAGATTTCTTTTTGAGAGATGAATAGAAATGAAAAAAAAAAAAAAAAAAAAAAAAAAAAAGATATTCATCAAGTCAGTGATGGCAAGGGCGAAAGACAAAAATCTACAATATGTTTAATATATATGCGGTTGTTCGCTGTCCGCTGTCCGCATCTATAAGCACAAATGTATATAAAATGGACAAGAACACACTATGCACACTATCGTGAAGCATCTTACATTTTAGATCGCGTGACTTTGCCAGAACGACGACGCACAATCAAGAATATATTTTCTGAATGCATTACATATCATTTCAGGGTCGTACACACACACAACACACACACACACACACACACACACACACACACACACACATACACATATATATATATATATATATATATTCAGGATTTATTTCAAGTTCAATTCAATACCTTGAAAAAATGGTGGGCAGTGTTTAAAAAAATTTGTTAGGACGATTTTGGTTTATTATATGAATTTTTTTTTTTTTTTTTTCTGTTCACTTTCTTTTGATTTTACTTCAAGCTTCACTTGTAATATCTTTTAGTGGAAATATTTTTTCACATTCCATTGCTGTTTGTATATCAATGATATTTTTATTTTTCTTTGAATATAATGTGTCAATTTCATGTAGAGTTTTTCCCTTAGTCTCTGGTAAAAATAATACAACAAATATCGTACCAGCCAATGAAATAATTGCATAAAACAAAAAAACCCCATGTTTACCCATGAAATATAACATATCAGGATACATTTTAATTGTTATAAAACTGAATATATAAGCAACACAAACTGTCATTCCCGTGAGAATATCTTTAACTTTTGCTGGATAAATTTCACTTACCATAGCAAATGGTAGAGATAAAAAGCCAATTGTACTCATAAAAATATACATAAGAACACAAATGGCAGGTGTAAAACCACCATCTGATATTGTATATCCGCGATTTATAAAAAAAACATATATAGATAATATTCCCATAAATAATGCCATTCCACCACCGGATGCAATTGATGGAATTCGTCTGCCCCATTTTTTTGATGCAAATGCAACGAGAATTGATCCTATCAATCGCGTTAAACCAATTAAAATAGCACCTAGATATGCGTCCATTTTAATTCCTGCCTCTGATGTTATATCAACTGCATAAAAAACAATAACAAATATCCCAGAGAATTGTTGAAAAAAAAAATATGCAATCATTATTGAAAATGGAATTAATGAACTCCGTTTTAAAAGATGTTTTAACAGTGAATGTTTTTTTGTATTTATATTAAATCGTGGATTTCGTAGTTCATTCTCAATTTCACTAGTTATTGGATGTTCCTTTGGTAAACCACGAAATTTTTTCATAATCACACGAGCTTCATCCATTCTACCTCTGTCACGCAACCACAATGGCGATTCCGGAATTGTTAAAATAATTAAAATAATTGCTGTCGCTGGAAATAGACTACAAATCAATGCAATCAATCGCCAATTTTCCTATAACAAAATAAATATCATAAATATCATAAATATTTCTTATATAACTGTATTAATAAATGATAAAAAATTATTTACTTGAATAAAATATCCAATGATATATATCAAAAGTATTCCAATAGCAATTGCAATGCTACTCCATGTTACTAATGTACCTCTCCATGTAGACACTGCTATTTCAGCAGTGTAAACACTCGCTGGCACTGATGCAAGACCAGTCGCGATACCACTCACAATTCTTCCGACTACTAATTTTTCATAATTCGTCGACATGTAAATTAATAGCCAACCAATTAACGAGAAACACGACGTCACCATTAATGTCACTCGACGTCCACGTCTCATAAGAAAACTCGACAAAATACAACCAATTGGTGTACCAAATGCTGCAGCACCAGCTTCAAATACAATTTTATTATTTTTATTTTTATTATTTATTTATTTATTTATTTATTTATTTTTTTTTTCATTATATTAAATTAAATAATATAATAATATAATACTAACCAATCCACGATGCCTGATTTATTGTTATTTTCATATCACTTGCATCAGATCTAAGTGTAGGAAGAATAACTGCACTGTAGCCCATACTCATTGCCGGACCGAGAATAGAAAAATTTGCAAAAAAACTCATAGTCATCTGTAAAATTAAAAAAAAACAAAAATAATAATAATAAGAGAATAAAAGAATTAAAAATTTATTATTTATTATATTAAATAATTTTATATTTATCGAATACACGCATTCATTAAAATTAAATTGTATCCTTTAATAATTATAAATCATATGTCAGGAAAATTTATCTATATTTAATTATTTTATTGTTGGAAAATATTGCGAATTATATTTCTTATTCAATTAGACAACAGTGATAAGATTGGTATATTATTATTATTATTATTATTCCATATTTTTTTTTTCTTTCACCTGCATAAAAAATCGTGGAATTTAACATTTTTTTTTTTTTTTTTTTATCACCAGTCAATATTTATTTATACTATCAACGAGATATTTCTCATCTCAATGTGAATAAAATCAACATCGGCCATTATTGAAACAAAAATTGAAACTAAACGAATAATAATAATAATAATAATAATAATAATAATAATAATAATGTATAAATAAATCGAGGGAGGGACGAGACGAGAGAAAAAAAAAAAATAATAATAAATAACATTGTGTGAATCATAAATCGCGATAATAAGACGCTTACAATGTTCTTTGTCACAGTTGTCGACACGTTTTGATGGCGTTTTGCTCGTAATGAAATACAAGAACTTGTATCAAGTGTATGTAAAGATAATTTTTTCCAAGTTAATTCGACAAATTAGTTGTGTTAATGATATGACTATTGAATAAGAGAGAAAATGTGAAATTAAATATCATATATAATATGAGAGATTATAGAGAAAAAAGAAAAGATAAAGAAAGAGAAAAATTTAATATGACAATGAACGAATTTAATATCAGATATTATTAAATATAAAAGATTTTTATATATATTAAACTGGTTAGAATATTTAATGCATTTCTTGATTATTTTTTTCATGGAAACAGTGATAAATAATTTCAAACAAAGACAGTATTTTATTAAATTCAATGAGTTGATTCAATATAAATATATTATTGGTAAATAGTAAACACGTTATCAACATTTTTATCATACACACATAAATTATTTACTGAATATAATTGAAAGTTTTTTTATTATTCTTTTTTTTTTTTAATTTTTTTATTTTTATTTTTCCTGTTTAAATCATAAGTTGAAAAAAAAAAAAAAAAAAAAAGTTATAAACACAATAATATCAATTATTTATATCTACTTCCTATTTTCTTGTTTTTCAAATTTTCGTTCATCAATTATCACGTGAATTTTTAATTATAATAATATTAAAAAAAAAAAAAAAAATATGAAAAAAAAAAATTCTTTTTCATTATTATCATTTTTTTTTTGTATTTCATTTTTTTTTTTTTTTTATCTTCAATTGATTAAAGTTGATTATTTTAAATTATTATTTGTTGTATGTGTATGTGTATATGAACTCACTTGATAAATAAGTCCGCGTCGTTTTTGAATCTGTAGCTCATCATTTGAACTTGGCTCGACCTGCAATACATAAGTTATAATAATAATAATAATTGAGAAATCGCTTTGATTATACTTATACATACTTGACATAATGTAATAAGAAGCCATTCCGGATAAATATTAAATTTCAATGTGACAATTTTTATTTTATTATTATTATTTATTATTCAATTTTTTTTTTTTAATATTCAAAATATATAATTGTTCAAACATAATTTCAATATTTAAACAAACAAAGAACAAAAACATTAATATTTATAATTATAACAAAGTAAATAATAATAGTAATAATAATTTTTGCATACCTTAATTTCCAAAACTTCACCATTTTCATTGATCATCGTTTTTTTTTATTTTTATTTATTATTTTTTTTTCTTTACAATAAAATATCTTGAATTACTTTTTTTTTTCTCTTTCAACACCAAGTCATATTGATAAGTCGAGTGAAGAAACGAAAAAAAAAAAAAAAAAATTATATTAATAAATAAATAAGAAACAGCACAAAAATGATATTCGTCAAAATTCGCGTTTTTTTTCGCGTGAGATAACAAAATAATAATATATAATCCAAGTAATAATTAAAGTGAGTAAATTCCTCTTACTTATTTGTCATTACTTTCTATTTAATTTCTGAATTATTATTATTATTATTATTATTGTAATTTATTGAGTAAAATCTTGAAACGATATCAAAAACGAAAAAAAAATCGAAAGTTGTTCGGTTGTTTGTAATGTCCAAGTGACTAATATTATTCAAAGGAAAAGCGAAGGTTGGCTTGTTGAACGAGACTTGAACACACACTCACACGTATACACACGCACGCACGCATATATATATATATATACGCACTCCAGTCACGATATCGACGACTGATGACTGTGGAGAGGAAAAGAAGGGTCTTTTCTCTTGAAAGAGAATGGAGGCTGAGTGCTATGGAGATAGCAAGTCGAATAGCAAGTAAATGCTGATGATGATGATGATGATGATGATATCGATGATTTTCGCATTACACTTCCGAGTACGAAAAATAAAAAAATAAAGAAAAAAAATAAAACTGGATAACAATTGTTAGAAGAAACGTGACGGGAATAATAACAAAAAAAAAAAAAACAAAAAAAAAACCGTATCCACTTCAGACTGTCAGACAACGAACAATTGCCGAACACTTTTTAGCTCTTAAGAATTTATATTAGCTATCAGTATATTTAATCGGATTTATTTTTAAGTATATATTATTAATAAAATTGAATAGCATCACAAAGAAACAATAAAAATAAAAAAGAAAGAGAGGGGGGAAAAAAATAATAAATATTAAAAATTGATGAAACACTTCCTGAATGATTTACTCAGTAAAATAATTTATGTTAAAATCTATTTTACACTTCACATAAACAATTCTGTGTATTAATATATATTATATCTTTTCAGAGAACGAGGTCAATCATTGGTTATATATTTATTATTATTTTTATCATCACATCACTTCCGTTATCGTATTAAATATATATTATATGTGACTGATAAATAATATTTATAATTATTCTGTCTATGTCACGGACAAGATCATCTGCAGATTAAATTGAGTAGATTTTATTTTAAAAACCATCTGGAACACACATTGTTTCCAATCAAATAATAATTTTTATACACGTCAATTTTTTTTTTTTTCTTATATATATATATATATATATATAATACTTTTGTTCAAAATTTTGTATTATTTTGTTAAATTTAAAATTATCATCAGTATTATCATGATAAATATGAGATAAATCTAATCCATAAAACAATTATTTGATATTGGATAGGAAAAATTGATGATTCTTTGACTGTAAACAGTTGAAATATAAAACTTCAGAGCAATTTAAACAAAGTGTATGCGGTGTATCTTGACAATTATAAATATTCAGAGACAAAAAAAAAAAAACAAAAAAAACATGTTATGCACTGATTATATTTGTCCCATAAGCTCCACACTGATGCAGGTAATTAATAAAAATATTAATTGTCAATAAATTAAACACAAACAAATTGAATATGTTAATATAATTATGGGATGATAAATTATATTTGATGTGTACAGTGTAAAAAATATAAAAGTAATGTACAAAAGTTACTTTTAAAGTCAATGATCTCTAGATGGGGGACTTCATGTGGCTTCATTATTATTTTCTCTTGTTTTGTCACTCCCTTTTTTTATATATATATATATTACTAATTGGTCTGGTAACTGTCAGAATCAATATAGTAAGGTGGTTTTCTCCTTTTCTTTTTTCTTATATACTTTCAGTTTTACCATGGAACACTTGCATTATCAACTCTTGTTGGATCAGGATTAGTAATGGGATATTCAGCTATTGAACTTCCCCTACTTACACAAAATGACACAACTAATTTATCAATATTAAAAAATAATGAAAATGCAATAACTTGGTTTGGTATATTAATAATTAATATAATTAATTAAATTAATTATATCAAATTATATTATTTATTATAAATATTATTTATTTTACAGCATCAATTATAGCTATAGCAATTCCATTTGGATGTATTATCAGTATTTTTACTATGAAAATTGGTCGACGAATAGCACTGATGTGTCCTGGAATAGTTTTCCTTATTGGTTGGATTGTTATTGCTACCAGTTATGGAATTAGTCAATTACTAATTGGACGATTTATCACTGGTGAGTTTTCTCTTTTTGTTTCCTACATATTCGAATTATAATTCATAATTAATTATATAATTTTATTCAGGTCTGGGTATCGGTTTAGCTGCAACACCAGCACCAGTTTATCTTGCTGAAATTGCAATGTTAAAAAATAAAACGACACTAACAGCGTGTACAAATATTGCATCATGTGGTGGTGTTATGTTAATTTATTTCATTGGATATCTTATTCCTGTATGTATATATAAATATAGTTTATATATTATCATTTCTATGATAAAAATTTGTATTATTTTGTACAGGACAATTGGCGATTGGTTGCAATTGCTTCAGTGATTATACCCATAATATCAACAACTTATATTTTATTATTTACACCAGAAAGTCCACGTTGGCTATTGAATAAAGGAAAATTATTAGATGCTAAACGTGCATTACTTTTTCTTCGTGGTTTAAATTCTGAGACAAATGAATTTAAAGAAGAATTTCATCAAATGATAATTTATCATAAACCATTAGAAAAAATTCAATATATTGATATACATGAAAATAATGAATTATCTATGACTGTAACAGTTTCATCAACATTTAATTATTTAGAAAAATATCAAAATTTATCAAGTATTATAAAACAACCAGAAGTATGGAAACCTCTTGGAATTCTTGTAGCCTACTTTTTTTTCCAACAATTTTGTGGAATTTATATTATCATTGCCTATGCAGTGGATATAATTATTCACAGTGGAATTATTGCTGATGCTTATTTTATTACTATGATGATTGGATTACTTCAATTTATTGGTGGTGTTGTACTTGTAATATGTAGTCCACGGTATAAATTATTTATTTTATTTTTATATACATATATTTTTTTTTTCCAATAGACTATTTGATTATTTCAATATTTTTATTTCTAGAATGGGAAGACGTACTTTGTCCATTATTTCAGGTGTTGGAATGTCAGTGTCGCTTGGAATTTTAGGTGTTTATTTACAATTGGAACGTGGAATTAATTTAAAAGAAAATTATTCAGCAATTCCAATTATTGCACTTTTTATATTTGTAGTGAGTTTTATTTTTATTAAAATATTAAAATTTGATTATTGATGTAGAAATATTTTATAATGTATCCATATAGTTTTATTTATTTACTTATTTATTTATTTATTTATTTGTTTATTTATTTATTTATTTTGTTATAAGATGTCAGGATCATTTGGATTTCAAGCATTACCATGGGCAATGATTGGTGAATTATATCCAACAAAATTTATTAACGTTATGGGACCAGTAACGTGTTGTATAGGAGGAATATTCAATTTTGCATCGTTGCAATTATATCCAGTACTTGTAAAATATGATTTCATTGTTACAATCTATTTTTATTTTTCTATATGTATCATTGCAACTGTATTTATTGTTGTTGTTTTGCCTGAAACTCACATGCGCTCTAAAAGTGAAATTGAAGAGAGTTTTAAAAGAAATTAAGTTTTTTTTTTAATATATATATATATTTATTTACTTCGTTCAAATTAAATTTGGTATTGTTCCCTTTATATTTATTGATGCCTGAAAAAAATTTTAAATGATTTTATCAAATTGTTTGATTGGTCACAATTGCATCACATGATGGATAGGAATAAAACTCTATTTGTCAAACATAACCTACAAAATTATGGATAAATTAAATATTTTATTCTATGTTATTTTTGCATTTATAATTGCAAATATTTTTTGTGAAACGGAATTTTGTGAAGCGCCATCAGATACAATAAATATTAATAATAATTGTAGGTCAAATAAATACCTATTGAATAATAGAAGGTTAATAAATTGTTTAGTGCATTATATCAATAGAATCATTTTGCCGGTAAATCAACTGTCATAATTATTAATATTTCCAGATATATTTTATATGATGTAAATCCCCAGGAAGGTTTTAATTTACGACGAGATGTTTACATTAGAGTCGCTGTATTTATTAAGCATTTAATAAATACTAATCATATGTACAATTGGAATTTAGTTTTACCACCATGGGGTAATTATAAATCATCAATTATATTCATACTACAACTCGAATTAATAATGAACAAACAAAAAATTTTTTATTCAGATCATTTAATACATTGGAAAAGTCAAGATATTGATAAACAATCACAAATTCCTTGGGGATTATTCTTTCATATAGATAGTCTCAAAAAATTTATACCTGTCATTGAAATGTATGATTTCCTGGAAGGTAAAATTTAAAAGTTTTGTATAATGAATTACAAATAAAGTATAAAATCTAATCTAATTTGATAGAATATGAATCTGAAGATGGGAAAATTGTGCTGGATCAAGTATACGTATTACAAAACGATGCGACAATGTTTAATACTGGTAATTTTCGGGATAAAAATGAAATTGTAGACTGTGAAAAAACAAAAATAAGGTATAAAAGCAGTGGAACAAATAATCAATTTAATGGATACTTTTGGGGTTATTATAATATCTCAGCTAAGGATGTTAAATGCATTATATATCATGGATCAACATCGAATCTCATTCAAAATTTAAAACCAACACAATATAGGTAAAGTTGGATGAGACAACGATGCTTATTTCGAATTAATTATAACTATAAATATAATTGATTTGAATGTAAATAAAATTTGTTTCCTATGGAAGATCGGTAATGTTTGATCACATGGAAATATCATTACATGATTATTACGGATCTGCGGATTTTTGGCGAGCAAGACGTAGTATGCGTTACAATCCAACGTTGTACAATATCGCTAATGAATTTCGAGAAAAATATTTGAATTCTACTGATGAGAAAGACAATATTAAACGACCAGATGACTGGAGAAATGAAAAAGATCAAAGAAATTCTATTGGTGGACCGTATCTTGCCGTTCATTTTAGAAGACGTGATTTTGTTATTAGTCGTCCCAAAACAGTTCCGACAATTGCAGAAGCAGCGAAACAATTGAGAAATAAAATGAAAGAACTTGGACTTGACATAATTTTCATTGCAACAGACTCAAGTGATAGAGGTAAAATTTTCTTCTAAATAAGATATACAAAACTTATTTAATGATAAACAATTTATTTATTTATTAATTATTTATTTTTTTTTTTTATATATAGAATATGAGGAATTGAAAGTACATCTATCTGACTATAAAGTTTATAGGTATAAACCATCAAATGATGTGAAAAAAAAATATAAAGATGGTGGTATTGCAATAATTGATCAAATTATTTGTTCCACTGCAAGGTAAATAATTTCCAAAATTACCACTAAATTTAATTATATTATATAATTTATTTATGTTTTTTTTCTGGATTTAAAGATATTTTATAGGATCGCATGAATCAACGTTTTCATTTCGGATTCAGGAAGATCGTGAAATTCTTGGTTTTCCCACAATAACAACATTTAATCATTTATGTGCAAAAATTAACGAGTGCACACCCGGTAGTCAATGGACAATTGTGTGGTAAACTGTATAAATAAATCAAAATCCATGACAATTTTTTTTGTCTTTTATACTGCATTGACATTAACTGTAAATACGTTGAATTATGCCAATGAGAAAATGATAAGTTTGTGTTTTAATCTTTACTTAAATAATGTCAACCATTTAATTCGTAGATGGTTTACCAATCAAGTCTTGTTCTCGGCGTGTTTCTTCTTCGCGTTTATGTTCCTTGGCAAGTGCTTCTTTTTGTGTCATTTGTTGCAATCGCAATGCCCGCTTCTAAATAATACGTACATTGAAATACAATCAAAATTAATATTTATATATGTCTTCCGTACCTTTAATTTTAGAGTTCTTTCATGAATTGTTGACATTTCCTTTTTAACGCGAATTAATTTTTCATGATAAAGTTTAATTGTTGAATACTGAAATTTTTATCATAACATCACACGATAATAATAAAATATTTATACAAATTTTAATATTATTATTTTACCATCTCCAAACATTGTTCATCTTCAGAAGTTTCGGTAAATTGTTTATTCTCAACTTTCATTTTATCCACTAGACTTTCTTGTTTTTTCCTAAAAAAATAAAAATAAATCTATTGAATATTAATATTTTTTATATTACTATTTTTATTTATTACATTGATAATGAAATAATAATAATAAGTGCACAGTAGAGATTATTTTAATTTATTTTCCTTACAATAATTCTCCCAATTCACTTTTTATCTGTTGCAATGGAGATTGATAAATTTCCAAAAATCCTTGAACTAACTTGTCATTGGCAATTGTCATATCAGCAATCTGCTCTCTAAAAATAATCAACCGCAATGTATATATTGCCACATACAAATAAATAAATACAAAAGATTATTGTTACGTATTATTCGAGGTTATATTCAACTGTACTTCAGTAGCCGCAGCTTCTCCAATATCAGTCATCATTTTTTAAATATTCAAATTAATCACAATTGTCACATTAATAATTCATGTCTTACTATCTTATATCAATACCATAAATTATGTTTATTTGCAAATATTTTTTGACAGTACAATAGTAAATAAATCAACAGCTGATTTGTTTGAGTTATCCATTTTCAAATATTTCACGAGAAAAAAAAAAAAAAAAAATTGGCTAAATCACATTCGTCGCCATCTGTTGGCTTTAGCAATATAAAAATAAATATTTATATTTTACATATAGCCTCTCATTTTTATTTAGAAATGAATAAATTGATTTACATCGAATTCCCGCCAATATGTAAAAAAATTATCGTGGAGAAATTACAATGGATGGGATAATTGTAAATAAAAGAACGAGACTTCTTAAACTTTATTATAAATTCTTTTTTCCAGCCGATGAAATTATTCAATGGCTATCGTATGGTGATGGTAATTTATTTATATTATTTTTCTTCACTATAATTATAGTGATAATAATTTGTAGCAAGACTAACCAATAATTTATTTTTATTTACAGAAAAAAAATTGCAATTACGTGAATTTGCTTATACAACTGTAAGTGGCTCCTTCAAAAGATACATTTCATTTGTTAATCGTGATGATATGCTAAATATATTTTACAATGAAGCACCAGCAAAAATTGACGTCAGTGCAATCTACAATATTCGGTAATAAATAATATATTAATTATTTCAGTTGATTGTGAATAATGTATTAATAATATTCATCTATTACAGCCCTTTATATATCGAAAGAACACACTTGAAGCCAATCAAAAAAGAATTGATATTTGATATTGATTTAACGGACTATGATGAATTACGAATTTGTTGTTCTGGTACAAGGATTTGTGAAAAATGTTGGAAATATATGGCAATAGCCTGTAAAATACTCGATGCATCTCTCAGAGGTATGAAAATAATTTGAAATTTAGAGAAAATTGTAAACCGTAAACAAATATTTTTTTGTATTGCAGAGGATTGGGGGTTTAAATATATTTTATGGGTATACTCTGGACGACGTGGAATTCACGTGTGGGTATGTGATGATAAAGTACAACAGCTCAATAATAATCAAAGAGCAGGAATAGCTGATTTTTTTCAACTTATTAAAGGAAGTGTATTTGGAAAAACGCGAGTGCATTTAAATAAAATGCACGTGTCCATACGACGTGCTTTGAAAATTATTGAACCATATTTTATTCCAATGATTGTTATTGAACAGGATATGCTAGGTAATAGACAGAGATGTGATAAATTTATAGATTTTTTGCCTACAAAAGATACGAAAAATGAAGTCAATACATTATTCAATAACTACACGACCAGTGAAGATCGTTGGTGTGCCTTTATAAATTATGTACAGTGTAAAAAATCAGAATCAGTAAGTATAATTCTTAATAAAATAATAATATTTATTTATAAAAAAAATATTAATGTGAATATATTTAAAATTATAGAACAATAGCGTATGGTTAGAACGACGTTTTTTCATTCAAGAAATAATACTACGATATTGCTATCCCAGATTAGATGTAAGTGTCACCACAGGGATAAATCATCTTTTAAAATTACCATTTTCAGTACATCCTGAAACTGAAAAAATTGCTATTGTTTTGGATATTAAAAAAATAGATACATTCAATCCCAAAACATCACCAACAATACAATCACTTTGGAATGAAAAAATTAGTTACAATTGTACGAATAAATCAGCAGACAAATTGTCCAACAACTTGAAGAATATACAGGAGTATGAAAAAACTAGTTTGAAAGAATCAATAGATGTATTTAAAGTATTTTTAAAAAATTTAAATAATAATTCTTTATTGAGTAAAGACATTGATAAAGCAGAATCCGCATTTAAAAATATTAATCTTCATTCATCACAATGATATTCAATTTATAAATTTATCAGTATTATTTGTATTTTATAAATAAATTATTTCAATTGTATACTCGAACTAATAATATTTCAACAACTATCTAGATGTCACATTGATATACTTCTCAAAAGGAAATTCCAATTCTTTCAACTTAGTATATATAGAAATACACTCATTGGAAAGGATCGCGAAGTTGGGAATAGATAGGAGTAAAAACTGTAAGTTGTTTTTACACGTATACAAAAATAAATGAACATATACAAAACTTATTTGCACATATATATATATATATATATATATAAATTTCACTCATCAGTACTAATATACATTCTTTTTTTTTTTCTAATGACCATAAATAAGTTGAGGTTTTTTTTTTAATTGTAAAAAATAATATTAGTCACTTGTCACATTACTTAATGACCATTAGATTTTTTCGTAAATTCTCCTGATTTGTTATGTTCATTAACTTTATTTTCATATAAAAATTCTTTCTATTAATTTATTCGTGAATCATGTGTTACATATATGAACTCTTTGATCGATTTACAAAAAAACTTACCTTTGGGAGGGTTCATCGGTTGGAAAATGGAAGTAGAAAAAAAAAATTACGACGTAAATTTTATCATTATTTTATACGATTATTCGTCATCCTAATGATATTCTTAGCGTAGTTTAATAATTATTATTTTATAAATTTCAATTTTTATTTACAATTTAATTATGAAGATGTGCTTGTAGGTTATGGATTATGGGAATTATTGCTTGATATTAAATTGTATAATATATCTGACATTTATAGCTGATGGGTTTAGTTTCCAGCAAAAAACGAGAAATCATGTCAACCATGCAGGATTCTGTCAATCAAATGATCAACTCCGATACAGTTGTTATTTTCTCCAAGACCTACTGTCCTTACTGTAAAATGGCTAAGGAGGTAAATAAAATACGCAATCAATGAATAATTTTATCCATATTAAAGTTTAAAGAAAATATATTTTTTTTTATTCTAATACTGAATATTAATATCTACTAGGTCTTTGATAAGCTGCAAAAAAAGTATAAAGCTATTGAACTTGATGAGAGAGAAGATGGTGATAAAATTCAGGATATTCTGGGTGAAATGACTGGCGCTAGAACCGTACCAAGAGTCTTTGTTAATGGTGAATGTCTTGGGGGCGGCACCGACGTGAAGAAATTGTACGAATGCGGTGATTTAGCAAAAAAAATTTAAATATTCCAATTATGCACAAATCATAATAAATCTTCCCACGTCAAGCATTGCTTAATCTTCCACTTGTATTTGTTTATTAATTAATGTTTTTTGATGTATATAAAAAAAAAAAGAAATTATTATTTCTTAAAATGAAATGAAAAAATTGAATTAATATTAATTTCTTGATCAGATTTAGATTGTATTTATACAATTAAGTATGATTCCCTCTATCGTAATTTTTCTCAACTAAAACTAAGGATTTACAGTGATCCGCTGCAATAGCGACACGTCAACTAAACATTATAAAATGTTATACGTATTATAAATATCTATTGAAAATGATGATTATAGTGTCTAAAAATAATACTCTACATTCAACTAATCAGTCTTACCGTTTACAATGTAGTGTAATTGATACAGTGAATTTATGACTGAATAAAAAATGGATCTTTTTCGTTATCGGAAAATTTTAGTTTATCTTCTGACATTCCTTGCGTACGCATGGTCAGGATATGGCGCCGGTCTCCTTGGAAATTTACGTGATGCTGTACTCGCAGCTGAAACTGTATTTGGGGATTTTTTTCAAAATGCAATTACAGTAGCAAAAAAAATTAAAGATCTCCATGAGGTATTTGATGCAGCTGTTGAAGAAAATTGTATATATAAATGTCCTACTGGTAAATAGACGTGTGTTAAAAATAATCATGACAAATATACAATAGTCAGTGATGATTATGAAAATGAAAAATATTTCCACTAATTCCATTAAAATTATTACCTAGTCCTTATAAATTTATTTATTTACAGGATTACAACCTAAACCTGATAAAAATCACATACCACAAAGCAATGGCTGTGGATCATTGGGGATAGAGGTAATTTACATTGATTAAAATTATAAAAAAAATTGTTTTAATAAAATTATAAATATCGTTTTTTGTTTTTTTTTTGTTTTTTCAGATCAATCATGATTATTTGCCACTATCAGAAATGACAAAATGTTGTGATCAACATGATATTTGTTACGATACGTGTAATAATGATAAGGAAAAGTGTGATTTAGATTTTAAACGTTGTCTGTATAAATATTGTGAAGGATATCGGAGTACAGGTACAGGAACGATTGTAAACACATGTAAAGCAGCGGCAAAAATGTTATTCACTGGAACAACAGCGTTGGGATGTAAAAGTTATATGGATGCACAAAAAAATGCGTGTTGGTGTGCAGACAAAAGTAAAACAACTAAGGGAAAAAAATCTAAATGGTTTAATGGAGATGAATTATAATTAATATTTAATTTTCTTTTTTCATATGAGTTAACCCACATTCATGACAAATATTGAATAATTTACCATATACTTTTTATGTATATTTATTTTCCATCCGAAAAAAAAAAAAATCTGTATTCAGTGTAAATATTCCATGAAAAATAAAATTTTTATAATTGAAATGAAATGACATATGTATTGAATTTTTTATTATTTTCGTGATGTAATCTTATAATTTGTAAATTAATAAGAGTCTTAAAATTTTTTTATCCACAATAAAGTGTATATATAAAAAATTTAAAAAATAAAAAAAATAAAAAAACAAATGAAGAATTAATTCTTTCGTGGATTAAGACAAACGAGCTTCTGTATTAAAAATGTCACATTGACATTTGAAACATTAAGAATATTTGGTGAGTTGAGAAATAAAATTATCAAGTAAAGAAGTAAATGAACAGTGAAAATTATAAGGAACGGCAGATAATGGGAAATGATGGCTCCACGGCCAAAAAATCACAGACAAAAGAGCAACGAAGAGAAAGATCATCCGGAGGGTAAGCAGGAAATAATTTCAAAAAAAAAAAAAAAAATCGCCTTCTAATCATCATCAAATTGTATTATACAAGATTCCGTAATTTTTTTTTTTTGCACAGCACAGATGTTCCTCCACAAAAAATGCCGGAAACTCGACGAAAAAAAACACGTACAAATAATGCAAAATCATCACCAAGTGGTTCGGGACCGACAAATCCTTTTCTCATATTTTTCCTCAGAGTGAGAAGTAAAAGACCCAATACACCCGTTACTGTCATTGCCAGAAAAGCTGGCAAGGCCTGGGCAAAAATGACACCAACTCAGCGACAAAAATATGTTGATCTTGCTGATGCAGCAAAACGAAGACGTAATGGAAGACAGAGAAAAAAACAACCGAAAAGTAAAGAAATCAATGGAAATTAGATGATTTAACGAGATACTATTTTTTAAATAAATAATTATAAATAATTAATAAATTCATAGTCATTAAATAGAATTGATAATCACAATTTGTACAACTAATTTATGATTTCACATTTTATTTGTTAGTAGCATTTTTTTTTTTTTTTTTTTTTTTTTTATATCTATGTACAATAAATATTGATGTATTTTACACTATGATTCTTAAAGACTTTCGGTAATCGTTTATTTTTCTTTTCTACTAACTAGCATTTTGTTCTTCAATATTTTGCTGTTTTTATGTCGAACATTTCTCCACATTCATCTGCTTAATTATTTATTTATTTTCAATTTTATTCGATGCTCTCACTCTTGCTTTTTTTCGCATTTTTTTTTGTTTATATATATATATATAATAAAAAAAAAAAAAGAAAAAGTCAACTACATACAAGATCATTATATATCTACTATTCGGCAAAGTGTCGCCCATTCATTTTTTGTTCTTTTACATCCAAATAATCCAAAATAAGTAAAACAATTTTGTGAAATTAATAAAAGCATAAGAAATATATAATTTAAAATATAATAACATACATACATTATACATTAAACAAATTAATTAATTCATGACTCAAAACTTAAGAAGAAAAAAAAAAAAAAAAAAAAAAAAAATTGTAATAAATTACGAGAGTGTGCGACATTTTGGAGAATAGTTTCTGATTAATAATTTGCACTCAATTCTCTCAATGTACAATTGTTAAAATTTCACATTTTACATGTTTTCATAATTATTCATAACTAGTGAATGATTTTTTTTTTTTTCCCATATTATTATTCTAGTTTTTTTCTCTTTTTTTCTTTTTTTTTTTTTTTTTTCCTCTAACTATTTCTTGTTTGTATTATTATTTTCATTATTTATCGTCATTTCTAATTGTAAGTAATAAAAAGTTATAGATTCATGTGTGATGGGTATGTGTTTCAATAGTGACGTATTTATATTTCACTGCATGTGATTTTTTTGTTTTTTTTTTTTTTTGTTTAGCATTTGCGTATTATGTGCACATTATTATCATTCATGTTGATCGCGACAAAGGCGGTGAAGTAAAAAGATTAAACATCATTGAGCTCGCAATCGAAAGAAAAAAAAATATAATAATAATAATAATAAAATAATAATAATAATAATAATAATAATTTATAATATAACGGACAATAATAACTGATATTCGGATCAAAAGCGGTAATATGTAATAGAGAATAAAGTACAATCTGCCTGTATGTAACGAGAGAGCCAAAAAAAAAGAGAACCAGAGATGTTGATAAAATATAGAAAACAATTATATGAAAGAAGAAAAAAAAAAAAAAAAAAAAATTGAAAACGTGTGTGATCAATAATACGCCAATATTTTACAATTAAACCCAGTCCTCCTTCTTTCATCTATCAACTCCCGTTCTCTTTCTGTCTCTCTAATTGTCAACAATACAATAATATCAAACAGAAAAAAAAAAAAAATTCTAGACATCACTTATACATAAATATTATACACAAACAACGTAACACACACTTGGAGGGCTGACAGTTTGAAAAAATACTTGTGATGCTTTATGATTTTTTTTTTTGCACCCCCGTTATAAAACATTCATTCAAAAATTTATTTTTCAGGAAGATAAATTAAATTAACCTATTTGAAATAGATTTTCGATGACATTTATATTGCTTTCAATTGCAAAAAAAAAAAAAAAAAAAAAAAAAAAAAGGGGAAAAAAAAAAGAATAAAACTCTTAATATTTGTTTCTTTTTAATCTGTTAAAATAATCAGTCACTTATCGTGGTCTCATTGTACCATTTAACGGTTGCATTAATCCACCATTAATGTATCCATGGTAAGTCGTATAAACAGCCGCTGGATTTTGTTGATGTGGATCCTGTGAATATGGCGCAGGTACATTAACAACACCAACGGGTAATTGACCTGCCTGATTCATAAATCCACCAATTTGTGCTGCTGCTTGATTCATATAACCACTTGATGGTTGTGTTACACGGTAACCATACTGTGCAGCGGCCATTAAATTTGTATTTAGCGCAACATTCGGACTGACACGTGTTGCAGCACTCTGTATTTGTGGACAAGTACTGCTAGGATCCAAAGTTTGCCTATAGAGACTTTCAGTGGGATATGGCTGGCTCAATGGTGCCATATTGGCATTAGCTGATGATCTAGAAGTCGTTCTACTTGGTGGGCCCGGTGTACCAGGAGGTGGTACACTATTTACATTATAATAATTTTTCGCATAGCCCAAAGGTACTTGTGGTGGCGTTGGTAATTGTCGCGAATTTTGGGGTGGTGTCATGGTGTGTGGAATAGGCGGTGGTGGTGTGAGATTCATTGCTGGTGGTGGAGTTGGTGGTATCATTTCCAATCCATTTGTTAACTGTTGAAGTTTTGCTAGACTACAAGAATTTGGCGTTTGATGATTACCCGATGATCCAAGCGCAGCAGGTGATGGTGTATGTGAATGCGGTGGCATTGTACTAGCTTGAATATAGAAATTTGTAGCTGTTGTGCATGGCGTTGGTGCACCAGTGCGACCACCACGATGCTGTATCACGTAAGTATTTTGTGAAGGAAATGCTTGCGAGGCCACAGCCATATAATTCCCTTGAGATATAACAGCCATGTTGTGCGAATGCGTGTGAGTGTGACTGTGCGGATGTGGCACAGGTGGAACAGTCATTGACGTAGGCTGTTGATATTGTGGAGGAAGCGATGATGCACCATGAGCAACAGTCGTATGCGTTGTGCTAACATGCTGGGAACTTTGTGAATGTGAATTTGGGGGCGTTGCTCGATGTGATCTACTCTGTTGATTTGATCTCGACCTGTGTGTTTGTGAATTATGACCACGTTTACTGCTGTTATGCGAATGCTGCGAGGGCTGTTGTTGTTGTTGTTGTTGTTGTTGTTGCTGATGCTGTTGTTGTTGTTGTTGTTGTTGCTGCTGATGTTGATGTTGTTGCTGTTGCTGTTGTTGTTGTTGTTGTTGTTGTTGTTGCTGTTGCTGATGATGTTGCTGTTGTTGCTGCTGTGAATGTTGGTGATGTGGCGAATGCTGTTGAATATTTTGCGCTTGCGATTGTTGAACCATCAATTGCATCGGTTGAGGACTGTGAGTTGGCATGTTTTGCGAATGTGATTGTACCATTGGCTGTGGTGTATGTGATTGTGGAATTGGCTGAGGTGTATGGGACTGTGAAATCGGTTGTGGAGTATGCGACTGTGGAATTGGTTGTGGTGTATGTGATTGTGGCATAGGCTGAGGACTTTGAATTGGAATACTTTGTGGTGTATGCGGTTGTTGTAACGGTTGATGCATCGAATGAATTGGTATGTGGGACGAGTGCTGCGACATCGAACAATCGTATTGAACTTGAGACATAACGGAGATTGACGTGGGTGGTGGAATTTGAATAGGATTTGAACTCAATGGTGCTGATACGGTTGTTGTAATAGATGGCAATGCACTAGGGGGTCGTTCCACGCTGTGTTGTGATGCAAGATCACTCGCAATTGATGTGGGAGATTCTAAACCAAGTTGACTAACATCAAGATCACATTGTCCATAGTGCAACGAGTGAACAGAATTAGTTGTCGAGTCAGGAGTGTAAACACCCATTGATGGTAAATCAGGTTGTGAAGGTGGAGTTCGTTTGACAGATCCTGGGTTCTCCAAGTGTGGAGTTGTTTTTCCACTTTCAAGCGAATTTTCTTTCTCTTCAGGATTTGTTTGTGGTATGTGTGATAATATTTCGCGAGTTTCCATTGGCATCACCGTCGATCTTTCTTCAATAATTTGTGGCTGTGGTTCTTCGATAGGAGGTACTGATGTATCTATTGGATATTCTTTTAATGTTACACATACGGGTGAACTTGAAGTCTTTGGATTCAATTCCTTGACATCTTTTGTTTGTAACGATGGTAACTGTTGGTGTTGTTCCTGTTGGTGTTCTGGAGATGACAGTTGTTGTAGCTCTTCCTCTTTACTTGATTTCGATAAAAATTTTACTTCCTTCCCGCATAATTTTAATTGTTCTGTAGTTACGTCCTCAATTTCCTTGCTTTCTAAAGGAAGCCTTTCAATTGTTTCGATTGTCTCGGGTATTTTTTCATCTGTAACTTCCTCAATTACATCTTTTGACAATTCTTTTGGAGATTCTTCATTTGTATTAACATTCATTTCTTTTTCCTCTTCAAGATCATCACTATTGGAAGTCTCTTTAGATTGATTTTCAGGTACATCTTCTTGCTTAGGTGAATCTATTTGTTCTGGAAGTTTTGGCGACTCCTCCGATTTTTCCATGATTTTATTCGATAAACTTCGTGGTGTTGAAGTAATAGATTTAGGTCGTGTTGGTTCTTCTTCTTCTTCTTCACCTTCATCTTCATCTCCACCTTCGTATTCTCCTGGGCTCGCCGTGGGTACTTCAGTCTCTACAATAGCCGTTGGTCTAATTTCCTCCACCGTTTCTTTCTTATTAACATTCTCAATTTTTTTCTTCGATGAAGGTGACGGAATCATTTCTGGAATTGTTAGTTGTTTAGAAAGTTTTCCAAGTTTTGGAGTTTCACTTCGAGATACTGATACAGGAGTGACAATGTTGGCTGGTTCTTTTTCCAATTTTGATTCATTCTTCGGCAATTCAATACTTTTTTCCGTAACTTTACCTCGTCTTCTTCCCGATGAAGGTGCAGTTTTTTCTTTAACTTTTGTTTCTTTCATCTCGATTTTTCCATTGCATTCATTGGCTTCCATCATTTTCTTCTCTTTTGCCAATTTAGCTTGGAGATTTTTATTCTGCCTACTCGTTACTTTCATAAGAATGTCATCGAGTTTACTTTGTTTATTTGCCTTTTGAATTTCGGGTATGGTAATTTCTTTTACTGGACTATTACACTGCTCCACTTTTTCTTTCTCATCTTTCTTCTCTTTAACCTTTTCCCTTTGTGATTCTCGCGTTCGTTTTCGCACATTCCCTAACACCACTTCACTCATTTTCTTTTCCTCTTCATCAGTCTTTTCGGAATGTTTTCGTTTTCTCGAAGGTGTTGTTGTTGTTGTTGTTGTTGTTGTCAATGTCACTGACGTCTCGGCTCCTACAAGCGTCTTGGGTGTTCGTATTCGACGGCGTGATACTGATGACAATTGAGTAGACGCTTTGGGTGTGCTTGTCACAACTGAAGAATTTTTTAAGACACTATTTGTATTGCGAGAATTTCTCGGGGTCATAACCTTAGGTTCTACCTCCTCTTCCTCCTTCTCTTGTTCTTGTTCTTCATCTTCGTCAATATCAGCAACAGTTCCACTATCTTTTTCCGCTTCTTTTGGCTTTTTGACAGGTTTCGGGGATATTTTGTGTTTAACTGGAGATGATCTTCGAGTTGATGATCGACGGCCACGTGGTTTCTTCTTGATTTTTACCCTCTGAATTTTTTCAGCCATTGCCGTAATGGGTTTTGGCTCAAGAAGTGGTGATGCATCACAACTTGTTTCATTAGTTTCATCAGGACTTTGATATGGATTTGGAATTTGTGTTAACAGTGGAATCCATCGAAGGCATTCAGGATCAAGAATTATTCTTGAACTTTTCTTCACTTTAATCATGTGAGTGTCCACTTTACTCCAATCCACAACAATAGCGACGCGACCTTTTGCATTTTCACTGGTTGTTTTGTCTAAAGTCCGTACGAAACCGAGAAATTGAAATGCCATTGCAATATCATGCGCCGAGACACCAGTTTCCTTTGTTATATCACCTAATTTTATTTCTTTTGCATCACGATGAGCATCCAAATACTCCAAAACAACACTCTTCCAAAATGAATGATAAGAAACACGACCAAGATCAGACAATGGTTTTTCTGGTGTACCTGGAATACCTTCGACTTTTGATAGAAGATAACTGAATTCGATGAGAAACCTCCCAAAACCTTGACGTTGATATTGTGGTAGTGTCATTATACACGAGACATTATAACGTTGTGCTGGACAATGTTTTTCTTTTGAGAAATAACCAACTAGATGACAACCGTATTTATCATTTTTTGTTACGGCATAAAAAAGAAATGGCTCCACATCATAATACAAAGTTTTATGATCCAAGAAAAGTTTGGCCAACAAACAGAGATTTTGACAATAAATTTTATTCACATTTCCATCAATCTGAAAAAAATAATTTTATGATATATAAAACACGTATCATACTGGACTTAATTAAATATTCCAAAAAAATTTTTAATCAAAAATACCAAAAAAAAAAAAAAAAAAAAAATATTTTTATATTACGGTAAAAATATATACATTTTTTTAAAATTTTATTTTACTTACCTCAAAGACTGATAAACCGTTGCATCGATAAATTTCTGTCGCGGGTGGATGCCTCCATTGACATTTGTCCATGTGTCGATCGAGTACCGCCCGACTTTTTGTGTATTTCAAACAGAATTCACAGAAAAAGAGTTTAGGTAGTCGAGCATACTCTTGAGGAAATGGACTGGAGTACCACGTTTCAACTTCATAACGTCCAAATACAATAGCGGCGGGATTCCTGGTACCTGCACCGGGTCCTGTCCCACCAGGACTCACGGATAAAGCTTCGCCATCGGTGATACTGGCTGTTAATCGATTTGCTTGATCGCGCGCCTCCTTGAACAGCTCCTGATCTTTTTGTGTAACTCCCGAAGGCAGAGATTGGTTCACCGTTGATTCCTCTGTAAAATCATGATTATCTTTATTTTATAATTAATTTTAAATATTATTTTTATATAAATATTGAATTTGGTCTACGTTTTTTTTTCTTTTTTTTTTTGATTATATTATTATAATACTTGAATAATAAACAATAATAAAATGTTAAAATTATGGAAATGAGGAAATTTTAAAGGAACTGACGGATTTGTGTTGGCATATAGTGTCATAGGGATTCACAACGCGCGCAAAAATTTCATCTATCCAGATGATCTCAGTTCAATATTAAAAAATTATGGATTATTCATGATTTAATTAATTGGGAGATTATATTTTTTTCATCAAACAATAATATTGCAATCCTTTCACTCCTTTTTTTTTTCTTTTTTCTTTTCGGTCTTTTTCTCACTTTCACTCTCAAAAACTTTCATTTCACTCTCAATCATTTCTTGGACAACCAGTCTTTGGAGGCTCCAAAATTAATCAAGTCTCTTCCTAAGTTCTCCATAATTATTTGGAAAAAAAAAAAAAAAAAAAATTAAATAATTAAATGCCATGCAATCACACAAACTTTCCAAGTAATATGAGTGTCTTTAGGGTAATTTGCATGGAATAGTTGGAGTGATAAAAAAAATAATTATAAAAGGCATTAAGCTAAGCATGCAACGATTGTTTTTTTTTGTTTAAAAAAAAGCCACCAATACTAGTAATTATTGAAATAAACAATTAATAAATATATGAATTTTTTTTTTTTTTAAATTTTATATAATAGTAATTGGTGGCTTTGTTTTATTCGATTTGGTTCATCAAATTTTGGATTATTTACAAATAAAAATCTTTTTTTTTTTTTTTTTCTTTCATGATCGTTGGAAATATTAGGGAGGATGCAGGCACACGCACACGTACAAATAGTACCAAAATACCGCACACCACACCGCCAACACATCCACGGTGGTGAATCATATATAGAGCAAGGTTTTTTTTTTTTTTTTTTTTTTTTTTTTTTTTCAATATTTCATTTTTTCTTTTTCTTTTTTCTTTCAAGACAGTGTAAAAAGGATGATTCAAGTGAATTGTGTAGGATAGATTACTATGGAATATTCACAAATCTTGTTATTCATCCCTTTAATATCATTATTATGAATTTGTTTATTTTTTGAAGGTTCAATATGCAAATTTGTGAATTTCACAAAGGAGTAGTAGGTTACTTATTCTTCATAAAGAATTAGAGAAAAGGTGGGTAGTTAAGGATATATTTTTTAAATCTTTTTTCTGATGTTTTGTTTTGTTTTGTTTTTTTTTTTTTTCGTTTTGTGAGCGGGCGGGGTAGACTCTTACCCTTCCTGGTGGAGCAGGGTGTCGCGCGGGGTGTCGTGGTGGTGTTGGTGGTGTTGGCGCTAGTACAGGCTCGTGGTTGGGAGGATTTGGAGTGGCCAGGATTGGACTTGGACTCATCGTGATGATGGTGATGATGATGATGATGATGGTGATGATGATGGTTGTTGTGATGATGATGTTGATGATGAAGATTCGGGACTGTTGTCGCCGGCTCAGGGTGACCGTCCACTATTTTCTTCTTTTGTTGTTGTTGTTGTTGCTCTTTCATTTGTATATCCGCACACTTAACCGCACCCATCGTTCTACTTTTTCCCTGTTCATGACGTTTACTATTAACTGCAGTTTTAACAAGATTAGACGGAGTCATTTTAACACTTTTCTTATCACTAATGTCCTTCAATTTAATTTTATCTGTTATAATATCATTGTCATCTTCAATATTATTTGGATTCTCTTTCGATTTACTTCGTTGCCGTTCAGATTTAATAATTTTTCTTGTTTTATCCGAATCATCACCGTGCTGCCTTTTCCTTCTGTCTGGCGCATAATTTGGTGTTTTATCACCACTCCTTACTCTACTACAACCTGGTGCTGAGAAAAAATGACTTAAACCATCATAAAGTCCTTTTAATTGGCCAAATCCTGGTCGTACTTTTTCTAAATTCACAGGTTTTTTCTTCGAATCATCAGGACTTGCAGCCGGTTGAATATGTAAACCAAATGTTGGCTTGTCACCAAGATCTAATTTTGGTAGTGGTGCACCAAATGTATTGATAGTGCTGAAGAAAGGTGTATCGATATTTAATTTTGCCGCAGCTGCGGCAAAACCCCATGGACTCTCTTCAGTTGTATCGCGTGTAAAGGCAACAGGTTTTTCAACAGGTTTTTCAACGACAACGCTTTCTTGTGATGATGATGATGATGATGATGAATCGCTTGAATCACTGGAACTTGCCTCATCGCCATCCTCATCCTCTTCAGTACTAGATGCATTTGAACTGTCACTATCGCTACTACTAGAAGTGCCACTGCTGTCGCTACTAGATAATATTGGAACGCGTCTTTTTCTCATTGTTTTAGCTGGTATATCATTCATAACATCAGCTGTTGTATTAGAATTATTTTTAGTTGAAGTAGCAGACGCACCAGAAATAGGAGAAAGAACAGTTCTTGATGATCTAGGACTGATTTTTACTGATGTTTGCGACTTAGATTTACTATCACCACTTACTACGCCACCTCCGCTGCCCATGCCGCCACCGGCCCGCTTCATTTTACAATGATCAGCATTAAATGCGCTCAACCTAAAAAACTTTTGTTTTTCCTTGGATATTCGATCGCTCTTCTCCTCGAGCAGCCTACCCTGGCCCGCGATTGAGGTATGGGATTGTGATTGTTGGGTACTGGGATTTAATGGTGGTTGACGAAGGGAGACAACACCCGCATTACCGTCCGAGCTGCTGTCCACCTGTGACACCGTCCCGCATACTACTCCTCCATTTCCTCCATTTCCATTTCCATTTCCTCCACCAATTCCACCAAGACCAACTCCTGATTTTTTTACTGGGGTTACCGATGGACACTTTCTCGACGCAGCTGATCTATCATATCAACAAACAAAAAACCACAAAACTGTTTTATTAGTAATTGAATTCAATATTTATTATAGAAATAATTTAGAAGAAAATTTTGAACTGTGAGAAATAATAAAGATAGAGAGATAATTTAAACTTCCTAGGTCTTATTAAATTTATTTCCTGAGGAAGATATTCTGAAATAAAAGTAAATCAATATAGTAGAAAGAAAAAAAAATATATATATATTTCCATCGATGATTGAATTGCACAGTCACTCACTTTCGGTTTTCCCGAATTTTGCTGAGTCTTTTTCTCGCGCTCGTTGGTGAACAGATTTCATCTTGCGAACCCGAATCTTGATTTTGCTGCTGTTGCTGTTGCTGATGTTGTTCTTGATGCTGCTGCTGCGGTTGTTGTTGTTGTTGTTGTTGTTGTTGTTGCAATTGCTGTTGCTGTTGTAATTTATTTCCCCCACGTTTTCCTTCATCACGATGATTGTTCCCATGTGATGTTTGACAATGTCTACATCTCCACGGTGCTTTACTTTTTTTATCCAATGCCGGATCTAAACACGTTGGATGATAACACTTAGGACAACCCGCGCACTTCACTAAATAGTTTTGTGATTCACGTTCAAGTTGACAACCAGCACATGTAGGTGAACAATCATCACACGACCATGTACTACCACGATCAATAATAATTGTAAGTTCTGTAGGCGCACACGAATAATGCAAAGCCGCACCGCACGCACTACATTTACTCAATTTTTCAGGCACATTTTTCTTTGTATTATTGTTATTACCAGCCGCAGTTGTGCCCAAACATTCACGGCAAATTGGCAATGGAGCTGGAAGCTGTTACAAAACAGAAGAAAAAAAATAAATAAATAAATAATTTATTAATAAAATATAATAAATACAGTAATGAAATAAAATATTTTTGTATAATTAAAAATTAAATATTTTTATTAGTCATTAAAAACAACTGTCTGTCTGCATTTATTTGATGTCATGAAATGGGGGGTTTTTTTTTTTCTTCTTTCTCTCATTTTCTACCTGGCCATAATCCACCACTAAGAAACTCGGGCGCAGTCCAGTGAAACGTAATTATTCATTTAACTGGTAAACAATTCCCCTATGTATATTTCATCTATCTTTTTTTGCTCCTTCTCGTTATCATACCCGTTCATCTTTTTCATATGAAGGGTGCATCTTATTAATATACATCTACGTGCGTTTTCCCAAGTTACATACAAATACAACTTGGAATCTCGAATTGATATACACTAATGAATGTAAAAAATAAACTAACCAAAAAAAAAATAATAAATAAATAAATAAATAAATAAATAAATAATAAAAATGCAAGTGTATAAAAAAATTTGAATTATATACAATAAAATCTACTTCCTTTATTTATTTATTTATTTTTTTTTTATTATTCTTCTCAAGTTTTCTATATTTAAAATTAAAGATAAGAGCAATACGAGTGTATATTAATCAACAAATAAATATCACTGTATGAATCATGATTATTGTCGTGTAATGACATCGATTATACACTGATAAATCGATGATGACATACGCGTGCGAACGGATAAAAAATTGTTATCAATATTTCGCGTAATACATGATAATAAATGCAACAATAAAATATACATGAGTTAATTACAACATCACGATGATACAACACGATAAATATAACATCTCTCACAGTATAATAATAATAATTATTATTTTTTTATTATAATAATAAATTAAACTAAATAAATATTTTTATAATGTAAAATAAAAAAAATATAAAATATAAAATGTGTAAATCATATTTGAATAGTAAAGTGAAGGTAAAGTAGGAGTAATTCCTTCAACATCTTAAACGTTTTGCTGATCTCCAAGTCGACAGTTGGATAGTGTATGTAAAGGCCCCCACGTGACCGAATGAAAGCGCGCGCGGACCAACGACCTGTTGCGCGATAGGATACTTGACTCGTTCAATCGTCGCGTTAATTTTACTTTTTTTCTCTCTCTCTCTCTCTCTCTCATCTTCTCTCCTCTTTCCCTTGTTTCTCTTTCCCCATCTGTAACTGGTCGTGTCCGTCCCGGGATATGAGGCATTCACACACATACACATACACACATTTAGTCTTGTATTCTCTTTTGCACATTGCGTGTAATGATGACGCCGTTCACAAATATAATATGGCAACCTCGCATATTCCTCTCCCAATTTCCCCTTTGTCGCCGCGCTCATGTACAGAACATATACATATACATATATATATATATATATGTGCCTGGGCTTGGTGATCGGTTCGAGGTCACTGGACACATATAAAAGAGGATACTGAAGTAAACGTGTACTTGGCCTAAATCTTTCGGTAAAGATATTACATATGTGAAATAGATTGTAATTGAAAATATTAATATGAATGAGTTTAAAATAGAGAAAAATAAATAAATAAATAAATAAATAAAAAGTATATAAATTACTCAATAGAATTATTATAACGATTAGATATGTATTATGAAATAAATAATAAATAATAAATAATATTATATATAATTAGTAAATAATGATAATGAGCAATTGTAAATGAGATAAGGGAGAAAAGTAGAATTTATATTTTCTATACATAATTGTAATAATTGTGAATAAATTGTAAAAAAAAGAAAAAATAATAATAATCCATGGGAGAATTTTAGAATATGTAATTATATAAGTGTTTAGATAAATAATAATAAATAATAATAAAAATTAAAAAAATAATAAAAAAATAATAATTGAGTAGCGGATAAAAGAAAATAGAAAATAAAAAAGAAAAGAAATGCGTGTATGTATGTATGTATGAGTGTATATATATTATACACCCACTGATATTGTTGACAATATGAAGAGACTATTACACATCTCACAATGACAGTGAAATACAAAATAAAATTTTCATCTCGCCAATCGGAGAACGATTTTATCACACGTGTCGTGATATGTTTGACTTGATTGGTGGTGTATGCGCAACATTACAGAGCTTGCGCTCTTTCAACTTTATATATCATATTCACTACTATTCTATCTACATTGTGGTGATATTATTCGGGTCAACATTTATTGACCCTAAATATATTTTACTCCTTGTCGACTACTGTAGGGATAAAGTGAGAGGAGGATAAATTTTCCCTGGAGAGAAAAAAAAAAAAAAAAGAAGAAATAAAGAAAGAAAAATGTTATTTGAAGGCATATGGGGGTGAAAGACAATGAGAAAAAATGATCAAATTATATTTTACTTCACTTTCTCTTCCGGTGGTTCGAGATGAAATCCAGGATTTGAAAAGAGAGGAAAATATATATATATATATATATATATATATATTGTATACAATACAAACTCTCTATATGTACAGCGATAGAAGGAAAAATAATATAATATAATATAATAAAATGAAATAAAATGAAAATAGTCACGTGTGACGATCAATAAAAGACCAGAATATAGCAAATGCTTGAGACACAGTAGTGTAACAGTAGTTTTAGTTCTTTCATATAACTAAATATAAATTTCCCATTTCAATTTTTCTCTGTGCATCATTGCAATTCAAATAATTATATAAAATACTTGACATTGATCAATTTTTATATTTGTAACTTTAGATTATTATTGATTAATTTGTTTTGTTTGTTTGCTTTATAACATACCTTGGTTGAATTATCCGAATTATTATCAATCTTTTCAATTTTTTTAGCTGGTGGTCGATCTGGTTGACGAAATAATCTTCCATCTTGAATAACCAAACCTCTATCAGCTGCTCTTTTTGCTGATATTCTCAATGCCGTACGTAAATCACCATCACTCTCCTCTTCAACTGTATGACTTTGTCGAACGTATTTTTCAATATTTTTCAACGTTGAACCGTCACGTTCACCAAGCTCACGCACAGCTTTACCCAATACTTTACTCAGATCTGTTGTTTTTGTCACCTTAAGTGGTCGTGATTGTAAACCACCCGGATCTTTGTATGATGATTGGCCTTTATTAAATATTTTGAGTACATCACCGCGTTTAACGGCAATTTCAAGATGTTCACCAATTTCCTCCTCATGATAATTGTGATGTTGTCTAATGGCATGACAAATCCGCTCGACACTCGGCCGTTGTTTCTGGCTGCGAATTTTACGTATCGCGTCCAGAAACCACGCCGACCATGTGTCAGCGGACTCGGACTCCCCCATCTTAAATTACACAGCGTGTGTTTGTATATGTGTAATATTATGGTATTTAACCACGTGCTTTTCTATTTAATATATATATATATTTTTTTTACCCTCTCGATACAACGAGAGCGTATACTGCAGGCATTCACATTATGCTCGTAAGAAATTCCACTTCCATTTGCTTTTTATATTGAGCACAATATCAAACTCAACCTAAAACAAAAATAAAAAAATTTAACATCACAATATACAATAAATATTATATATTTTTATTATTAATATAAATTAAATTAAATTATTTTACACACAAATTTGTATTAATTGTCAATATAATCCTGAAAAAAAAAAAAAAAAAAAAAACACAATAAAAAGAAAAAGAGTTTAATGGTGTTTGATATTTGTCAATTTTGTGAATTGTAATCACAACTGTAAACGCTATTTTAGTAAAATATTCTATTGCTCTTTTCTCTTTCTCTCTCTCTCTCTCTCTTTCTATAATTCACTTTATATATAATCGCTTAATTTTATTCTTATGATATCGTTCAACAATTGACATTTGCTAACACATTGTAATATAAATAAGATGAAATTTCACATAGAAAATTTGTTTCTCGAGAAAAATAATTATTTGTTTTATGTTTGAATTAAATTGAATAAAAATATATCGGGGACATGTTTCAATTTCTCGTTAACATTTTATACATTATATATATATAAATGTACAATTTACCCTGTAGGCATAAACTTTCTCTCTTGTACCCATTTGATTTGTGTCAATTACATAAAATAATGACTTTACATCGTTATATTATTTATAATAACATATTAAATCTGACAATTTTTTTTTATTTGTTTTCTTTTAAATTGTCACAAATTAATTCATTACATTGCAATTAATAAATTTAAATTATCATATTTAATTAAGGGAAAATTATAGGTTTTTATAATTTAAACATTTAATATTATAAACAATTGACTTGTCAACTGTGACATGACAATTCAACTGACAACAAATGGTGATAATATAAAAAAAAGAAAAAAATATATATATATATTCATAGATAAGTTTTGAACGTGTATGACTGAAAATTATCATCATGATCATGATCATGATCATGATGAAGAAGAAGAATAAGAAGAAAAAGCCGGAAGGCTTGACCTAGGCCTGAAGAGCTCGTTCAACCGGTAGTCAATGATAAATAACTCACGGGCACTCTCAGACTTCGAAGGAACAAAAAAAATAATAATAATAAAATAAACGTCGAAAAAATAAAAATAAGGAAAAAAAAAAAGTAAAAACTCGCCTTAAGCCAATCTATTCTTTTCTATCCACTTCCTCTATCACTATTATTCTCACACTTGAGCAAAAAAAAAATATATATATATATTCTACGTTCACACATCCGGTATGTGAAACAACGACTGGATGAAAAAAAAAAAAAATAAATAATATATCCAAGTAGAATTTACGAGTCAAGTTCAACCCTCAAAAATAAAAAGAATTTTATATTTATTTTTAACACCAACTATACTACCAATATAGACTTCTTGTTCTTTTCCTCACCCTCATTGACAATGATTTTTTTTTGTTTGTTCATCTTTTTCATTTTTTCTTTACATCGAGAAATTTTTCACGATTGAAATAAGCAAAGGAAAAACGATACGCGAGTATTTTACCCGAGTTAAAAGCACATCAGACATCATTAGTCAACCGTTATAAATAGATGTAAAGAAATATACACTATATTCAAATGGTATGCATAGTGTATGTGTGTGTATCGTCTAGCATTACATTACTAATTACACACATACATACAAAAATATCATATACACCTATAATTGAATATTAATTTCTCCACATCATCAATTTAATCATTGGAATATATAATAATTTTTTTTTAAATAGAATGAAATAAATTTTCAATAGGATTATTTCTTTTTTTTTTTTCCCTCTTCCCCTCTCCATTTTTCATTAAATATATAATTTTTTTTTTTTTACAATAAAAAAAAAAATAAATAAATAAAATAGTCCCGACTGTATGTATGTACTCACAACACTCTATACATATAGAAAAACTCTTGAATGAGATAAAATCCCCCAGCCATGTGGAGAAGAGGAGCCTTGACCTAGGCCTCATAAGCCAAACTACTTTTCAACACAAGCAAACAAAGGGGAATTCCCATTTATATATATTATATTATAATAACATTAAATTAAGGTGAAACAAAATGACAGCGAAGCCAATCACAATAAATGTCTAAATATAAATCACCTATCACTTCTCACATTTTCTATACTCTCACCGTCATCTTTATAATATTTTTTTTTTTTTGTTCTCCATAAATTTAATCGCCACTTTCCGGAACCTAATCTCACCTGTGAATGTGTCTTATTAAATATATTTAATAAAAAAAAAAAAAAAAAAAAAGGGGAAAAACAACAGAAACAAAACACTAAATTGAAATATATCATATAAATATTTATTTATCCAGTGTTGATGCGCGTCTACACGTCCACGCAACATTTTAATGACAACAGTGAAACACGTATATTTATACTTTAACTAACCAATACACATTGTATTATTACCGTGCCTATTAGTTGCCTCTTTCTCTTTTTTTTCTTTTAATTTTATATATACATGTATACATACATATATATATTTATATCTCTATCTGTCTGTCTATCTTTGTCGCTATCCCAGCCCGGCCGGGTGTGCACTCGCGCGCGCCTCCAACATAACCCCTCTTTTTTATATGTTTATTCACTCACACGCTCTGTATATTCGTGTTTCGTTCTCTTACTCACTGGTTGTCCGAAACGGCAGCTGCTTTTCGGCCACGCACGAGCGCCGCCGCCGCCCGTCGGAAACCTCTCGTCATTTTCTTATCTTTTTACGTCCCTTTACACTGTACAGTATAACAAATTTAAAAATAAAAAAGGATAATAATCATTATAATAATAATAATAATAATAAGTAAATTTGTATGTGAATAAATAAATGATAAAGAGAAAAATATTTGGTCCGTGGATAATATAAAATTTTAAAGGATCGTAATTTTTTTTCACAATTTTTTCCCTCGATAACCGTGAAAATTTTTAACACTATTATTAATATATTTGATAAAAAAAATTTTTTTTTAATTTAAATTTTGTGAGAATATTCATGTAATATTTAAACAATTTATTTAAATTTATAAATGAATAAGAAAAAAAAAAAAAACCTGTACATTTTACGTGGATAATGACGATGATGTCGTGCAAAATTTATAAGAATTTATGATTTTCGATTTAACAATTAAATTAACGATATCTCCATTAATATTGTCACTTAATGTGGAGTAAATATATATATATATGGATGTAATTTTAGACCAAAAAAATAAAAAAAATAAAAAACGAGACGTACATGTCAACTATACCGTCGCTCAATGATCATGAAATGGTTTTATATATACACTGGGCAAGATATCAATAATTTCCAATATGATGTATGTAAAACAAAAAAAAATAAATAAAATTAAAAAAAAAAAAAGAAAGAGAAAAAAAAATACATATATAGGTAGAGAATATGCGGGATATGGGTGCGCACTCGATGGCAACGGTCAGCGCTCAATCGGAGTCGCGTAATTGCGATTGGAAGGCATCTGGTATAAAAGAGAGGCTGTCTCACTCTCTCGACACAGCCTGCGACGGCCATCTTGGGCCAGACACATTCGAGATATGTATATCGTGAACACATTTTTACGTTATTGCATTTTAGGCGCCAATTTTTCATCTCATATTATTTTATACAGGTCATTTATATTAAAAAAAAATTATTACCGATAGAATAGTATAGATTGGTGGGCCACAAAATGGCCGATAATAAAGGTAATTTGAAATTTCCGTTGTGAAAAACACAAATGAATTCTGTGTGCAATGAGTGTATATACGTTATGTTGAGTATATCAATCGTATACACTGAAAAATATGTAGAGACACTATAACAAAACGTTCACCTGTATATTATTACAACGAATTGTTCGTTAAAATTTTCTCGTGTGTATGCGCACGGAGCATCACCATCGTTTTCATCATCTCTATGGCCCCGTAATGTTTGACCACACCGCAATGAACAAGACACACAACAACCATATACACACGTATAATTACCTTTCAGGTCAGCATGTGTAATCCACTGGAGCCTGCAGGCAACACTCACTTAATGTAAATTAATCACTCACTGATGTCGCGTTAGTATATACGATAACACCAATCACCGATTAAAAACTTCGTCTCACCGTACTCTCTACCTCTCGTTCTCCGTACCACAGGCGTCACATTTCACAAATCAACAAAGGTTACATACTTCAACAAAGATGGCCGTGTGCCGACTACTGCGCACGCGGCAGTGTATGCACGACGCCGTCTGGTGGCGAAGGAAAAGAATATGGATGACGCTCACACATATTTTTCGGTGTGAACATTATTATTGTATACTCATTTGTTGAATGGAAAAAGAGCAAGGGGAAATATGTCAAACTGACAACAGTGACATCTTGACGCCAATGAGTTATTATTAATTTTACATGTTCTTACCGACTGTTGGCGGGAAAAAATTAGAGGACTTTGAAAAAAAATTTTTTTTTTTTTTGTTATATTATTTTTTAGTGGGAAATATATGTGTATGTATATATTTTTTGTCATTTTTTTAAGTACAATCAACTATTGATGATGAATTTAGTCATGGAGAAAAATCTGGTTTTCCCTCATAAGTACATCCTGATCTTTGAACTATTTCTGTTGCTGCCCAAATACCACATTTTATACAGGTTTCAATGCTCAATCCTTTGACATATTGCGCCAAAAATCCTGGAGGACAAAATTAATTTATTCAAATTTGTTTTGATAATATTTTTTGTCAATATGGAGAAATTGAAATTTATATTTACCTCCCACAAATGCATCACCAGCACCATTAGTATCTACAACTTTTTCT
Organism: Dinocampus coccinellae; assembly: GCA_963920625.1. Lineage (NCBI taxonomy): Eukaryota > Metazoa > Arthropoda > Insecta > Hymenoptera > Braconidae > Dinocampus > Dinocampus coccinellae. The sequence continues at coordinate 18,298,384 of OY987185.1, forward strand.
TCCGGCAAATGAATAGCAGGGAATTCAGTAATTTTATTATCATTTGCAAGTATAACATTATCTGCACCTTGAGTGATAATAACAATTCGCTTTCGTTTATCATTGATCTTTGGCATTTTTGACATCTTCAATGCGATTTCTTTTCTATCCATTGTTCCCAAATCATTGGCTTTTGAAAATGCCTCAGCTTCAGTCTCATTACCAAACATAATATCAACATATGGAAATACCGCCAGCATTGGCTCTTTGAAAAATTCACATAAAAATGGTGCACTCAAGTTCATCATCAATATTTTATCATTTTCATGTGCATGTTTTGCCACTTCCTGTATTGTTTCTGGACTTACTGTCAAGAAAAATCCCTGGAGTATAGAATCAATTCTGATGGTCAACAAAAAAAAATCTACAAAAATATGAAAAAAAAAAGCAAAAAAATTATACTACTTATTTAAAAAAAAAAAATCTTACAGAAATATAATAATATTGTGCATTTTCTAGTAATCTACGATTCTCAGCGACTTGAATGTGCAGTGGAGAGAAGCAATTGGCCGCTGCTAAATTAGCACAGAGTGATCTACTCTTTCCGGTTATCAGTACACCGCATGTACCAGTTGATTCTGTTTCATGATATTGGTATCTAACATTTACACCATTCAAACATGCTTTTTCCTCGAGTATCTTAGAATATTTATCTTTGCCAACGCATCCCATAAATGAAGTGACATGAGGTTTTTCTAAAAGCCACTGAAAAATTAAAATATCTCAATTAACTCTTGATTGATACCAATTACCTCAGACATGTATGGAACGAGTGAATGTAAATTTCCATTAATTAAAATATAAATTACGTAATCATACGTGTACTTATATAAATTCACAAATACACTTATACATGTATGATGAAGTTATTTATCTTTCATACAACTTCATTCTTATCACTACGTTAATGTGATGATTGTACATTTATACATATATATATATGTATATATTTTTTTTTCTTTTAAAAAATGATGCATCAATTTATTTACTTGCGCAACCCTCAAAGTATTTTGGACGGCACCACCAGCTATAAATTCAGCGTTGTATTGTTCAATCAATTCATCATATAATGGCATATGAATACTCTCAGCGAGTATAGCGTTATTGGCTTTTAGATTATATTTTTTTAAAAATTCTTCATCAACCGTTGCTGATATGTCAAGTAATGGATTTCCCAATCCCAAAATCATACCTTCTCTGCAATATATGTGTATAAATTTATTTACATGTACAACGTTTATTATTCTTGATTTATCTTGTTATATTTTATTAAAAAATTACTGACAATAAAAAATTTGAATAATAAATACATTGAACGTGATTTTGATAACACAATTATAATAAAACATATTTGACCATTATCAACTAATCTGTCTGATAAGGATTTTACGTCATTTATTTACAGTTAATTTATTCATTACTCAAGGTTGATATAAATATAGACGTGTCATACAATTGAATAGTCCGGTCAAACATAACCTCAATGAAATGTACAAAATAATTACAAATATTTATTACTATTAATACGAGCTAAATAATTAAAATATAAAAAAAAATTTATGATATTAAATGAAATATTTTTTCAAATAGTATTTGATTATTTAATCATGTATTATTATTGTGAATCATGGGATTTTATTAAATACGTAAAAAATTATATGGAAAAAGTGATGATAACACGTGGATATAGATATATAACCTAGAAAATATTATTTCAACTTATGTTAAAACAATGTATATTAATAAATAAATAAAGAAAATATATTTACGTTTATATATATTTTTAGTCTTACCGTGGTTGTTCTCCCATTTTTATTGAAAAAATTACTACCAATATGTCCAAAGTTTATTGCTTGGCGTCACGGCGCGAACTGATTGTAAATTCAAATGATTGCCGTGTTGCTCAGTGCATGCGCAATATCCAAGTGAAATAATTGACCAATACAGTAGAATCTGTTGCTCACACTCGAGTGATAAGTTTAGAGCGGAGAATACAAAATTGAAATATAAAAGAATAAACTGAGATAACTTATCACTTGTATATATTTACTAAAATAAAATATATCTCAAGAATAAAAGAAATATTTTCGAAATAAATGACATCCAATTTCACCTCATATACGTTCATTTATTCTCTTGTTATTATTATTATATTTCGACATTTTATCACAAAAGTTTTGACCTCACAAAATCAAAACACTCACTTCAAATGATAAGATCGAAATATTATATTATGACACAATGTCTCATAAAAATCGTAACAATATTATTCTTCATGTTATAGATAACATCAGATTATACATTACCTATATATAAAAAAAAAATTCTGGAGCAAAGAAAAATAAGTTGTCTCTGAAAAGTTTACCATTTATTTCATTTTATCATTCAAAAATTCTTACACATCAACAAATTAATTCTTATATATAAATTACAATTGGGATTAAAAACAAGAGAAAAAAAAAAAAAATAGCGACAATATACATATAATTTTTTTTTTATTTCACTTGATTTTTAAATGCTGCTTTTATTCACTGAATCAAGAAGAATGACAACATATGTAAATATATATATATATATATATGTATTGTATGTTTATATATAGGCAATATTATTTTTTGTCTTGAGAAAAAAAAAATCTGTGCCACAAAATAATTGTTTTTAATTTACAATGTTCAATAATATATTTGAATCTGATACACTCACGATAAATTTTTCCCATTAAATTAATTTTATTCACTTATTTATTATTATAATTTATTTATTTCAAGGATTAAATATGAAGTGATTGGTACAATGAATTCAAGGTAAATGGAAAGTTATTATCATACATGACGGTGAGCAGGATAGGCGAAGAACGAGGAAGGGGGGAGGGGCTGCATAATGAAATAGATGTGTACGCGCCTGCGCGAATCGTGAGCGAGCGCGGGACGCGACGCGTACGACGCAGGAAGCCAGTGAATCGCGCCCGATTCGAATTGTATAATTTACAATTTTTTTTTTTTTTTTTTTTTTTTTTTCAATAATTTGATTGACCAAACGTAACAAAATTGTTCAAAATCAATTTTTTTTGAGATTGTTTTATGCAAAAAAAACCACGTACATTCCAAAGAAAAATTCATTTAAATATGTCTATATATGTATGTGTATAATTGTTACGTTTAGTCTCTCAAATTTATTTCTGCGTACATTTTGAATGAAAAACAAAAAAAATGGGGGGATTGTGATGATTTCAGGTTTAAAATTGAGATATACAAAGACATTATTCCATTTTTTTTTTTTTTTACATGATACTTTTGTATTTTTTTATTTATTTTTTTTTTTTTTCTTCCATATTATTTATAATGCACCGAGCAATTTATATTCAAATACGAATTTAAAATTAAAAAAAAAAAAAATCATGCACAAATATTTAATATTTTCTTATAGATTTTTTTTTTTCTCTCACAATTACATTGGGTCTGCAGTTCATTTGATTATATAAATATTTGACAACGGATAGGGGGAAAAAAGGTATGAATGAAATAGAGATAGATATCGTAAAGGGGGGGGGGGGGGGGGCGATGAAACAATAACAAATTGAAATATTGTATGAAATGAATACTTACAAATAAAAAAAAAAAAGAAAAAAAATTTTCGGTAAGGAGGGATCTGCATTTTGGGGTTTTTTTTTTTTTTTTTTTTCTTTTCTTTTCATAATTCATTACAAATTAAAGAGTTGAACAAATGGGTTAAACTCTTTATTCTATTATTATCGGATTATGTTTTTTTTTTTCTTTTTCTTTTAAATACTTCCAACTTTCTTTTACATACATTATTACTTGTCTTTCTTCCTCTCCATATGAAGTCAATTAATCCTATGCTTAATAAAAATGATTACGATTAACACTACTTCTATGGTGTATATTAATAATTGTTATTATTATTATTATTATTTTTTTTTTTCATTTCTTTTTTCTTTATTCTTTGTTTTTTCTTCAATCGGGTGACCGGTTTTATATTGGATCTCTCTTTATTTATTATTTGATCAATGCACAGAAACCGACATAATCTAATGACACTACATAACAACCTGATCACAAATAAATTTGCCTCTTTTATTATTTTCATTTTTCTATTGTAATTCAACTAATTATATAACAATACATTGTTTCATTATCTCCTCGGGCTGGCACACGTGTTGTAGCCATTTTCACAAATCGATTGTTTTACACATATTTAGATATTACGAAAAAAAAAAAAAACAAAAACAAAAACAAAAACAAAAAAAAAACAAAACAAAACAAAAAAAAATCAATTGTCCACTTATCATTATCTTTAATTTAGCACAAAAATTTCCATCATATTTCAATTCTTACATGCAATGTTTTTATAAAGATAGCCCAGAACAAATTTGCTGAATAGAATTTTTATTTTTATTTATTTATTTATAATAATGAGAATCCCAAGGAGTCACTTTTACACGAACAAATGAAATAAATTTGATGTATACATATACAAATATACGTAAACTAAAGTGTTAAATAATGCCAAGAGTTAATGTCGCGACTGTTTGTCTTTTATTACTTTTCATATTTTTTGTAATTCCTTCCAATGTACAACAGATTATTATTATTATTATCATTATTATTATTATTATTATTATTATTTAAATAAAGGATCAATAAAGTAAATCGCTGACAGTCCATACATTTATTCCGACAGTTGACATTATCTTACATTAACCTTTCATGTATTATTAAAATGACGCCAAAAAACGTAGGAAAAAATGATTATGAACTTACGAATAACTCTCAATAACAGTTTCACATATTTTTTTTTGTTTTCTTTTGTTTTGTTTTTTTTTTTTCTCTCATAGTCAATTTACTGTCCACTAATCCAAGTAATTATCCAAATGGTCTTACCCACGCATTTATAATTTCTTTATTCTATTTATTTATTTGTTTTCAATGTAATTCAATAGCATACCAACGGCACTTGTTAATATATATATATTATATATAGGTACGTATATACTTCATATATACTTTTTTTTTTTTTGAATTTCAATATATCAAGAAATGTAACTTTATCTTCATATAATTGGAAAAATTCTATTTTAACTTTTTTTTTGTTTTTTTTTTGTTTTGGAATTTTCATTATTTATTTTTGTCTTTTGGTTTCTGTTTTTTCTTTCTTTTTGTATTTTTTTTTTTTTGTTTTCATACTTTATTTAATTTTTATTTTGAATAAAGGTGGTGATTCTCGCGCGTGACAAGAATCATAAACAGGTGACCCGCCAACAACAGTTTTTATTTTTGTGTGTATTGTGTATTCTCGCATCATCTCGGGATCCCGACGGGCTTCCTGCTAGCAACGGGCGGGCGGGCGGCGGCGGGTTGACGGCGACCAACACAGACGACACAACCAAGAGACGACGGCGAGGACGGAGGACCGGACAGATGACTACTCGACACTGAGAGACAGAGAGACCGACGGCGACGACCGAGCACAGCACCGATCATCCGATCACGACGCGACGACGTGTGTTTTAGTATGGTGCGAACCGGCGCGACGGCGATGGTCCACGCATTCCCGGTCTGCTGACGGAAAACAGTTTATATTCAGAACGTTATGAACAACAAGTAATAATATTTATCACGATATTATTATTCACATTATTATAATATAATCATTATTATTATTACTATCCACACTATTTTTTTTTTTTTTTTTTTTTTTTTTTTTCAATTGCCGACAATTGACAATTGGCAATTAATAATTATATTATTATAAAATATTTGTCATTTGAAATGTGTAAAAAAAAATATATATATATACAGATATATTTTTTCATACGATTACAAATCAATATTTTTATTAAATAATAAATACAGGGTCTAAAAAAATTTATATATCTGTATATTTTATTTATTATTTTTTTTTTTCTGGAGTGTAAATGGAAATTGGAGAAGTCTTTTTTAATACCCTCATCATGAGAAAACAATAAAATATATACAATTTATTATTATAATAATTTTTTTTTTTTTTTTGGTATTGTAAATTGGAAAATTGTGAGTGGATAAATAAAGGGAAAATTAAAAAATCCAAGATGTATATATAAATAGTGGATTATCATCATGATTTTGATTGAAAATAAAATTTAAAAAATGAAAAAATTTTGTGGAGAAGGAGAAGGAGAAGGAGAAAAAAATTTTAAACAAAAAAAAAATTGATTGAATAAAATAAAATGGGGGGACGGGTGGGAAAAGTCGACTCTTCTCCACGTCGGACTATACGGGAAAATATTTACATTTCATCCAAAGAGCCATGCGTGGTGTCATTTATTTCTTTTTTTTTTCAGTATTATTATTGTTATTATCATTATTATTATTATTTCTTTTTTTTTTCTTTCTTTAAATTATAATATAAAATCTTATTGCAATAAATATTAAGCGGCACCGAGAAAACGCGACGTCGAGAAAAGTTGAGCGTAGGATATAACAATAAATTGATTGAATATATATAAATTCGTCTGACGAAAAGGGAAACGGGATTTGCTTAATTTTTTATTTGTTTGTAAAAGTAAAAATAAAAAGGATTTTATTATTATTATTATTTTTTTTTATGTGCCCGACATAGGCAATTATTCTACTTACCTACGCTCCTCAAACGAATCTCGGCTGAAGTCCTCGTACATGCCTCTACTATAAACAGCGTCACAATAAATAATCGATTCTGACTAAATTCGATTTTTTTTTTTGTTTATCAATTTTCTTTTTTGACGAATTAATCATTACATTTATGTGACATTTATCCAATACGGTTTTTCTCCCTCGTCTGGTGTCTAAATTCGCTATGTATTACACGAGTTAACACCTGATGTATTTAATATATTTTATTCAACATCCAACAATTGAATAATTCGACAAATTTTTTTTTTTTTTTGATAAAATGTGGATAAATGTAAAATGAAGACATCAAGATACAACATTGATAATAAATAGATTAACCAACAACGACAAAAAAAAATATTTTTTAATTAATAAATGAATGAATAAATAAATTAATTAATTAATAAAATAAAATAAAGAACATCAACAAATCTAAAGTGTTTGCAATTAAGACACCGAAACGAGAGAGTAATAATAAAAATGCATTTGAAGACGACCCTAGAGGAACAATTTATTCGAGTCACGAACGAGGTCGTGTATTTGAGAAAACAATAATTAATATTCCTAATTGCCAATGTTTTTCTACTTTTTATTTTTATCGAAATTTGTGAAAACATTGAAATACGAAAGATGAAAAAAAAAAAAATGTTAGAAATAGAAATGTTCATTCGATATTGTTCAACAAGAGTTCGGTTTTGTTTAAACAAAACACTTACTCTTTCGTGTATCAATGAATGCAACTCGGGATATATTTTATATTTTCTCTAGGGTTGTCTGAGAAGTCATAGACAAACTTTGGATGCAACATGAAGTGCATTGAAATTTCAATTACACACAAAGTAGTCCAGGAATTATTTATAGATGAATAAATAGATGAGTTACTTTAAAGGTTAAAAATAAGAGCAAGTGCAATGTAGGCTACAATTTAGAAACAATCCGTGGGTTGTACGAAAAAAATAGCGAAAAATATAAATGAATGCTAGAAATAAATATGAGGAGAAAAGTGTAAATTGGAATAATTGTGCAACATATGTGCAATTTTGAATTAAATATTTTACGCGAATAAATCCCGAACAAACCTGAAAACAATCTATGAATTTTATGGAGTCATGATAAATACTTTAACGAATATGATACGATACTATAAAAAAATAAAATACAAAGACGACTATGATCACATAAAAATGATGAAATCGAAAAACAAAAACATTAAAGAATAATAACCAAGAAAGAAGGCAATTTTTTCTTCTTCTGTTTCTCGATCTATTAAAAGAAAAATCATATTATATATATATATATATATTTTTTTTTCAAAAGAGAAAATGAAAAATCTGAAACGGGAGCAGTAAATTAAAAAGAAATATATTGACGAATCACCGAATCCCAATTCGCACCTTTTTTTTTCTTTTTTTCTCTCATCATTATAAGTCTCAGCCCCGAATAAATAAAAAAAAAAAAAGAAAAAAATATTGCTTGAGACTCTCATAACTCACGAAAAAAATTTCTAATATCAACCTAAACTCATTTTTGTTTTTTTTTTTCACAGTGCCGCTTGATAAAAATATTTAAATTTTACTCTACTAAATTTTTGGTTTTTTTTTTTTTGTTTGTGTTTATATTTATTGTACTCAACTCACCTGAATCGTCCATTGTTACCGCTTGGTGGTGGTGATCGTCTACTGAACATTCCATAATCATTGCCACGAGAGAAACCACTATCTCGCATGGTTCCCATACCTAAAGCGGGCATAGGAGGCATTGGGTCTCGTCTTGTTGGTAGTGGTGGCATTGACATTGGTGGAAAGTCACGCCCAAGCATAGAACTGTCCATGTCACGGGGTCCAGACATACCAGTAAACCGCCTCTCATACAAATCTCTGGTGTCATCAAATCCTCGTCTGTCATAGTAACTGTCGTATTCCTAATTATTTTAAAATATCCAAGATGAAAATTGTCACAAGACCTACCTCATCAATGATTGACAGTATTCAATTGAATGAATGAATGAAAGAAAAGAAACAAAAAATATGTATATATATACATATACTTACACCAAAACCACGACCTCCCATCAATCTATCGCGCAAGAAAGGTGGAGGTGGTGGTGGATATGAATCACGACCAAACATTCTGTCTCTAAAACCATTTCGGTCTGGTCCACCACCCATACCACCTTTGGGACACTCTTTGGACCAATGTCCACCGCGTCCACATCTATAACATTGTTCTGGGTCGCCCATGCCGGGCCTTTGTCGTACGCGACTTGTTGATATCTGTACTTTCATCGGTTGTCCATCAACTGTTGATCCATTCAATTCTTTAATTGCATCGTTAACATCACCCGTTGCCTCAAGATGAACGAAGCCATAATTACGCACAATGTCACACTCAACAACTGTGCCGAATTTTGCAAATAACTCGCGAACCTGGGGCGCTTTAGTATTATCAGTTAAATTACCAACAAATATTTTCGTAGTTGGTGTATTTGGACCTTTACGGCTTTTTGCCGCTTCGCATTTAATTGGTTGTCCATGAACAAGCTCACCGTTTAAACTCTGAATTGCATTTCTACCTGCTTCTTCATTCTCCATATGCTTTAAATAAAGTAAAAATATAAATAATTCGTAAGTCAAAATTTGTATGAAAAATAAATTTATTTAATAAAAATCATTATTCTATTAATATGAAAAATATATAAGTTAATTATTTCTCAAATATTCATCTTACCACGAATCCATAATTTTTTACCACGTCGCACTCGACGACTTTTCCAAACTTTTCAAATAGTGGCTTTATATCAGCATTGGATGTTTTATCAGCGAGATTGCCGATAAATATTTTGAAAGTGCCCACACTACTAAAACCTGGCATTTTTATTTCTGACCCTAAAATAAAAAATAAAAATTCAATATATGTAAAATTTTTTCTTTTAATAGGCACGATAAATTCATTAATTAACCGTGTTTATTGATCGATCAAAGTCAAATTGTGGCGTACACTACCGAGAAGAATAAAGTTCGTAGCTATAATTAACGATTAAAAGAAGAAAAAAAAATAGCAACGAAAATACTACAATAGCACAGTAATTTTCCGTTAAACTCAGCAAGATGACGCAGAGTAATGGAATGATGCCGATGTTTCTCCCCACCAAATGATGTCGCGGTTTTTCTATCTCACTCTGGTTCCCACTTTTTCTCGTTGTTTTTTTTTCTTTTTTCTTTTTTTTTTTTTACATATATAGACTTATGTACCAGCGCCCGCCCGGCGCCACCACCTAGCGGCCATACGCCATTTTCGACACATGATTAAAAGAACACTAACAACTGGTCGCGTCCTTGCTAATCTTTTTTTTTTTTTCTAGATATGCCATTCACAACTTGTACATACAAGATACTGAGTAAAGATTATTTTACAAATTATATTGAGCGATGGCAAAAGAATAATCCTGAATATATATATGTCTATGTATCGAATTAATTGAATTAATAAATATTACTTTACATTATTGAACATATTGCCCGATTGATGATGAAATTTATATAACTGGTTGTGTACTATAATAATATAAATATTTAGATATGTCTCAATCAATTAATAAACAAAAAGACCGAAAAAAAAAAAAATAAAATTCATTGCAAAATGAAAATACGTCGTGTTGATTATTTGACGTGCAAGAAAAATATTCGAAATTTGACATAAAATTTCAATAGAGACAGACGCAGGCAAACTGATATTAATGGCGTATCCATAATTGATATGCTTTTACTTGTGAAGGAAATTATCTAGAAAAGCTTATTGGAATATTCGATGTAATTATTATAACAAAATTATAATTGTATTGTTGACCAATATAATACAAATAGATTATATTAAATTTTCAACTTACCACGCAAGTATTTTTATCAAACTACGCGTTAAAATGTACGACGAAAACGTACACGCTTTCCGAAAAGTAAAAATGGCGGCTCCGAAACAGACCCGGGAACCGGACAACGGCGTCTCTACAGCTATACAGTTGCAGTATGACCAATTTTGGGAGAAAAAAAAATTCTCCAGATTATAATTGATTGAAACGATGGTAGATGGAAATTGTCTAGGCGCGAAAAATTTAAATGACAGCAAATTTCAATGCATTATGAAATTTTAAATATACAAAACTGATTAATTTTGATTTTATAATATATATAGTTATGTGAGTAAATTAATATGTATATAATAAAATAATGTCAAAATATGTGGAAAAATGATATAGTTTAATACTTGTTAAAAATATAATTTTCATGATTTTTCAGGATTTTTGTTTTTTTTTTTTTGCAATCGAATATTATCGACAGGTGAAATTTTTCATTATTAATTCTCTTTTCTTTTTTTTTTTCACATTATTTTCTGCCTATTTAATAAAAATTACATAGTACATCCTTATAGAGAAAAGAATCTAGCGTATAATATTTAACAACAGCCAACGAAGTGCGGGACACAATCGTGGTTTTTAGCTAATGACCAAGAGCCCAGTGTACTAATTTCATTGAAAAAAAAAAAAATATATATTTTTCTCAATCTCTATTCGTCATTATTTTCTTACATTCACGTCAACTTAAACAATAATCTTCTCCATGTTGATACGTGTGCCATGTACAATGTTGTACTTAGATAAGTATCGTAGAGATATGCCAAAACGTTACTCCTTTCGTAGTCCAATCATGATTTTTTCCCCATTATATTTTTTATTTTATAGTACTAATATTTAAATCCAACGACAAGAGGGATCAAAAGCCCTAATGATATATATATATTTTTTAATCTCTGGACAATTTAACACCACAATTTAATACGTTACATCGCTGAATTACACATTTTTTTTTTTTTTTTTTCATTACTCAACTCTATTTTAACAAACTTGTTTATCAAATTTATTGCCCCTTCACTCACACAAACTCACATTCGCTTTGTACAAAATGAGGGAATAGGAAAAAAAAAAAAAAAAAAACTTACATAATAAAACAAGAGAACAAAAAAATATTACAATGTATCTTGTACTATGAATAATATCATGAACTAAAAGAAGAAATTATCTGAGAATATACTATATATATAAAAAAAAAAGCTCCATTTTGTATTACAATTCAATTACATACATATTGTTCCATTTTTCCAAAATTCATTTTCTGCTAATTTTAAAAGTTCATGGATATTACAGGCAGTAATATTTATAATATTGAAGGATTCAAGTCCAGACGTTGGGAAAGAAGGAAGAGATAAAAACTAGTATTCATACATAAGTCAGTGAATATCCTGAAATTCGTTACATTTATCCACCTGATGACAATTTAACGATGATAAAACTCGTTGAAAATTATTTAAAAAAAAAAAAAATGAATGTATTATCTAAATAATTAGTTAACAATATTATTTAATCGACTGCAAGTCGAAAGTAAAAATTCGACAGATATATATATGTTCTTTCTCCTAATTATTGATGATTGAAATTAAGATTAAATTAATTTGTTACACATCCGATGGTCAATCGAATCTCTCAAGTAGGCACGCGTGTATTTTTACGCTATTTTTCAATGGAAATTATTCCAGCGCTTAATTGATATAATAATAGCATACAGCAATAAAATTTTATTTTCAAATATAACCAAAAGAAGAAAAAAAAATATATATATGTATATAATAACAGTATTGAAATTCTTCTAAGTAATAGCCTTTAATTCGTTTTTTTTTTTTTTTTCTCTAGCAAATATATTCCATTATCTCCAATGAGAATAAAGAAAGAAGAAAAAAAAAAAAAAAAACTAACAAGAATAAAGGATCAACATATTGCAACACCGTTTTACACAAGAACAATCAAAATATATACAAAGAAAAAAAAAAAAAAAAAATTCATCATCTATCACATATGAGCATTGGTGTTTTTCACGTGCTCTTTTTTTCTCTTGATTTTTTTATTCGATTTTTTTTTTTTTTTTACAATTTTCATATGGAGACTGTTTTTTTTTTCTTCTTTTTTTTTTGTTTTTGCTTTTTTTTTATTTTTTTTTTTTTATAAATCCTCAGTCTTCTTCTAGCTGCAGTCTGTAATCGATCCTATGTACACATTTGAAAGGGAATATAATATTTACAGGGGAAAGTGAGCGAGAATTTGCCATTTATAATAATTAAAGTGATAGAAATAAAATTGTCGCTTTCAATAACTGGGCCTAACACTATTTACAAGGAAAAAAAAAAAATAATAATAAAAAATAAAAATAAAAAAAAATAATAATAATAATAATAATAATGATGATGATGAGTGAATAATTAAAAGGAACCATAGAAAAATCCCTATACTATCTTAATGGCATTATCGATGTGCATCTTCGACATAGATTTTTTTACCCTCAAAGCGGTTAATCGTACAGCTGGATTTCCGTGCCAACACTCAGTCATAATCTTACTCATTGCAAAGAGAACCTAAAAATATAAAAAAATTAAAAAACATTATATATAAAAATAAATATTTAAATGAAATATTAAACTATACAAAGAGATGAATAATTTTATTTTACCGGATCGAGTTCCCATCGTGCTGGTATAATGGGCCTTAACCTCTTGACACAAACTGCCAGCCTCATGTCTTCAAAATCAGGATCACTTGGAACAACATCGTGATACGGCAATGCATACGGTTCAGCAGTTGATACTTTACCACCAGTAACGCATCGTCTACACACTTCCCAAATTACCAATCCAACGGAATACATGTCAGCCATTTTAAAAGCTTCAAACGACGATTTATTCAAAGTCTCGTCCAACACTTCTGGTGCCATGTATCGTCTCGTGCCAACTCTTGTATTGGGTGCGATGTCAATCTCACCGCTCTCACTATAAAGAAATAAAAAAATAAATAATAATAATAATAATAAATAAAGCAAATGAATAAATAAAATGTATACCAGTTAAGGTAGCGTGACTGGAAATATTCTTTAAATGGAGAGATCAGATAAAAAGGAAGTTGTAAGGTCAAACCGGTCTGAATTTTCGTAATCATGCTACCATACACAATTCTCTACCTATTCCCCCATCATCAATTATTTTCTTATTCTCACCTTATAAATCTTACAGCCAATCCAAAATCAGCAATTACACACTCGCCATTTCTTTTAACTAGTATATTTCTGCTTTTAACGTCGCGATGTGCAATCGCTGGTTTTCCACGTGTACCAAATATTTCAGTGTGTAAATGCGCTATTCCAGATACAATTGACAGGCAAATAGTGAATAAACTTGGATGATCAAGTACTGTTGTCTGTAGATAGTCGTGCAATGAGCCATGTTCATGATAATCCGTTATTAGTAACATTTGCGTCCAAGAACCAGTTCCTTTTATATCTGCGGCAATAAATCCAAGAATATTGTCATGTCGCATAAGAACTGTTTGATATATTTCTGTTTCACGGAACCACGACGCCTCTTCTAAGGTAAAAAAAACCTTGACTGCGACCTTTTCACCACGCCAACGTGCCAGCCAAACTTCACCATATCTGCCTTTGCCAACACATTGAGCAAGAGCAAGTTGTTTGGCAATTGTACGTTGAACAAGAAGTGGTAAACCAGATCCTGATCCTGAACTCTGATCAATTAAATCCTTCAATGTTCCACTAGCTGGTACCAAACATGGTCCACGTTCTTTTCTTCTATATCTCCGATATATTATCACTATAGCAATACAAAAAACAATCAAACAGATTGATAATGTTGATGCTAATATAATTAATGAAGCACCAGATGATAAGGATATTGAGTCGGGTGCTGGTGTTGCTCTTGGTGTATATTTTGGAAATATATTTTCGTTACATAGATTCGTATCGTTGCAACATGTGATACTTTTTTGACGTGAATGCGGCACTAAATTTCCTTTACATTGCATAAATCCTTGCTCTTCTGGTGGTAAACATCCAAATGAAAAAACTGCAACAAACTCGTTCAATTCCTTGTCCCATACCTCTTCAACAACACTGAAACAAGATCCACCGGGTCGTCCTTCGCACGTACCATTTTGACGATCATCTGGACAATGACCCTCACAGTAGCACGTAATACCAACAACTGTAAACAAACAAAACAATCATATTTTAATATAAAATTAAATATAAAAAAAAAACAAAAACAAAAAAAAAAAACAATCAATTTAATTTAATTTAAATATATATATATATATATATAAATAATGATAATAATGATATAAACACAATAGGGAATTTTATAAATTTATAAAATGATATGCGTTGGTGACAAGACGATATAGTGAAAGATAAAATTATTTTTCATATAATATTATAGAATTGTATAATTTAATAATAAAATTCAATAACAGTAAATTATAGAATTATATATATATATATATATCAGTGCAAATTGTATCCTATTAATGTTACTCTATTACGAATTTATTACTCTCTCAATTTATCCTCTATATCTTTTTTATATTTATTTGAAAAAAAAAAAAAAAAAAAAAAAAAAAAAAATTTTAAAAGAATACGACACACAATCACTCTTGAGGTCAACGCATGTAGGTGGAGGAATCCAAGCCTTGTATGGTATTTTTCATTCAGTAATTAAATTAAATTAAAATAATAATAATAATAAAAAATAAATAACATTAATAAACTTTCACCAATTTTTATTTCATATTAAATTATATTGATTTCTAATTTCCTCCTCATTCAATATTTATTATAATTATTATTACACATCCGCTATTATAAAATATAAATTTATTTGACAGTATAATGTGTGTGGGTGTGACATAATTACTTACTATCTACTAAATAATAATAATAATAATAATCAAAATGTTGCAAATTGTTATTTTATGTCATCGTTAAAATGTTCACAGATCTATGCGGTAAAATTCGTGATCGCGTCATGATCAATTCTAACTTGTGTTCTAAAATGAGTTTTGTCTGTGCATGAGATTTTTTTTATTCTTTCTCCTTTGTTTTTTGACGACAAAGAGAAATGAAGAGAGAGAGAGAGAGAGAGAGAGAAAGAGAGTAAAGTAAGACAAACTATAAAGAGAAATGAGATAGAAAGTCTCATCAAGAGATGGCAGTGTCTATAAGTGGAACTGTACGGAATTTGGTGTACATTCAAAGACTATGTAACTAACTCAGACACAAAATTTAATTTATATTAAAAAAAAAAAAAAAAAAAAAATAGAACCAATTATTCATTAAAATTCTTAAAATATATATTGAAATAATTTTCATATATATATATATATAAATATAAATAAATTTTCATCTGTATATAAATTAATTTAATATTGAATAAATTCAATGTGACAGAAACATGATGGGGTGAGATATAAACAGTAATATATATATATATATATAAAAGAGGACGGTAAATAGAGTTGAAAAATAAATGATCAGCGTGATAATTGTAGTCTGAGTGAAGCTGTGACCGAGCGAGTTGTGGTTATACTCGGCAAAGTGAAAAACAAACAAAAAAAAAAAAAAAAAGAAAAAAAGAAACAAAAAAAAAAAGAGAGAAAGACATGCGACTGCTGTACCCGTTGAGATATGTCGCGTGGGCGAACGACCATCTCAGCCCACGATGCCAAAGAAAAAGGAAACGAAACAAACCAAAATAAAATATAAAAAAAAAAAAAAATAAAATATATAAAAGGAGGAAAAGGGTGCGGCAGTGACGGCGGGTTCAGGAAACCCAGGCCTTCTATAATCCACCTCCACTCTCTATCTCTCTCTATCTCTCTTTTTTTCTTTCTTTTCTCTCATTTCTCTCCTGTACACATATACATATTTTAGATGTCGTTGCGTGGGGAGAGGGAGGTAGTTCACTCACTTCCTGCACGTGCGCACGAGTGATTTAACGTGAGATACCGACGATCAATCGCGGTGTGCAAAATTTGCATTGACGATTGCCCACACAAAATAAAAAAAATACAATAATAATAATAATAATAATAATAATAATAATAATAATAAATTAAAAATATTTGGATATTATCCAAAATTATTTTTATTTCTTTTAAAAATAAAATAATAATAAATATTATAAATAACATTAGTGATATTTCAAGAATAATCAGTGAGGTATTTGGAGTAAACAAAATATGTCTGATGTAAAATATATATATATATATATGTATGTTTATTACTGGGTGTGTAAATTGGTCGACACTAGGAATGTCTATTAGTACTATAAATATATATATATATACAATGATATAAAGAAGAATAAATGAAAGTATAAGAGAGAAAGAGATGAATATTAACATGGCACGTAATACAGTGAAGTGATGCGTGTTCACTTGGTTCTGGTGGGCCTTACAATACGCACAGTGAGAAATTAAAGTGGGAATGTTTATGTGTTTATGTTTGTGTGTATATGTGTGTGTGAGAAAGAGAGTGAGGGAGAAGATTTCTCGTGAGTGACCTGGAGACGGTTGATCGTATAACGCAGGCGCCAGGCGGTACAAACTACATACAGAGAGACACATAACGATTCTGGGGACCATGTTCAAAGTGAAAAAGCAAAAAAGCCCTTGGAAAAAAAAAAAAAAACGCAAAACGTCTACGAAAACGAGAGTCACGCGCACAAATTTCGTTATTTCACTTGTGCCAAGCGACGCATATAAAGAGAGTGGGAAAATAAACACGAGAACAAGTGAAATAAAAATTAAAAAAAAAATATATATATATATATATATATGAATAAATAAATAAATAAAATAAATAAATAATAGTAATTAAATATAAATAAATAGGGGGATGTAGGAGAAGTAGATTGTCCGCCCCCGTTTCAACTGTACTCGAATCTATTTCATGATGACTGATTCTATTTATGTCTCGACAAATATCTGGATGAGGGATTGACCCACCTTACAATTCACTTCACTCTTATTGCATTTACTTTTCTCTCTTTACCCTCACCTCCCATCCCTCTCCTTATATACATATATAAATGTCATATGCATTTTCTTCCTGGATATATATGTGTATGCTATTATTATTAATATTTTTTTTTTTCTTTTTTGCGTTCCGCGTCCGTTACAGAATTCCAACAATAAGCAAAATATAATATCACTCATATGTATATTATTAAATGTGCTGTGAAGCTTTCTGCGAAATTTTGCAAATTTCATTTGTATCCAAATTATTAAAATATCACGATAAATAAAATTGAAAAAAAAAAAAAAAAAAAAAAAAATCTGTAATTTTATCGATATTAAAAATAATTTATAGCTGAATAATCTGTTGGATATAATATATTTGAGATATATTAAATAATTTATATAAATTAATTTACAATTATAATTTCATCATTTTATATTATAAATGTGTATGTGGTCTCTCTGTGTGTTATACATTATTAACACACACACACATATATACATATATATATTTTCTTTTTTTTTTTTCTTCTAATTTTACTTTTCAATGAACATGAATAATCCCTTCGAGTGTCTCGAAATTCTCCGTCGTCAATATATATATATTGACGCTAAGATATTGTATACACAGCCTTGACTTGATTTTTACAATTTTTTTTATTCTTATTTATTTATTTATTTATTTATTTTTTCTTCTTTCTGATTGAAATACACGATTAAACAACTCTCGATAGATATTAATTAAGTAAACGCATGATGAATCCTTTCGAGGACGTGATATACATACATATAAATATTATAAATATAAATATAATAATAATAATATTTAATATAAATAAAGACGTGTGTACTCGACTAAACACGACTATTAAAAATTATAAATTCTATATCACGACCAAATCAAATCATTTGAATTATTTCATAACATAAAACACATACACATTCATTTCACACTACATATGAGTATTAAATTACATCATTTTATTTTGTTTCCATGTCATTTTTCACTGCGAAAAGTAGTGTAAAAATATCATGACGCAATTGTGAATCACTTTTTATATTTTGATATTTTCCTGTCATCAAAAATATTATTATTATTTTTTTTTCGTATTTAATTTATGATTTAAAACTTATCCACACAATTATAAGAGTAATAAAAAAATTTTTTAAATGATAATAATATTAATAATAATAATAATAATGAAAATGTTGAGTATAATTTATATTTAAATTATTCTCTGTTGATTTATTCGTCATATATTTTAATCTAATTAACACCAGACGTTCAAAGTGTCGCTAAAATAATTTTTATCATATAATAAATATGTGTAAAAAGACAGAAAAAAAAAAGAAAAAAAAAAAAATTGAGAATTTTATATACATGAAATGTACACACGTACATATAAAAAGTTGAGTGAACTATATATTTTGTGGCTTATCGATCGTGAAATTTTGTTCAGTAGACAGAAAGTAAAAAAAAAAAAAATAATAAAATAAAAATAGAAAAAATAAAAATAAAAACAAAAATAAATAAATAAATAAAGAAGGAAAAAAAAAAAAAAGTAGTAATAATAATAGTAATAATAAATAACTGAGAGCTGAGTGAAATAGAGTAAAAATACGTGAAGTTTTGTGTTTCATATACACGTGAATTGGTATTCTCGACAGTCATGACATAAACGCCAGGGGTTAAATCGATGTGAGAGAGACTTACAAATACAACTACCATTATTATTACCAACACTATAACTTTTGTCATATACGTGTATGCATGTATGAAAAAGAGAGGGAGAGAATAAACGAATGAGGGTGAGTAAAATCCCCCGTGTGGCTTTGCCAACTCTTCGCCGGGTGCTTTTCCTAGAACTTCAGGCTAAAGCTCCTTTGCAATGTGTACAATACTGCTCTATATATATAAATAAATAAATAAATAAATAAATAAATAAATAAATGAAGAAATAAATACATACATACATAAGAATATATACGTGAATATATTATATGTATGAATTTAGTGTCACTGGTTTGATACGCGTGCGCGTTGGCGATCTCGTTCCACTCCTTATTTTACTGTTAAATATTTAGAAAAAAAAAAACACCTGTTCTTATCTTTACACTTGAAGCAGTGCATACAGTACTATTTATTAAAGAACAAAACGTTGAAAAAAAAAAAAAAAAAAAAACAAAATCTAATGAAATAAAATTGTATAGTAACCAATGTCAGCATTTATATCAGACAATATGATATATTAATGAAAATTTATCATGACAGTGAATAAATATATTATTTTATAATAAATCTATCATGATATTATATATATTTCTTATTAATAAATTATTTTACAATTGTTTTTTTTTTTTTATTATTTTTTATTTTATACATTGAATAATAGTAATAATTTAATAATTCAATAATAATAATAATAATAATAATATGATAATATCAGATAAGATTGTAATGTGTAAATTTTTTCATGGGACTTCAAGTATAACCACATTCACTTTGACAAACATA